>CM060640.1:0-70000 GCA_030578275.1 Meda fulgida
TATAAACCTCACCCTCACCCTCTTCTCCCTCACCCTCTACATTTATAAACCTCTCCCTCACCCTCTTCTCCCTCTCCCTCTACATTTATAAACCTCTCCCTCACCCTCTTCTCCCTCACCCTCTACATTTATAAACCTCTCCCTCTACATTTATAAACTTCACCCTCTACATTTATAAACCTCTCCCTCACCCTCTACATTTATAAACCTCTCCCTCACCCTCTACATTTATAAACCTCACCCTCACCCTCTTCTCCCTCACCCTCTACATTTATAAACCTCTCCCTCACCCTCTACATTTATAAACCTCTCCCTCACCCTCTTCTCCCTCTCCCTCTACATTTATAAACCTCTCCCTCACCCTCTACATTTATAAATCTCTCCCTCACCCTCTTCTCCCTCTCCCTCTACATTTATAGACCTCACCCTCGCCCTTTTCTCCCTCTCCCTCTACATTTATAAACCTCACCCTCTACATTTATAAACCTCTCCCTCACCCTCTACATTTATAAACCTCACCCTCACCCTCTTCTCCCTCACCCTCTACATTTATAAACCTCTCCCTCACCCTCTTCTCCCTCTCCTTCTACATTTATAAACCTCTCCCTCACCCTCTACATTTATAAACCTCTCCCTCACCCTCTTCTCCCTCTCCCTCTACATTTATAAACCTCACCCTCACCTCTCCCTCTACATTTATAAACCTCACCCTCTCCCTCTACATTTATAAACCTCACCCTCACCCTCTACATTTATAAACCTCACCCTCACCCTCTACATTTATAGACCTCTCCCTCTCCCTCACCCTTTACATTTACAAACCTCTCCCTCACCCTCTACATTTATAGACCTCTCCCTCACCCTCTACATTTATAAACCTCTCCCTCTACATTTATAAACCTCACCCTCTACATTTATAAACCTCCCCCTCACCCTCTACATTTATAAACCTCTCCCTCACCCTCTACATTTATAAACCTCACCCTCACCCTCTTCTCCCTCACCCTCTACATTTATAAACCTCTCCCTCACCCTCTACATTTATAAACCTCTCCCTCACCCTCTTCTCCCTCTCCCTCTACATTTATAAACCTCTCCCTCACCCTCTACATTTATAAACCTCTCCCTCACCCTCTTCTCCCTCACCCTCTACATTTATAAACCTCTCCCTCTACATTTATGAACCTCACCCTCTACATTTATAAACCTCTCCCTCTACATTTATAAACCTCTCCCTCACCCTCTACATTTATAAACCTCTCCCTCACCCTCTTCTCCCTCTCCCTCTACATTTATAAACCTCTCCCTCACCCTCTACATTTATAAACCTCTTCCTCACCCTCTTCTCCCTCACCCTCTACATTTATAAACCTCTCCCTCTACATTTATAAACCTCACCCTCATCCTCTACATTTATAAACCTCTCCCTCACCCTCTACATTTATAAACCTCACCCTCACCCTCTTCTCCCTCACCCTCTACATTTATAAACCTCTCCCTCACCCTCTTCTCCTTCTCCCTCTACATTTATAAACCTCGCCCTCACCCTTTTCTCCCTCACCCTCTACATTTATAAACCTCTCCCTCACCCTCTTCTCCCTCTCCCTCTACATTTATAGACCTCACCCTCAGCCTTTTCTCCCTCTCCCTCTACATTTATAAACCTCACCCTCACCCTCTACATTTATAAACCTCTCCCTCACCCTCTACATTTATAAACCTCACCCTCTTCTCCCTCTCCCTCTACATTTATAAACCTTTCCCTCTACATTTATAAACCTCACCCTCATCCTCTACATTTATAAACCTCTCCCTCTCCCTCTACATTTTTAAACCTCTCCCTCTCCCTCACCCTCTACATTTATAAACCTCACCCTCACCCTCTTCTCCCTCTCCCTCTACATTTATAAACCTCACCCTCACCCTCTTCTCCCTCTCCCTCTACATTTTTAAACCTCTCCCTCACCCTCTACATTTTTAAACCTCACCCTCACCCTCTTCTGCCTCTCCCTCTACATTTATAAACCTCACCCTCTTCTCCCTCTCCTCTACATTTATAAACATCTCCCTCTCCCTCTACATTTATAAACCTCTCCCTCTACATTTATAAACCTCTCCCTCACCCTCTACATTTATAGACCTCACCCTCTACATTTAAAAACCTCTCCCTCTACATTTATAAACCTCTCCCTCACCCTCTTCTCCCTCTTCCTCACCCTCTTCTCCCTCACCCTCTACATTTATAAACCTCTCCCTCACCCTCTTCTCCCTCTCCGTCACCCTCTTCTCCCTCTCCCTCACCCTCTTCTCCCTCACCCTCTACATTTATAAACCTCTCCCTCACCCTCTTCTCCCTCTCCCTCACCCTCTTCTCCCTCTCCCTCTACATTTATTAACCTCTCCCTCACCCTCTTCTCCCTCTCCCTCTTCTCCCTCTCCCTCACTCCTCACCCTCTTCTCCCTCTCCCTCACCCTCTTCTCCCTCACCCTCTACATTTATAAACCTCTCCCTCACCCTCTTCTCCCTCTCCCTCACCCTCTTCTCCCTCTCCCTCACCCTCTTCTCCCTCACCCTCTACATTTATAAACCTCACCTTCTTCTCCCTCTCCCTCACCCTCTTTTCCCTCTCCCTCACCCTCTTCTCCCTCTCCCTCTACATTTATTAACCTCTCCCTCACCCTCTTCTCCCTCTCCCTCACCCTCTTCTCCCTCTCCCTCTACATTTATTAACCTCTCCCTCACCCTCTTCTCCCTCTCCCTCACCCTCTTCTCCCTCTCCCTCTACATTTATTAACCTCTCCCTCACCCTCTTCTCCCTCTCCCTCACCCTCTTCTCCCTCACCCTCTACATTTATAAACCTCTCCCTCACCCTCTTCTCCCTCTCCCTCACCCTCTTCTCCCTCACCCTCTACATTTATAAACCTCTCCCTCACCCTCTTCTCCCTCTCCCTCACCTTCTTCTCCCTCTCCCTCACCCTCTTCTCCCTCTCCCTCTCCATTTATAAACCTCTCCCTCACCCTCTTCTCCCTCTCCCTCACCCTCTTCTCCCTCACCCTCTACATTTATAAACCTCTCCCTCACCCTCTTCTCCCTCTCCCTCACCCTCTTCTCCCTCTCCCTCTACATTTATAAACCTCTCCCTCACCCTCTTCTCCCTCTCCCTCTACATTTATAAACCTCTCCCTCACCCTCTCCTCCCTCTCCCTCTACATTTACAAACCTCTCCCTCTCCCTCACCCTCTTCTCCCTCTCCCTCATCCTCTTCTCGCTCTCCCGCTACTTTTATAAACCTCTCCCTCACCCTCTTCTCCCTCTCCCTCACCCTCTTCTCCCTCTCCCTCACCCTCTTCTCCCTCACCCTCTACATTTATAAACCTCACCTTCTTCTCCCTCTCCCTCACCCTCTTCTCCCTCTCCCTCACCCTCTTTTCCCTCTCCCTCACCCTCTTCTCCCTCTCCCTCACCCTCTTCTCCCTCTCCCTCACCCTCTTTTCCCTCTCCCTCACCCTCTTCTCCCTCTCACTCTACATTTATTAACCTCTCCCTCACCCTCTTCTCCCTCTCCCTCACCCTCTTCTCCCTCTCCCTCTACATTTATTAACCTCTCCCTCACCCTCTTCTCCCTCTCCCTCACCCTCTTCTCCCTCTCCCTCTACATTTATTAACCTCTCCCTCACCCTCTTCTCCCTCTCCCTCACCCTCTACATTTATTAACCTCTCCCTCACCCTCTTCTCCCTCTCCCTCACCCTCTACATTTATAAACCTCTCCCTCACCCTCTTCTCCCTCTCCCTCACCCTCTTCTCCCTCACCCTCTACATTTATAAACCTCTCCCTCACCCTCTTCTCCCTCTCCCTCACCTTCTTCTCCCTCTCCCTCACCCTCTTCTCCATCTCCTTCTCCATTTATAAACCTCTCCCTCACCCTCTTCTCCCTCTCCCTCACCCTCTTCTCCCTCACCCTCTACATTTATAAACCTCTCCCTCACCCTCTTCTCCCTCTCCCTCACCCTCTTCTCCCTCACCCTCTACATTTATAAGACCTCTCCCTCACCCTCTTCTCCCTCTCCCTCACCCTCTTCTCCCTCTCCCTCTACATTTATAAACCTCTCCCTCACCCTCTTCTCCCTCTCCCTCTACATTTATAAACCTCTCCCTCACCCTCTTCTCCCTCTCCCTCACCCTCTTCTCCCTCTCCCTCTACATTTATAAACCTCTCCCTCTCCCTCACCCTCTTCTCCCTCTCCCTCACCCTCTTCTCCCTCTCCCTCTACATTTATAAACCTCTCCCTCACCCTCTTCTCCCCCTCCCTCTTCCTCTTCTCCCTCTCCCTCACCCTCTTCTCCCTCTCCCTCACCCTCTTCTCGCTCTCCCTCTACATTTATAAACCTCTCCCTCACCCTCTTCTCCCTCTCCCTCACCCTCTTCTCCCTCTCCCTCTTCTCCCTCTCCCTCACCCTCTTCTCGCTCTCCCTCTACATTTATAAACCTCTCCCTCACCCTCTTCTCCCTCTCCCTCACCCTCTTCTCCCTCTCCCTCTCCATTTATAAACCTCTCCCTCACCCTCTTCTCCCTCTCCCTCACCCTCTTCTCCCTATCCCTCACCCTCTACATTTATAAAGCTCCGCTCTTTTATGAGTACTGTGTGAATTATTCTTTTGTCACATACTATTTTTCACCTATAATATAGTATGGAAGTATGTGATTTTGGTTTTAATGACATTTTGTTATATATATGAAAAAGCACGTTTAATTTAATAAGAACAAGCATTAACTACTTGCATCTTTGGGTCTACAATTTAACATTTATGTATTTAAGCAATAATATTTAAATTGCAAATGTTTGATGCATAATTTCATTATTAAAAATTCAATAATATTAATCTTTCAAAATACTGTTTTTCATACTTCTAATAATAATAATAAGTATTTTTTTAAACAGTAATTTTATATAAATAATAATGTATTCAATTGTGAATATATATATATATATATATATATATATATATATATATATATATATATTTTAATATAAAAACAAAATTTAATTAAAAATACATTTTTAATACATTTTAGTATTTAAATAATATATTTATATACATTATCATAGTTTATAAGTTTAATAGTTAATAATTAATCATTATTATGTTGTTATTGTTGTTGTTATATATATATTAGACATAAGAAATAAAACATCTAAATACATTTAATAAATTATTTGTTAGTATTTATTAAATTTAATACTCCCATATACAAAATAAATAAATTGATTTAAACATTATTTTTATTTTTATTCAAAAGTAATAATACAAATATAATTAATTACAATTATAAGAATTGTATTTATAATTTTTCCACAATATTAGTGGTTGAAATTTTTTGAATAGTTGGAAATTTTGACTTTTCACATTCAGGAATATCAGGAGAAAAAGTTGAGTGGCAGTGCTACCAGATCTTTACCAGTAGGTGTTACAATCAGCTGTTAATGATTAAAAAAATAAATTCTCCAAATAATTTCTCCAAGCCCTTTATCTCTCTCTCTCTCTCTCTCTCTCTCTCTCTCTCTCTCTCTCTCTCTCTCTCTCTCTCCCTCTCTAACACTCAATTTAATGTCAGTGACAAATGTCTGAAATGTTTTCAACTCAAGTATTCAATGCTTTAATGTGTGAAATGAAGGCCTCCAATACAAGCACTTAAAATGGTCACTTTTATGTTTTCATATTGTCTCTAAACCGAATAATAAATGAATAAATAACAAAAATGCCATATTTTCCCCAAAGTGTCCAGCTCTAAAACTTCAAGCTAAGGTTCAAGCTAAGGCTCGAACAACATCTATATTATGTCTTATTGTGTTGTATACTTGTTTTTGTTTTCTAGGGGGATCCCAATGTCCCAGCTGGTCAGCTGACGTTAGAAATAGACCTGAACCGGCCGGTGCGTCTGCCAGACCTGGAGACCCAGCGCAACATGGAAGAGCTGTCTCGTCTGGTGCGGGGGGTGCACGAGGAGGCCCAGAGCGGTTCACAGGGCCGGGACGTCCCAGCAGAGGCTGCAGAGGGGGCGGAGGGCTCAGATTCAGCGCCCTCTGCTGGAGCGGAGGGGGTCGAGCCGGGAGAACCTGAACCTCAACCTTTTGTGCTGCCTCTGGGAGTCATGGCCCGAAATGAAGTGTACCCTCGCACCTGCAAGATGTGGTGAGTGCCGTATCGTAAGTAAGTAAAGATTTAATTATATAGCACCTTTTAAAACAGTGTTTACAGAAGATAAATACACGAAACAAAACATACATACATGTATAGAAATAAGATAGTCAAGTCACCTTCAGTTATATAGCGCTAACAATATAGACTGTTTCAAAGCAGCTTTCCAGTGATAACATATCTAAAAAGTAAAATTACTAAATAAAAAGGAAGGTTCTCTGCGCTTCTGGAATCCCCAACAATCCGGTACAACCAGGGCAGGACAAAAACAAGGCAGAAAGCAAAAAATGGCTGGTGCAGCACAGATGTCTTCTTTGTAATACATTTATTTAAGGTGCATAACAATGACTAACGTTTCGATCTTCATCAGAGTCCTTGAAAGTAAAATGACTAAGTTTGTGGTACCCCTATCTAAATGGAAGAGTCAGAGAGCCTCTAATTTGTAATTCCATTTAATCTTAATATTCTAAACATAAAAGGATGATTAAATCAGACATGCACCAGTATATGAATTTAATTTACATTTTAAAGTTAATGTACATTTTTATTTTAAGAATATTGATTCAGTTATTATTCATTTTATTATATTTATATATTGTAAATAATAAATAAATAATACAAAATAGGCGAATTAAACTATTTAAATTATTTTACAATTTTAATTTGTTAAAGTGATTAACTTTCTATTTTTATTTTATGTCTGTACAATATACAATATTATTTATGACAATTTATATTATTTCAATATATATTAATTGTTAATGGATAATTATTATAGTCCATATAAAAATAATATAAAATATAAAATGTTTTTTTTAAAGTTTAATTAAATTAAAATGTTTTATTACTTAGTAAATTATTATACATTTTTAGATAATACTGTATATTATTATAATTTATACGTAATATTTTAATAATTTGTTAATCTGAATAATTATATATTGTTGTTTTATGTATATACAATATAACTTTTTATTTATATGACAAGTATTTCTGTATATATTTCTAAAAATTAATTAAACAATTAAAATAAATTTAAATTCTAAATAGTTAATTATTATATGAAATAAAAAATTTATATAAAATATAGAAGAAAATTATTTTAGGTTTAATTAAATGAAAATATTATATTAATTAGTTAATTATATGAATTCTTTTTTAGATAATATTAATTAATATAGTACATATAAAATTTATTTAATGTATTTTATATTAAATTATAAAAATGATAGACATTAAATAATTTTTTTTTAAAGTAAATCTTTTGACTTGATTTCTTGATTTTATAATATTTGTATGTTTATATAAATATAATTTGTATATATATATATATATATATATATATATAACATTAATATTAAGTACACTTGATTTTTTTTTTTTATGTAATAAATATAATTATTAAATGAATAATGTTAATTAAATCGAGGCAATCATTTTAAAAAGTTTTATTCTAATCTGGATTTTCTGTCTTTCCTTCAGTTTTTATGGAACGGGCTTGATCGCTGGCCACGGCTTCACGAGTCCGGAGCGCACGCCGGGTCTGTTCGTCCTGTTCGACGGCGACCGCTTTGGCTTCATTTGGCTGGAGCTCAAGTCCTTCAGCCTGTACAGCCGGCTGAGCGACCAGCTGCCCCACGCTCAGGCCCCCAGCATGCAGCGCTTCGAGGCCATGCTCCGCAACATGCAGTCGTGGACATCCTGATAGCCAACCTCACACTACTGTAGCCATCAGGCACACACTCTGGTATTACGCTCTCCGCCAGACAGACACCATCCGGGACACACACACACACACACACACACACACACACACTCACTCCCGCTTGCATCCGCACAGCTGTATTCACAGCCACATGCCCATACGGTTGTATTATATTAGGCCTTTCTTATCAGCTTTTTAATTAAGTTATTTTTGTAACCTGGAAATGGCGCCGAAGATCACGACAATGTGGAAACTCACCCGTATACTCTGCTGAGCGTGCCTCTGATACTTTACTCAGACTCTAAATCCTGTGGTTTTGTGCTTTACAAAAATACTTTAAGCGCTTGCCTTCAGTGTGGCGACATCTGCAGTTGCTTTTAATCGATTTTATCCAGTTTACTTCTTTTGTTTTTCTTTATCCGCAACATCCACCTTGTATTTACAACTGCTTCCATTTTTTCCGCCAACTTTCATTGAAAACGAATGACTTCCAGACGCTTCGTCGATGTTTTCACCCCATGTATGTATAGCGTTCAAGAAAACAGCCAGAATCTCTTTACTTTATATTTATCACACTGTTAAAGTTCCAAGCGAGTAGCTGATTGGTTATCCACCAACTTTTACAACTGTCTCATTTTCTCATGATAGTGATTCTGTTCATCTAGCTGTGCAGCTCTCTTCCAAGTGCTCTTCCCTACGCAGACGTTTATCAGAGGCTGAATTCCTCGGACTATACTTTTGTATTTGACTGCAGCATTACTAGCAATTGAAATTGAAAAAAAAAAAAAAATCACTATAAATGTAAAGTGAATATATATGTAAATGCATTGGAAATATTTAAACATTTATCAATATATTTCGGCTTTGTTTTAAGGATGATTGTATATATGATCTACAAACTAATTTAAGTATTATCGCCTGTGTTTACAAGTTGTGATAATTGTTTTAAGTGGAATATTCTCCTAGAATTGGCCGTTTACGTGGGCTGATATCGTACAACTATTGATTTTATTCCAAATAAGATGTAATTTTAGCTGTTTGCATCGGCTCATAACTATTTGAATCATATTTCAAAGTATTTGTGGAAACATGCTAATTTAATCAATCAAAATGGATCCTATGTATGTCAGTTTCTCAATTCCCAATAGATAACATCAAGTCCTCTCGTTCAGTTTCCTGATTCATTGATTCACAAATTGATTTTTTTCTAAACATGTGATTTTTAGGTACTTATGTTGGCTGCTAAGTATTTAAATTATATTCCAAATGGATTTGTGGAAACATATCCCGATTAATATATAAAAAATTGCCTTGTTTACTTCCCAATGCATAAAATCAATGAGGGTTGCAAAATTCCAGGAATTTTCAAAGTTCCATTGGAATGAATGGGAATTAATAGAGAAACAATGGTTTTGTTGTTCAGTGAAAGAATAGAACTCACAAATAAATTTTTTAATTAGTTTGCATGCTTATGACCATACAAAATGTTTGTTTGTATATGCTATTAGGGATGCAACAGTACACAAAAATGATGTTTCGGTACATACCTCAGTTTTTAACTCACGTTTCGGTACAGCAGAGGGAAGAAAACTAAACATAAAATTGCTTCTGTTTATCTATTAAACTATTTTTTTTAACAGATGTGCCTCTGTGTTTACATAAATTCAATTATAATTCATTTTCTTTTGGATAAAACAAATCTATCTTAGCTAATGTTATGAACTATATGGGGAGCCCTAAATTACACATTACTGTAATATTAAAGGTTACAATTAACAAGAGAGCCTAAATTACTAAATTCAGTTGCTATTTATTTTTAGATATAATAATCAATGCTAAAAAAAAACAGAAAAGAAAAAAGTAAACCGCACATAAGGCAGGTTTTGCATTAACTTCTAAATCTAATTATAAAGTAAATTTTACTCCAATTAATTTTTGAAATATGATCATTTACACGGTGGCTGTCATAACTTGTTTTCATGACACATTTATTCAAGCATACATTAAATAATCAAGACATTTTTAACAGGTTAAGTAAATATAATGAATAGGCTAATATAGTGCATATACGAAATGCTTTTCTGTAGAGTTCATTACTCTAGCAAACTAACTGTCGACACTAAATGCCTGAGGTGAATATAATGCTACGTGAGATATTATTCTCAAGCTGTTTTATTGATATCTTTCCGCAGTTGAAACACTGGTGAGAGATGTGAAGATATCGATGATCGTCTCTTCTTCTGCGCTTTTTACTGGTAGCAAACAGCGTTGCATAACCGCGCGCCCCCTTCTGGATCGGAGTGCGTATCGCCTGGGCCTACTGTTACACCCCTAGTTTGTATACATTACTCCAAATTTACAATTTAATTCCCATTAGGTTTTCAACTTGAAATATTTCCAAAATTCTTCCCATGAAAAGTTTCTGGAAATTTGCAACCTTAGTTCTGATCCCATTTTTTCTTAATCATTCAGTGTTCCTGATTCACAGATTGGATACAAATGCCATGTTGACTTCAATTTTGAGTTTCCACAATTTTAATGACAATTTAACAAAGCACTGTGCCTAAAAAATTCTCAATTCCCAATGGATAAAGTCAAGTTCTGCCCTAATTTTTTTCCTTGTTCAATGTCCAGATTTCACTAATGGTTTGTGAATGCGGTTTCATGTTCACTTCAATTCTGGGTTTCCCTCCGTTATTTATAATGATAATTAAGCAAAGCTCTGTACCTAAAACTGTAACATAATTTTGTGCTGTTCTTTAATTTCCTTATTTTTTTAGTGTGGTCATTTTATGTGTCAAAACAGCTTCATTAGCGAGTCAATCATCGGGTACGGGTGATATTAATCTGGTAATATGGATTTTTTTTCTTTTCTTTCCTTATTTGGCAATATTGTCAATAGTTGGATTATTGTCATCTATGTAAACTTGCCTGTAACTAAGTCTCGAAGCGCAAATTCATGACTAGTTTGCACCTCGTTGCATTCAAATTCAGGGAGGTTTGCAGCTTTAGCCTTCGTTTGTTCTCAATAAAATTGAGGAAAATCTTGAATGTTGTCCAGCTTTTATTTTTAAGTGCAAAACAGATTAAAGTTAACATTTCTTGGTCAGTTATACAGCTATCAAATGATTTCTTTCAAATTCAAACTTAAGTATTAAAAAATATACTCAGTGCGTATTTGATTTTCTCAGGTTAACTATATAAATTCATCAATTCTCAGTAAATTGTGTTATTCATACATTTAAGTGCTTTGTGTTCATTTGACAAGGTAAATCATTTTTTTGTTTTATTTATAGTTCTAAGTGCTCTCTTTTCTCTCGGCCTTGTCGTATTAGATCTGGAAGCGTCTTGGTCATGAACGCGGAGTGTTTTCCCTTCAGGTTCTTGCCGGGTTTCTGTTCCAGTCCAATGCCGAGATACTCGGCCTCATCCTCATCCTCATATTCAGGCCAGTGCGTCAGACCCGGAGCATTCGGAGACCTGCCGAAAAATAGACGTATTAGAGTGCAGAAACAATATACTTTGTTCTTCTACACACAGAGAGAGAGAGAGGGAAAATCAAGACGGATATTTTACCCAGTGTGCGCAAAGTTCCCCCAGTAGGCCATCACAGTCCTGCATAGCTCGTCCTCCTCCTTTGTGAAAGGAGCTAAAGGGATTGAACCGTTAGATGAAAATGTCAGAGTAAAGAGTTCATTTGTTTTAGCAATCACGAGTCTTACCGGTTGCTTTGAGATGAGCTTTAGCAAAGCAGGTTCCCTGAATAAAGAAGAGTTCATCCGCATGGTCGACTCCAACAAAGCTGGGTCTTTTCTTCTGGATCATACTGGGAGGATGCTGGAACTCGTACAGGTAAACCGGCGCTCCTGAGGCTAAAATCACAACAGGGTTCCTTGGTTTTACACACATTTTTACTCAACGAGTAGTTCACTGTGGTTTTGTGGAGCAAAAGGATCATGTAAACATGCACTATAGACAAGTTATATAGACTTATATAGTCTCTCTCTCTCTGATTCAGTTCAATGATTGGTCTGCATTCTGTAATGATTAACATGAGGGCTTAAAATGTAGAAATATTTTAATATTCATTCGGCTCGAATTGATGTGGCTCTGGCCCTGTGTCCACAGACAATTCACCCTCCTCCACTTCAGGTGAAGGTGGGGGAGAAAAGTCCTCGACTTCAAATGACCGCTCCGTTGCAAAGCTACTTGCGTCACTCCAGTCACTCTTCATTTTAGAGTGTGACAGCAGCTGTCAATCAATCCATCACTGCGGGTCTGTCACCGCGCCGGTGTGGATACTGTCATTCGCAATCACAGATTCTACTTTTTGGAAGTATGACCAACATAATGATTTTCACCCGAAAATGTCTTCTGAACAAGTAACATCCACTTTAGTTCTGACCCACTGAGGGGAAAAAAGCATTGCAGTAAATCGCGCTGATTAAATCTAAAGATCGCTTTTCATATCACGTCAAACCATGCAAATTATACTTTGCTCTCAAATTGTTAATGTTAACAACATCAGCATTGTGTGACTACATTTAATGCCCTTAAGATATTTATCCTTGTTTTCGCATGGGCCGGTTGCAGTCTCTTTTTCCAAACTCTCAGTCCAAAGTCTTTTGTATTTTACACCGGGTGAGTCTCCAGCTGTCACTGCGATTGTCGTTTGAACCTTTCTGGATCCGCCATCAAATGAATAAGTTTAATTATATCAAGTGCTGTGAGAAAAGGCTATAAACCTCCACCTCCGTGGACTTTGACAAAAATGCGCTTTTTTTTGGTACAAAATGTTTTTTGTATGAAATTTAACAACAACAAGTGTTGATAAAAACAATGCATAAAGCTAGAATTAGTTTAAGCAGAGGCTTTGTTCTTTTTCTGGACATGTTTCATGTCAAATATTCATACGACTAAATATTCTGTGGGCCATGAATTTTTTTTACATTTATTTATCAAAAATGCTGGCGGTGGCTGGCAATTTAAAAAAACTAAAAAACAACGCTGGCAGGAAAAGAGTTAAATGACTCTGCAAATATGATGAAACCCTTTAACAATACACAGTGTTTACACAGTTGCAATAGTTACATATGAATGAATCAGTAAATGATTGCTTCTCACCGCTGTGGTATTTTGCCAGTTGGAGGGTGGGGATATTAAAAATCACATCTCCCATCATCTCTCGATAAATGTCTCTGATTTGAATGGGGTCGTTTGTGTCGCCCAGGTACTCATTTGCCACCAGGTCAATGATCCATCGATCTTTGGGCTAAAGAGAAATGAGTTCAAAGCACAGAATTCAAAGAAAAAAAAGTGAAGAAAGATTTGAACTATTAACTGAAAGCATGATATCACATAATGTAAATGTGCATCTTACGTCGGGATAAGTCAGGGTCAAGGTTTTTGTGGCTTGCTCTTTATCCATCCCATCAATCCATCCAGGGCCGTAAAAATACTAAGGCGAAATAACATTCAACTTTATGCATAAAAAAATAAAACCTAAAATATGAATATAATATAAATGCATCTGAGATCTTTGTATGAGTGTTGTTGACTTCATACAGTTGATACCTTTTATTTTCAACAAGCGTTTTGATTAGATTGAATTTGTGAATGAATGTTCTATTTTTTTTTAAAGATCTTTAAAACAAAAATACAGTAGCATAATAGGGGAACTTTAGGGTTTAGAAAAGGCATTTATCAACATTTATTCCAATTGATGTAACCTGAACTATCCCTGTCTAAAACTACTGAAGAATTTCAGCCTTTGAATAACACTTTTTGTTTCGTTTTTGATGTAAAAAAAAAAAAAAAGGTCAAATTAAAGTAAATCACACCCGGTGAAAGATACCCCTGCATACCCTGTGGATGCTAATGCATTTTCTGTTGCTTTCTTTATGAAAATAATAACTGTTTGAAGTGTGACATTGAATATAATAATAAATGTAATATTTACTCACTGTTGGCAGCAAATAGCCAAACTCATCATCAGTAATACCAGTGATGAGAGGAACTTTACTGAACTCTTGTTTCCGAATGATCTCCTCTACTGGCTTGGGAAGGAAATGAGAATCCACAGCAACACTGAAGTGCATCATCTCGAACTATGAACACAATATGAGTTTATCATAATTGCTTGTCAGTACATTTGGCAGAACACTTCAAACCATTTTTCAAAGTCAATAGAATTATAAAAATACTCTTATTTATGAATAATGAACTCTTTAGTACAACAAACTGCATTAAATATAAATTTAAACTAATGCTTTTTTTATTTAATGGTAAATAACATGCAATTAAGTGTATGAACACATAAATTGTCATAAATGACAAACTTTTTCACAAGGGATCTTTCTGTTTTACACCATATGATTGCAAAAACATTTTTCTTAAAGGGATAGTCACCCAAAAATGAACATTAGCCCATGATTTACTCACCCTCAAGTCATCCTAGGTGTATATGACATTCTTCTTTCAGACCAATACAATCGGAGTTATATTAAAAAATGTCCTGGCTGTTCCAAGCTTTATAATGGCAGTGAATGGCCGTATAGACCATAAAAGTGCATCTATTCATGATAAAAGTGGATCCACACGGCTCTGGCGGGTTAATAAAGGCCTTCTGAAGCGAAGCATGAAGCATTCGTGTAAGAAAAATATCCATATTCAAAACTTTATCAACTAAAATAACTAGCTTCCGGCAGATGGCCAACGCAAGTCGACTTACACCAAAAGAGTAACACTTGATGTATGACGTATGCGGTAGACCAATCACAACAGACTGAGCTGTCTGGCCAATCAGAGCAGAGTAGCTCGCAGAAAGAGGGATTTAGAGAGACTGGTTCATCGGATTGTTTGAGATTCGTTGAAAAATGTGGTAATGTGCAAATGTATCTTATGAGAAAATTAAAGATTTTTTTTTACCTTTGATGCATGTAAACCTGTTGTAGGAGACTCCAAAACAACATTAGGAAACTTTAAAATAGCGTAATAGGGGCACATTATTATAACTCCGATTGTATTCGTCTGAAAGAAGAATGTCATATACACCTAGGATGGCTTGAGGGTGAGTAAATCATAGGGTAATTATCATTTTGGGGTGAACTATCCCTTTAATGGTATATTTTTATTGAAAAATCTCACACCTTTTTGGAACATTCCAGAACTTCCTCCTCAGACCAGCCCATGATGCAGTCAACGATCTTTGATGAACTGCTACTGTCACAGTCGCATGATTTGGCTGCATTCTGCAATGATCATCAACATGAGGACTTAAGACTTAAATAACAAAAATGATGAAAATATAAGACGGTTATGAAAGGAAATGATACCTGTGCTATCAGCAAAGGATTAGCCATCACTAAACCCTGCCAAAGGGCAGTCCCGCTTTCTGCAATGGCTCGATGAAACAGACCAGAAGCCAATGGTGAAAGAATCTTAAAGACATAATGACACAGAAAGTGACTCCATCATTCAATACAAAGAATTTTGCAATCATTTCAGCTGAATTATTGTTTCCACAGTTACTAAATAAAGATGCACACCAGCGTGGATACACTGATTCCTCCAGCAGACTCTCCAAAGATGGTCACTGATCCAGGATCTCCACCGAAACTGTGGATGTTCTCCTGAACCCACTGAAGCGCAGCCACCTGGTCCAGAAGACCATAGTTTCCTGGCGCATGTTCATCTCCTGTGCTGCAAAAAGAAAAGGAAACTTTTATCTGAATCTGTGATTAAATACAGAAAAATGAATTCACATAATAGGGCTTGTACTGGTCTTATTAGATTTCTCTGGGATCTAATTATCCAGTAAGTTAAACAATGACTCAAAAAACCTCGCTGGACACCTCAAGTCGTTTCTGAAGTTTATGATTCAAGATATTGTCTAACAGATGCAAAGAAAGGTGATGCTTAAAGATGTCACACAGCTACCACATTTTGCTGAACTACTGCAGTACTACTAGTACTTCCTGCTTCCTGAACTAAGAGGTTGTATGGGACTGCTTTTCAAAATTAAAATCCTCACTAAAATAGACAATTACAAAATGATAAATCCCCTGAAATATCTAAATAAATTCAGTCATGCACAGGGCTTAAATCATGTACTAGTGTAGCACCAAAACGAAACACTGAAGCCAAAATTAAATGATGAAATTTCATCAATCATTTAGGCCCTTCAGAACTTTTTCGCTAATTAAATTTGTCACAGTTTTGTGGAGAAATAGTCAATGATTCTGGACAAATCTTTTCAGTTTCAGAAATTTCGGAGCATCAATAATATGTACATTGCACAAAAACATAAATCAATTTTAATGCCAAGTAATAAGCATTAATTGCAATAATTTAGTGCCATTAAACATTTAATTCATCCTTAAATTTAACAAATTAACTTTGTTAGCCCTAGTGTATTGATGTGATTATTATTTTTTATTTATTTTTTAATAAAAAATTAGATTTGATACCTATAACTTCTGTTTCTTTACAAAAGAAAAAAAAAGTAGTCTTTTTGTAGTTATCCGAAACATTTGAAAATGACAAATTATTTACAAAAAAAAACAAAAACAATATTACGGCTGCTGAAATTAAAAAAGCATTAAACAATCATTTTCATTTGACAATGAAAATTAAATCCAGATTTGATTAACTTATCAATTACAGACTAAACTTCTACCTACTTGTAGTAGAAATCCGTTAAATCAAGATTCCAATCTTCTACTGTGGATTTTTAACCCAGTTATATTTGCATCTTATGCTTATTAATTAATTAATACAGAATTATTTCCTGATTTATTTATTTGAAAAATTATAAAGCATCTGATGTAATAACAATGTAACATGAAGTGGCTCTGCTTTCATGCTTGAACTGCCATAATAAAAAATATTCAAATATTCCCACCTCATAATAATAAATTAAAATTTGTGATCGCTTTCATTAAGAATGATATGATCCAGGGAATCTGCAGCAGTTAAATAATTTAAGGCACCAACCTTAAGAATCCCAGCAGTCCCAATCTGTACTGAATCAGCACCACGACCACATCCTGATACGCTGACAGAACGGAGCCATCGTACACTGAAGCTGAACCAAGAGAAAGTCCTCCACCGTGAATCCAAACCATGACCTAGAAAACACGTGGAAACATTCTCGACCAAATTTCTATGAGGACGTTCAATCCCAAAAAGCTGTTGTTGAACTTACTGGCAACTTGGCGCCTTCTTTACCAGGTTTGACTGGAGTGTAAATGTTGAGATACAAGCAGTCCTCTGAGACCTCGGGAATCTCCACATCCATAGAGAGAAACTCCATCTGGAAGACACTCGCTTGCCTGTCCTGAATGCACCTAAAGAAACCACGGTACATTAGATGCTGGAAGTGTCTAAACACATTTTAATTGAAATACTGTTGTGTGGCATCTCACATTGGTGGCTGTTTGGTTGCATCTCTCACTCCTTGCCATTTCTCTGCAGGCTGGGCCCGAGCCAGTCTCAGGGGCCCCACTGGGGGCCTGGCAAACGGTACACCGAGATAGCTATTGATGACAGTTTCCTTGCCCGTCACAGTCAGGAAGGAACCTCTTAAAGATCCTAATTTTGTTAGCACTACAGGTCCTGTCAAGAAAACCAATAATAATATAAAGATTTAATATAGTTTGCATTAGGCAAAAAATATCCAATTTGACTTGCAATTAGCAAATAAAATTTTAATTCTGAAATTGATAACTTGATAACCTTCATTCCACTCTTTTATAATCTGTGGAAGTTTTTGTGTCATGAAAGTAAAGTGTTGTCCCTTAATGTTTTTGCCAGGTTTCTGTTCCAGTCCAATGCCGAGATACTCCGCCTCAGCTCCATATTCAGGCCACGTTGTGAGGCCCGGGCCATTCGGAGACCTGGCGACGTCAATGACAAACACAACAAAACAGACATTTTAATGCATAACTGTCACTTGCAATCCTGTTATATAACTAATGATAATTATTTTAGTTTCTCTGACTTAGACCATAGAAAATATGCATTACAAAATAATCCTTGCAAAAAACAATTGGTCTTTTGTAAGTCAATGAAAGTAAGTCAAACACAAATGAAAAACACTTAAGATGGTCATTATCTGTTGTAATGGTGCATTTCTACATACTCCTTTATTTGTAAATGTCCATGAAAAACTCATTTATTAATTAAGTGACATTAAAATCAATAGTAACATTCAGAGACATTTTGTCCCTTAAAGGTGCAGTAAGCGTTTTTTGAAAAACGCTGTTGAAAGTGCATTGGATCGAGCAGCACAACAAGCTTGTAGCCAATCAGCAGGAGGGGGCGTGTCCACTCATGATGGGGAGGAGAGTAAGCTGAGCAAGAGGGAGATTGAAGAAAAGAGAGACATTACAATAGAGAAAGGTTCAGAGGAATATCGCTGGAAAAAGAAGGGGATATCATCAGGCAAGAGCTTTAGGATGTAAGGCTGGTGCCAGTATGTCTAGTCGACCCCTCAATGTGACAAAAGGCTCTCCTGGGAATTAACACTTGAACTATCTCTTGAATATGTAACTCCCTCCTGCATATGTAACAGGAACTTTGGAGACGCAGCACACAGTGCAGTTCACACTTCACCCACACTATCTCCCCCACATCCCCCTCCTCTTCACCTGAAATACACTGAAACCTTATGCAATGTTATGTGTGTACAAGAATGTAACTACTCATGTTTGGTGTCTTTTAAAGTGTCACAGTGCGCCTGGTAGGATGGTCTCATTCTCCCAACTATGATGTAAAGCTAAAAGAAGTTATGAAATGTGAGAAAAGTGATGTGTCCCATAATAGCCTCATTCAAGCTACCTCCTGTATGTAAAATCAGGCAGACCTCACTGTGTGAGCCCCTGAATAGACAACCAAAATCTAATAATAATGACAGACATCACCATTTGGTAACAATTGAATTATCTGGGTATATAAGGGAAAAGGGCAGAAAAGTTCGGGGAGTCTGTAGGTTGACTGCCCGCACAATTTCTGTGTGTAATTTTCATTGCCAGGTAATATTTTCTACGAATTCTTTGATTTATGTTACGATATGATCAACTGATGATTTTATTCTCATGAATTGGATTTTGAATTATTGCTTCATTTCCTGGTCAATAAATTGTAAACGTTTGATCTTAATCTGATTGACTCTGAGTTTGTTCTCCCAAGGAGATTATCGGATTCGTATGCTCCCGCAAGACTGCGTCAGATTGGCGTCGGCTAATATTTTGTCACTAATTCAAGTGTACTTGTTTTGTCGAGACGGGGGGAATTCCGTTTAGGGTAGCTACCGTGCTACTTCACCAACCTAAATTTGGGTACGTCTATTTTACCTCTGTCTTAATTTAAAGTAACTTTAGATAAGTGTACGTGAGAAATCACGGGCTTGGCCAGTCTAAACTATTATGAGGGAAGTATTGTTGGTCAACTCATACCCATAATAGGGCCAAAACCTCTACTAAAGTATAACTATTGAATTAAGTTCAAGTGTATGCAATTCAAGGGGATTAAACGAAAAGTATCTCTGATTGTGTTTTGGGTGAAGCCGACCGTCTGAGATATTAGTCAAAAACCTCTGTTTAGTGACGAAACTGACGAGATTGTGATCGTGAGACCCGCAGAAGATGCGAGGACCTCTAAGCGGCATAGTTTCCTAATCTGAACGGGTAAAACATAATTAAAGAGTTTCAGAAGAATAATCAAACATTCGCTCACTTTTAATGATACCCAGATATCATTAAAACCCTTTTCATTTATGGAGTCAGATGAAATAATGAGTCAATACATATGAGAAATGTGTTCCATTTAATCTTCTGTTGCGTAAAAGGAAAGACAGTAACACGCAGAGACCTTCACCTGTATTATTGGAAACCCTCATTGGACCAATAAACAGGCTTACAAGGACCCACGTTAATATTAGAAAAGCTTTCCAGCACTAGAGTGACATAAGCGGGAAGGCCTGAAAACGGAAGTCGAGGTTGTTTCTGCTCTATATATGCGAGTAACATTGGTTTTTAGTTCATGGTTTGTCAGGAGCTGGTGTGCTGCTCGCGACTAACAACCAACTCTTGTTTGTATACTCTTGTGTACTGCATGTTCATTTTTTTCGTTCGTCATTATTTTGCTTCTCTTCTGCTATGATTAAAGAGACACTCTTGCATTACGTGTTCGTGCATTTTTTGGGCAGAGCAATGAAGGGAGGGGTGTGTTTGTTTGGGTTGATGGGTTGGGTTGTGTTTCACAACGATTTAGAAAAATAGCAAACTAAACCTTTAACCTAACAGGGACGGTTTTATCACGGACGTAATCACTTACCCAGTACGGGCAAAGTTTCCCCAATAAGCCATGGCAGTTTTACAAAGTTCATTTTCTTCTTCCGTGTGTTTATCTGAATTATGAGGAAGAAAGAATATTTGAGACAATAAAAAGTAGCCAATATCTCATTACTTTGACAGTATAGTTCCGGTTAAATCTTTGCAACAAAAAAATAATGAGACTGCAGCTCTACAACTACAACTTGATTACTAACAAAACTATTCTTTTATATAAATTAGGCTGTACCTTTCATTTGTATGTGTCCATTTCCAAAGCAGTGACCAAAAACAAAAAAAATTTCATCTGCATGGTCACTTCCAACAAAACTGGGTCTTTTCTTTTGAAGTATACTGGGAGGATGCTGGAATTCATACATGTACACTGGTGCACCAGCATCTATTAAGGGAAAATAACTGTAAATAAACTGGCATAATTGGTGCACAGTGGCAAAGTGATGCATAAATAGAGTAAACTCTCACCTCTGTGGTAATTCGCTACTTTGCGAGCTGGGAAGTTGAAAATAAAGTCACCCATCATCTCTCGAAAGCCATCTCGGATTTTAATCCTGTCAGTGGATGTCCCCACATACTCATTTAAAACAAACTCAGCAATCGCCCGATTCTGAAGCTAAAGGAAGTGATATTTAAATTAATAGAGTATTTTTTTATTTTCCGTTGAACATTTTAAGCAACACAGCATAATTTATCCTCCATGATTTATATGTATTTTTGTAGCCAGTATTTCAGTCATGTCCTGAAACTTGGTATTTCAGATCACAGATAACAGATCAGTCTCTTTACAAAGTTTTGATCTTAAGAAGTAATAGTAATATACAGTGGTATATAAGTTTGCATAACTTTAATAAAAACTTAAAAAAAACAATGTTTTGTGATTGCATTACCTAAAATGAACACACAACTAAAACAGGAGTGGACCTAGAATAAAACCCTGGGGGATGCCACAAATAAATGCAGCAACTATTGATAGGGGCAAATGAAACTAAATAAAATTAACCAAAATAATATTCCTTTTTTTCTTTCTGTGTAGTAAACAAATAAGTTAATATTAATAGAGTGAATGAACTGTTCTGCCGTGTACTTTGTAGATGCACTTATTACTGCTACTTTTCAAACTTCAAACTTTTTCATCTTGGAAACAATTATGCAGCTATCAACAAAAAAAATGTATGTCTTACATCAGAATAAAATAAAGGCAAAAATGTCATGATCTGCTCTCTGTCCATTCCATCTATCCACCCTGGGGGTCCAAGAATCTATAGAAAAATAGTTTTTGAATATTAATTTTCTCTTACATGCATTCAGAGATTTCATATTTTGGAAATAGTCTATGACTTTGAATCAATATTTTACAGTAAAATTATGTAAAAAGAAAAATTTCCATTACATTAGGTAATGAATAGCCACCATCATCATCAGTAACTCCAGTGATCAGAGGTACTTTATTAAACTGGTGGGATTGAAGAAGCTCCTCTACAGATTTCGGAAGGAACTGGCCATCCACTGTCACTCCAAAACGAAGGATTAGTTGTTCCTGTATTATAAGCCCAACATAAGCAAACACGCAATTAGCACAGAAATTATCTGTATTAATATTATTATCAATACTGATATTAATCACTTAATGGCGTGAGCTTACAAGGTTTTCTTTTACAGAAAGAAAAAGATGAAAACAATTGATCAAATTCTATTAAATATAAACATTTCATGTGTAAGGATGGATAGATGAATGTATGGTTGCAATGCAAACCCTAGCAATCTTTAATATGTCCTCTTCTGACATCTGCATAACACAGTCAACAATCTTCTTTGTGCTGGAAATATCACAGCCAGATGCATTTCCCACATACTATACAGAAAGATGTTGATACAATTTGGTTAAATATCTGTAAGTCAGTGAAAGAAAATGCAAATCGTAACTTTGAATTTGTAGTGAATTTGTGAAATGTACTTGGGCTGTTGGCAGAGGGTTGGGAATCATGATAGCATCCATTGCTGCCGTACCGCTCTCTGCGATAGCATAGCGAAACAGATTTGCAGATAATGGAGAAAGAACCTATAGAAGATGTAGAGAAAAAATGTTAAACACACAGGTCATTTGTAAAGTCATATTTCAGAGGATCTATATAAGTCCCTAATCATTGCATGACCCCAACAACTAAATTCTTACATGTAAAGACACACTGATTCCTCCAGCAGACTCTCCAAAGATGGTCACTAATCCTGGGTCGCCCCCAAAGCTGTGGATGTTCTCCTGGACCCAATGAAGCGCAGCCACCTGGTCCAGAAGACCATAGTTTCCTGGCGCATGTTCATCTCCTGTGCTAAATGGTCATTTATCGAATACAAGATCGTAGAGCTAATGTTCAAAACATGGAAAATAGTCTACAAATATTCTATACAACTAAATGTGCAGTCACATTTACTGTTGATCATGAATTTTTACAGCAAAATCTAGGAATTTCAATAGGAATTCATGCATCTGGAATTTCACACAAGGGCGAAAGGTTTCCCCAATTCTTCCACTGCAAATATTGTTTACATATGTCAGAGTTTCTTCCATTTCAGGCACTTTTTTTTATCTCAGAGGTTTCTTTGACAGATTTTAAGATTAAAAAAACATATTGTTATGAAGATCCTATTACAACAGTATTGGGATATTTTTTTTTATCATGCCATGTTTTATTTTTGCTACTTTTCAAATACCTTTTACATACAGATTTGACTGTTTCCCTAAACCTGGACTTTCTCACATTGCATCAGTTCGCTGACGCTGATAAGAAAAACTAAATTTTCTCAGAATCCTGAAGCCGGACTGGTTCACGTCTGTGCGACTACATAGACAAATGGCAAGGGGCGGGGTTAGCTGCCTATATAAGGGCTCTTCTGGACTGGACGCACAGCGAGGATCGCCACTTGTAGGCTTAATCTAACAGAGATTAAAGACACTGACAGGATGGCTCTTTTCGACTCCCCCGTCGGGCCTGTTTGGCGGTAGACGGCTTCGTGGAGCGCTACATTGCAGCCCATAAGTGTCACTTCTTCCCCAAAAGAGCCAGCTCCTCCACTGCCTCCAGTCCCTTCAAGATGGCCCAGTCGACTCAGAAGCGACCCAAGCCAGCTTCAGCATCTTCTCGCTGTTATAGAGAACCAAATACAATTTCTACATTCTCACGAAAAGAGCATTCCTCCTCCTCTCAATACTGTGGCAGGTGCTGTTCTCCTGCCTCCCGCGAGACGCAGCAATACTTCAACCATTTGCCACTCAACTCAGGGCATGGCAGGCAAATCCCCGGAGTGTCGAGCTGGATTTTGGCGATAATAGAATGAGGTTCCTCTCGCTTCAATTCGCTCGCAGACCATGCCGCTTCATGGCCGTGATTAACACTTCGGTCTCTGACAACATTTCTCATGTCCACAGAACTGAAATTCAATCTCTGCTGGAAAAACGCATCATGGAGAAAGTTCCCAGCGAACCCAGCAAGTCAGGCTTTTACAGCCCCCAAGAATGGCGGTCTCAGGTCTATCCTCAATCTAAGATGTCTGAATCGCGCCCTCATGAGAAGGCCTTTCAGAATGTTAACTATTAAACAAATTCTTGCGCAAATTTGCCCCAGGAATTGGTTTATATCAGTGGATCTGAAAGACGCCTATTTTTATATCCAAATAGCCCTCCACCATAGATTGTTCTTGAGATTCGCGTTCAAGGGGGTGGCATACCAATATACAGTCTTTCCATTCTGGCTCTCTAGCTCTGGGTAATTTTACGCCTCTGAGACAGCCGGGAATCCGCATACTCAACAACCTCGATGATTGGCTGCTAATAGGAACGGGAGCTATGCAGCCACGGATCACGGCAACAGACAGCAGTGAAATTAGTCTCTTAAGACAAATGAGTTGGTCGTTTTAAAATGAATTTTCCACTATTAAACACAAATCATCATTCTAGATGTGATAGAAACAACACCTAAAAATGCTAATGCACTGTTGGACAATCTTATTGAACATGAGAGTATATGATGTGCGACTTTATTTTCTAAAAGTCCACAGGGCCAAAAGTGCTCAAAGTTGTAGAAACAATGAAACAATTGGAAGAATATTTTTTAGCAAAAAACTTGAAATGTTGAAAAGCTGTAGATATTTTTACCTGAAAAATCCAAGTAGGCCAAGTCTGTACTGGATCAAGACTACAACTACATCTTGATAAGCAGCCAAAACATGCCCATCAAATAAGGAAGCAGAGGCCACAGAAAAACCACCGCCGTGAATCCAAACCATGACCTATTGCATATCATGTATTCAAAAAGAAAAAAAACATTAACCAACATACATTTTTATGCATACAAATAGAGCAAAGCTTAATTAAATTCAGACCAAACACTTACAGGTAACTTGGTGTTGTCTCCAGGTTTAGAGGGAGTGTAAATGTTGAGGTAAAGACAGTCCTCTGATACTTCAGGGATCTCCAAACTCATAGACACATTAGCTATCAAGTCTATAAGCATCTCCCTTGGCTGTAAACAACTGGGATAAAGAAAAAAGCAAAGTGTCATTGTTTCCAAATGAAAATGCCTGACAATTTAATTTCAGTAGTTTTGCTTTAATCTCACATTGGTGGCTGTTTGGTTGCATCTTTCACTCCTTGCCATGGTTCTGCAGGTAGTGGTGGAGCCAGTCTCAGGGGGCCCACTGGTGGCTTTGCAAACGGTACACCTAGATAGCTATTGACAACAGTTTCTTTGCCCTTCGCAGTCATGAAGGAACCTCTTAGAGATCCTAATTTGGTATGTGCTACAGGTCCTGTCAAAAACAAATGTGCAACCATTCTTAATATTATACAGTGAGCCTTAGCCAATTTTGAAACAATGCTGACTCTGATAACTTGCCTTCTTTTCGCTTATTTATTAATCGTGGAAGGGTTTGAGTCATGAAATGAAAGTGTTTTCCCTTCAGGTCCTTTCCAGGTTTCTGTTCCAGTCCAATGCTGAGATACTCAGCCTCAGCCCCAAATTCAGGCCACGATGTGAGGCCCGGACCATTCGGAGACCTGAAAGGGGTTTTATAGTTTAAAATGCATGTGCCAAACTCTTAGAAATGCATTATTTGTTTAATATAGTTAAAAAAAACGTCATATGCCATGTCATATGCGTGTATATTAGATGCGTGCTGATCTTAAAATAACAGTAAACATGAGTATGAGTAAGCTGCCGCTTGTCCTTAAAGGGATAGTTCAACCAAAAATGAAAATTCTGTTCTTATTTACTCACCTAGGTGTTATTCACCTATTATTTACCTCTGATTTTAGGAATAAGTTATGGGTAGGGTTTGCTTAATGGGTATGGATAGGGTTAGATTAAATTTTCAGACAGCAATGTTGTTCCAGTATCAACAAAATATGTTGACCCAGGAACACGAGATTTGTCTCACTCACCCAGTGCGAGCAAAGTTGCCCCAGTAATCCATGACAGATCTACAAAGTTCATTTTCTTCTTTTGAGAGCTCACCTGAATTAAAACAGGAAGAAAGACGTCTAATAGGAAAAACAAAGACACTGTATTGATTGTCACTACCTATAAAATCCTAACTTTGACAACTGTTGTGGTTAATGATATCAATGAGACTAGTTTGAGATCTTTAGGATATGGTCACATTTAATGTTTTTCTGCAAATATTCACAGTCGAAATCCAGTCATTTCAATAGTAATACACATGACTGGATATTTCTTGAGACCGAAAGATTTCCCCAAGCAGATTTCCCAATGTGTTATAGCAAATTCACTGTGTTGACCAACAGAAAGCTGCTTGGTCTGTAAGAGATTTCTCTGTGAGCTGTGCTTCATACATTGCTACATTGCTGACATTATACAATGGACCATTTTTCTGTGAAATTTTCCAAAAGTTCGCTAATGCGATCATACTAAATCTGTTTGTTATATTTCCTAATATTATTGGGGTTGTACCTTCCAGCTTTATACGTCCATCTGCAAAGCAAAAACCAAAAACAAATGCAATTTCATCTCCATGGTCACTTCCAACAAAACTAGGTCTTTTCTTTTGAAGTATGCTGGGAGGATGCTGGAATTCATACACGTATACTGGTGCACCAGCATCTAGAAATAAGACAAAATTGTTGTATATAAATAATTATTGTTGTGCATCACTGAAACAGCATTCTACAAATTTAACACAGTCATACTTCTACAGCACATTGGACAAACTCTCACCTCTGTGGAAATTCGCTACTATGCGAGCTGGGATGTTGAACAAAGAGTCTCCTAACATCTCTCGAAAACCATCTCGGATTTTGATCCTGTCAGTGGATGTGCCCAGATACTCATTTAAAACAAGCTTAAGAATTGACTGATCTTGAAGCTAAATGGGATAAAAATAGACCAGAAATATTATTAAAAATTTGTACTAATAAAAAAGTATTTTTAAATTACAAAATATATGGGCTAGTCTTGCAGCTTACTATCAAAGTTCCTCTAAAACCCTCCACCTCAACCAGCTCCACCTGCCTAGATCTATTGACAGTAGCAAGTCCATACTTGCTCTGCAGCAGCAGCAATACTCAAAAGCAGCAGTGTAACAAATCTAGACCACCAAACCAAACTATTTCAAAAGTTGTTATTAAATTATTATGAAAGTTGTCATGATTTATTATATTTCAATCATAACAACTTTTGAAATAGTTGGCTTTGGTGGACTATATATGTATAATTGAAGATAAAACTCTCTTACAGCTTGATTAAACATGGTCAAAAACGGCACGATCTGCTCTATGTCCATCCCATCTGTCCATCCTGGAGGTGAAAAGAACTATGGAAAAACATTTGCTAAATGTGAATTTACTGTAAAATACTGAATGAAGTTTTAATTTTTGGAAAAACTAATCTCATGTTTGTATTTTTACAAATTTTAAAAGTGAAGAAGTCTGTCTTTACATTTGGCAGCATATGTCCACACTCATCATTAGTGATTCCAGTGATCAGAGGCACTTTATTAAACTGGTGGGATTGAAGAAGATCTGCTGCAGGATTTGGAAGGAACTGGCCATCCACTGTCACTCCAAAAAGAAGCTCTGGATGCTCCTGTTTCAAAAGACAACACACCGTTTAGTGCATAGGTGGACTGTTTGCATACATTTATGAGTGTTCAGAGAGATTCAATAAGAAAGACTAGTATTTGGACAGACAGACCTTAGCCATTGTCAAGATGTCTTCTTCTGTCAGCTGCATCACACAGTCAACAATCGTCTTTGTGCTGGAAATATCACAGCCAGATACACTTCCTACAGCCTAGAGAGAAGCAAGTGATATTTACATTATATTTATTTAAAATTTACTACAGAAAGTTCTAAATTAACTTGTTTAGAATTTGAACAGATGTAACTGACCTGAGCAATTGCAAGAGGGTTTGGACTAATGAGAGCATCCATTGCTGCTGTACCGCTCTCTGCGATAGCATGATGGAAGAGGTTTGCAGATAGTGGTGATAGAACCTGTGAATTTTTTTTTTAGAAAAGTTTTGGTTCAATGACATAATGCAAATTTTTTGACTGAAAAATATTTGAAAGTCTTATTGGAATATCAGCCTTATGGGTTTTGCAAATATGTAACCAATGAAAATTGTTAGAAAGAGCTTGTGACTAAACCTTGCAACTGCATTATCTTCTCAATGTGTCAGTCAAACCTCATAACTCCACCCCGCCTCTATCATGAATGAAGTGCCAGGTTGGTGACTACTGCACTACTGACCAATGCTTGCCTATGCGCTGTGAAGGTCACCAAGCACAATCTTGTCAGGCTTAAGCACTTGATGGGCCTCGACCCAGAGAAACCTAAATGCATCAGCAACCAAATAAGACACATCCTGTGTAACCACAGCCATGCAACCTAGAAGCTCAGTGTTATAGACTCCAGGAAAAAATCCAAAGCCTCCAAGCTCAGCTGTTTCTGAAATGTGAACTCTTGTATTAAACCAGTCTAAGCCACAGCTGTAGGACAGCCCAGAGCCCCTAAGAGAAGAGCTAACAGGGGAGACTATAGACATAACCTCAGCTAAATCCATAACACTACATCTAGCAGCTGAACCAGGCGATAGATGAAATACAATGTTGCTCACAGCAACTCTACATATAACCCTACCAGGACTGAACAAGCCTAGGGGAGCAGTGTACCGAAGGGAGCATGCAAAGAAAGAATTCCTCAGCTTCCAAGAATAACCAGACTAATGGGCTGAAGAAGCAATAGAGAATGGTTTGCAAACTGTGATACAACCACTCAAAGCCCCAGTGCAACCTTAGAGTAGCCTGGGGACAGGGATCAACCCATTTACAAGGAGCATAGTCCTGCTTCAAACCCAATATGACAATTTGGGGAGGAAAACAAGTGAGAAGGTGGAATTTTCTATACTAAATCTCAGCTGTCAAGCTCTACTTGTGCTCACCCTGCTAGGGAGCTCAACCCTACTTCAAATCCCAGTCACTCAGGCTCAACTCAACAGATGCTATTATGCCAGCGAGTTCACTAAGGAAGCGTGCTATACGGCAATATCACCTCCTACTCTAGAGGGGGCTACTAATGATAGATGGGGTTTTAACAAAAAATCCACTACATTGTATCAATCTGCCCATCCTCATGAAAAATATTTACACGAACACCTCCCAGCTGAATACACTGGAGGAGGAACTAATGAAAGTGTTATAAAAACACCAGCTTTTCAAACCTCCTCTTCCTTGCGGCCACATTTGGCATAACACCCCACAGCTGGAGGGAAGGCATCTTTTAAAAGTGAAAGGGTTGCATTACCTCACCATGACCAATGACCACCATGACACGATCAGCGGCCCTCAGTAGACATTACAGAGGAGCATGCTGAACAACGGCATTGCTCTGGACCAGATAAGAAAGCAGATCACCTCATCTCATTGCAGCTTCACACTTTCGATTAACATCAGTTTATCCTCTGGACCTAAGCCCCAGAGGAACATACTGAACAACAGCATTGCTCTGGACCAGATAAGATAGTGGATTGCATCATCTCATCATGACTCACACTCTTAACATTAGTCCATTCTCTGTGCTTAAGCCATTGCAAAATCAGGTTGCAAGCATTAAGCAGGGTTCTCCTAGAGAAGTGAGCAGAGATAAACTGCACTCGCTCTAATCTCCAAGCCTAAAAAGCTGGAGAGGACGATAGACCTCTTTAATTCCTCCATAGAAAAAACACCTGCAGGACCATAAAGGCAGACCCCAAAATTAGCGTAAACTGAATGGGGGGAGCCTAGGGAGAGAGGGATAATGTTTCCTCCCTCTCTGCCAAATACTACTCCTTCAACCCTCACAGACCCCCAGCGAGGGATATATCTCCTCAATGCTGACTGAGACTGAGATCTGTAACTTCTCTACTACCGCCTCACAGACACAAGTTTTTCTAATCTTCCTTGTCACAGATGCCTCTCTGTAGCAATTATAGCAACCACTGAATGACCAATGTACGACTCCTCATGTGAATAGTTTACCTACACGGGACACACCATACGAGCTGAACCAGATTCCTCCATGATCTCGATAACTCAATGAGAAGATCAGGGAGAAATAAAAGGCGGTGGAGGCGGCGTATTATTAATAACACCTGCCTCAACTCTCTCTCTGCATCTAATTCCTCATAACTAGACGTCTCCGTAGCGTCAGCAACTGACACAGCAAGGAGTTCCTTTGAAAGGGAACTCGCGGTTATCGTAAGGGGTGTAACATTTCCCAGATATGCTCGAAGTGCTTGACCAATCACAACACACTGGTCCAGCCAACCAATCAGAGGACATTTTGCTTTTTTAAAAGGAGGGGCTTCATTGAGACAGGAACTAAACAGAGCATTACTGACAGACTGGGAAGAGAGGTGCTGCAACTGTGTGAAATATGTAAGAAAATATGAAAACCTATTCTATTAGACCCCCAAAACAAAATCAAAACTTTGTAAAAGGGCATAATATGGCCTCTTTAATAAATACTATAATACACTGCATGATATTTTAGAGTCAATAAATTAAAACTGAAAATTATCTTTTCAAAGAAGCCAATATTACAGAATATATATATATATATATATATATATATATATATAATTATATATTAATTATAAATTCTTACATGTAAAGACACACTGACTCCTCCAGCAGACTCTCCAAAGATGGTCACTAATCCAGGGTCGCCCCCAAAGCTGTGGATGTTCTCCTGGACCCAATGAAGCGCAGCCACCTGGTCCAGAAGACCATAGTTTCCTGGCGCATGTTCATCTCCTGTGCTAAAGGGCAGAATATAATCATACAATTACATCAGAGACCTTAGACCTCAATTGCACTGAATCAATTAAACGAATCAGAGAGTCTAAAGCATCACAATCATGAACTAGTATGACTTTATAGCCATTCAAACAGATTAGATGTAAGTCTGAAGTCCAAATACACATGGCCTGCTGAATGCAAACCAAACCTAAACCTTCATAATGTTTGATGTGTCATCTTTTAATGTTACACCTGGACAGGTAAAACGAGACAAAGTGTATTGGCAGTGAGATTATTTAGAACAAGACAGTAAAGTTTGTTGATAAACGTTGATGTATGCTTGAGAAAGCTTAGTCTGAATGTTTAAAATGGTTTAACAAGTTGTAAGTTGTAAGACTGAAATAGTTTAAACATTTTGAAATTTGAAGGTTTAAAATATTTTTAAAGATTAAAGGATTTAAAAAAAAATTCAAATCAGCAACAAAATCTGACATGAACTGTCCCATAAATGTCGTTTCTTGTGCTCAAATAGCACTAAAAAGGCATATTTTTCATGTGCCAATGCACATGTGCAGTCCTAAGTCTGCATCTCAAAACACTAATTGTTTCTACAGAAACTGTGACACAATAACTTTATCAATTCATCAATCTATCAGTCTTTTATTTCGAAGACGGGACTTATTCCAACATGCTGCACATTCCACTTTCTCCCATTCATTGAAATATGAGTGTACAGTCTTTCTATATATAAAGTCTTTACAATCATGGAAGTTACAATCATGTTTTAGCATGTTAATTTTCTATCATGTAGTTAAAGGTTGTTAGCACATTTCTAGCATGTTTTAGATTTAGTTGAAACTATTTTGGATTTTATTAGATCTTTATGTTGGTAGCAAATAGTTTTTACCTGAAAAATCCAAGCAGGCCAAGCCTGTATTGAATGAGGACCACAACTACATCTTGATAGGCAGCCAAAACATGTCCGTCAAACATGGACGCAGAGGCCATCGAAAAACCTCCACCATGGATCCAAACCATAACCTTTTGCAACATTAAAATACTATTAAAATGCATAAAATACATATAATATTAAAATACATAAACATCAACCAAATCATTCACACTTACAGGCAACTTGTCATTAGCTCCAGGTTTAGAAGGTGTGTAGACGTTGAGGTACAGACAATCCTCTGCTGAATCAGGAACCTCTATATTCATAGATATATTCCCTACCAAGTCTTCAAGTTTCTGCTTATCCTGCAGACACCTGGGACAGACACAGAGTAACACAAGTGTCACCACTTGATCTCCAGTGTAAAATCTAGGATCTGAAGCAAAAGCGTTGATCTACTGGTGGATTAGCTTTGATTTATTCTCACATGAGCGGCTGTTTTGTAGCATCTCTCACTCCGGCCCATTTCTCTGCAGGCTGGGGTGGAGCGAGTCTCAATGAACCCACGGGTGGCTTGGCAAACGGTATGCCCAGGTAAGAATGGACGACTGTGTCCTTTCCTTTTGCTTTCATGTGTGATCCTTTCAGGGACCCAGATTTGGTCTGCAAGACAGGTCCTGTGTACATCATTAAAAAAAAAAAAAAGAGAGAGAGAGATAGAGTTTAAAGCATTTTTAGTATGATTTGTAATTCATTTTTTTAACGGAGCCCAGGAAGTCACCTGTGGGAGAGAAAAAAACAATCCGTTGCGATGGTTTTGAAATCATCCCCTCATAAATCAATATAAAACAAGAGTCGTTAACAACGTACCGCTTGGTGTTCTTCTAAAATGAGGGCGAGCCACTAATCCGTGAGTATAGTTTACAAACTCGTGGGAACAGATTGCGAAAGCGTGGGCACGGTTTATGAATTTGTGGGTACAGATTGCCAAAACTAAAGGCACGGTTTACAAATCTGAGAGTGAGGATTAGGAACTTGTGGGTACGGTTTATTAATCCGTAGCCGCGAATTGTTAAACCGAGGGAACAGTTTAAGAATTCGTGAGTACGGTTTATAAACTGAGGGGACGGATTGCGAAAAAAAAAAAATTCTCCTACAGTTGACTTAGTAATACAGTAACAGCTGGTTGTCAGGGGTGTATTGGAATTAACTGCTGCTTCAATGTATATGTAATGAGTGATTATAATCAATAATATTATTTTACTGTTTATTACGGAATTTTACTGTTATCTGCGCACGCGGTTTGTGTTTGGAGCTCCGTCGAATTGATTCATAATACTTGATTTTCTTCTTTACCACTCATTTTATAAACAAGCATTTTCTATTTTTACAGCATGTGAACATATATTCGATACTATTCCATATAAAAAAACAGTCGGATTGTTTTGATATCGCTACTTGTATCCATCTTTCCGAATTTTCCGCTGTACTAGCCTTAAGCCCACTAGCATTGCACGCGTGGCCTCTCGCCTATCGATCGTCTTATTTACACCCGTATCATTGAAAGGATACGGGTTCTATCCAGGATTTCAGTCCTTAATTAGTAGTGATATTGGTAGTACCACTACTTATTTACTGTTCATCTGTTATAATGGCGAATATATGGGATGTGTGTCTAACGTTACCTCTGAGTGCAGGTGAGGACACGTTTAAGCTGCATTCGGTGCAGTTGGAGCTGGAGTCGGTGGAGAAGCAGATCCGTGATCAACTAGAGAGGCAAACCGAGCTGCGAGATCGGCGATCAGCGCTTGAAACATCACGCGCCGATGCTCACAAGTCAGTGGTTAGTAACTTCGGACTCCGACCTCGTCTACTCCATGTGTTTCTCTGCACAGGCCCCAAGCACCCAGGACACGATCATCTCTGGCTTCATTCACTCCGGCACAGACACAACACCATGGACCCTGGGTGATCCCACAGCGGAAGACACGAGCCAGGACCAGAGCAAGAACCTCTCCGCCCCTCCCGGTCTTCGAGATCTCCACCTGGAACCTCTTCTCCCCTCTTCGCGAGTCGGAACGCGACGACGCCGTGATCATCGGCAGTTCCATCGCCCGTCATGTCCGCACTACCTCAGGTAAAGGTGCGCACTCACTGCTTTCCTGGTGCTCGTGTTCTAGATGTCGCTGCACAGGTTCCCGAGATCCTGAACGGTGACGAGCGCGTCGGAGCTGTCGTGCTGCACGCGGGAGTGAACGACATCAGGCTGCGGCAGACGGAGGTTCTGAAGAAGGACTACAGGAGCCTGGTCGAGACGGTACGCAGCACATCGCCTGAAGCAACGATCATCGTGTCTGGACCGCTTCCCACGTACCGACAAGGACAGGAAAGATTCAGTAGATTATCTGCACTAAATGAATGGTTAATGTCATGGTGTAATGAACAGAAACTGCTCTTTGTAAATAATTGGAATCTGTTCTGGGAGCTCTGCGACCTAGGCTCTACTGTGCTGATGGCCTGCACCCCAGCAGAGCGGCTGTTCTGTCGGACAACATCTCCAAGACGTTACACACCATATGACTAGTAAGTCAAAGTCCAAATCACAGTCTTTGCTGTCCCAACTTAATTGATATCATAAGTAGTGCAGAACATTATATAGAAATTGTCTATTCCTCATTTAGTGAGGCCAAACAATAAATCTACTGTAGGATCTAGGAAAAATCTAATTGTAATTAAACCAGAAAATCTCAATATCAGTGAACAAAAACAATTTCTAAAGCTAGGTCTTCTAAACATGAGATTGCTCACACCTAAGGCGGTTATTGTAAATGAAATGGTCACAGATAATAGTTTTGATGTATTTTGTCTTACTAAAACCTGGCTTAAACCAAATGATTATTTCGGTCTAAATGAGTCTACTCCGCCAGGATACTGTTATAAGCATGATCCCCGTCTGATCGGCCGTGGCGGCGGTGTTGCAACAATCTATAGAAATATTCTAAATGTTACTCAGAAAACAGGTCACAGGTTTAATTCGTTTGAAGTACTTGTGCTAAATGTTACGCTCTTAGATGTAAGAAAGAAATCCCTATTATCTCTAGCCTTGGCTACTGTATATAGACCTCCAGTGCCCTATGCTGATTTCCTAAAAGAGTTTGCAGACTTTCTCTCAGATCTATTGGTCAATGTCGATTAAGCAATAATTGTTGGAGATTTTAACATACACGTAGATAACATAAATGATACGTTGGGGGCTGCGTTTACAGATTTGTTAAACTCCTTTGGGGTCAAGCAAAACATCAGTGGTCCCAATCATCGTCTAAATCATACACTATTTATATCATATGGAACCAATCCAACCGATATAGATATTATATCGCAAAGTGATGATGTCACTGATCATTACATGGTAACTTGCATATTACGTACAGCTGAAATTTGTCATGCTGCGCCACGTTATCGACAAGGCAGAACAATCCTTCCAACCACTATAGATAGATTCTCAAATAGCTTACCTGATCTGTCTCAGCTGCTGCCTAAACCCAAACAAACAGATGAACTAGACAAACTAACTAGCACTATGAGCACCATTTTCTCTAGTACATTAGAAATCGTTGCACCAATTAGATTAAAAAAGGTTAGAGAGAAAACTAAAGCGCCATGGTACAACAGTGCTACGCATGCTATCAAGAGAGAAACTCGTAACTTAGAGCGTAAATGGAAACAAACTAATTTAGAGGTCTTTAGAATCGCGTGGAAAGACAGTATGTCACGGAATAAAAAGGCTCTAAAAGCAGCCAGGGCTGAGCATCTCCGCAAACTAATAGAAAATAACCAACATAATCCAAGGTTTTTATTTAACACTGTGGCTAGACTAACAAATAAACAGACATCACCAGAGCAAAATATTCCGTGACAGTGTAGTAGTAATGATTTTATGAATTTCTTCACTGAGAAAATAAAAGCATCATAAACACAATTGTAAATGTACAATCTTTTATGGTGTCTTATGATTCAGCCTCAGTTATTGCCCCTCGAGAACAACTACACCGCTTTACAACTATAGGACAGGAAGAGCTAAATAAAGTTATCATTGCATCTAAACCAACAACATGTTTATTAGATCCAATACCCACTAAACTACTGAAAGAAGTGTTACCTGTAGTGGAAGAGCCTCTTCTTAATATTATTAACTCGTCTTTATTTTTAGGTCATGTTCCAAGAATATTCAAGCTGGCAGTAATAAAACCTCTCATTAAGAAACTGCAATTAGATCCAAATAACCTAGAAAATTACAGACCCATTTCAAATCTTCCTTTTATGTCTAAAATACTAGAAAAAGTGTCTGCTCAATTGTGTTCTTTCTTGCAAGAAAATGATATCTATGAAAAATTTCTGTCAGGATTCAGACCACATCATAGCACAGAAACTGCGCTAGTTAAAATTACAAATGACTTACTTTTAGCTTCAGACCAAGGCTGTATCTCAATACTAGTTCTACTCGATCTTAGCGCTGCGTTCGACACTATAGATCATAAAATACTCTTGGATCGACTACAAAACTACACTGGTATTCAGGGACAGGCATTAAGCTGGTTTAGATCATACTTATCAGACCGTCACCATTTTGTCTGTTTAAATGGGGAAAAATCGAAGATAACGTCAGGAGACTATGGAGTGCCGCAAGGATCGGTGTTAGGCCCTCTGCTATTTTCAATATATATGCTGCCACTTGGTAATATTATAAGAAAACATGCAATTAATTTCCACTGTTATGCTGATGACACTCAATTATATATTTCATCAAGACCAGATGAAAACACTAACTCATCTAAATTGACAGTGTCTTAAAGATATAGAATGCTGGATGACGTGTATTTTCCTGCTATTAAATTTACTTATTGGTCCAAAAAACTACCAACAAAACCTCTTACAATACAACTTTAATCTAGAAGGATGTCCTGTTACTTTATCCACTACAGTAAAAGACCTGGGTGTTATACTAGACCGCAACTTTTCTTTTGAAAATCATATTTCATATGTTACAAGAACAGCCTTTTTCCACCTTAGAAACATTGCTAAGCTACGTAACATGATATCTGTTTCTGATGCAGAAAAGTTAGTTCATGCATTCATGACCTCGAGACTAGATTGCTGTAATGCTTTATTAGCTGGTTGTCCTGCATCCTCAATAAACAAGCTACAGTTAGTGCAAAATGCAGCCGCTAGAGTTCTTACTAGATCAAGAAAATATGATCATATAACACCAATTTTATAATTTCTACACTGGTTACCTATTAAGTTCCGTATCAATTACAAAGTATTACTGCTGACCTATAAAGCCCTAAATGGTCTAGCTCCTGTGTATTTAATGGACCCTTCTATCGCCCTACAATCCATCGCGTTCTTTAAGATCACTAAATTCAAGGCTTCTGGTCATTCCAAGGATATCTAAGTCCACTAAAGGAGGGAGGGCGTTCTCACATTTAGCTCCTAAACTCTGGAATAGCCTTCCTGATATTGTTCGAGGAACAGACTCGCTGTCCCAGTTTAAAACTAGATTAAAGACGTATCTCTTTAGCCAAGCATTCACATAATGCTTACCTTTTATACTACTGTTGAATCAGATCGAATGCATTAATATTATGACCAGCAGCTATACTAATTATTTCCCATCTGCTTTTCTGCTGTTATCTCGGGACGTGAGTCCCAATGTAAATGGCGTTCGTAGCCAGATTGGATCCAGCCTCTCACGGAGACTTCAGATGCCCCAACACTTGCGATGAGATGACTTCTGATGAAACTGCAAACTATCTTCAGTAAAAATTTTCTTCAATTTATTATAATTCTGAGTCCGGGTCTTCTTTCTGGTTCTGGGTCTTTCATTGTAAATCCCCTTACAGATACTTTTTGGATTTTATTAAAATTCACATGCTTAATTAAAATACTAGCCTGTTTACTGTTAATTACCATAATTAAAATACTATTCTCTTATAATATGCTCATCTTTTCAAATTTATATTGATTTTATTTTAATTTACCTTTGCTAAACTTCATCTGAAACTATTTTATACATTTTACACTAATTATTTTATATTGATTTATTTATTTTATTTGAATTGACATGTACTATTCCTACTAAAATTCATCGTAAATCATTTTGATTATTTTATCATTTGTATTTATTTTATATTTGCCGGTATATCATTTTTTACCGGTATATCATTTTATTTTGCATTATGCTATACTTCATCTGAAACTACTAATTATTTTATAATGTAGGCCTATTTATTTTAATTTAATGTAGCCTATGTGCTATACTTGCTAGACTATTTTATACATCTGTATACTAATGTTGTCATTGTTAATGTTGTAATTTATATTTATTAAATTTATTCAGTACTCTATCTGAAACTATGCATCACACGCATTTAAGTGTTTTATTAAAGCAAACCCGTGTTTTATTAAAGAATATCCAGTTTAGTAAACCCATTTTACTAAAGCAACAGCTTTCTAGAGGCGTCGTCAATGTCAAAAAACGCGTGAACACACGATTGCTTCAACGCTTGTGTAAATCCCGTCATCTTACCTTGACAAGAAAACAGTTAGCGTATGCTGTGCAAGTAAACCCACTCATTATGGCACATTAATCTGACTTACCATCCTCTGCTTTCACAGTGTTTTGAAGAGTCAGTGTGATCAGCATGCAGAGTGAAAACACGACAGACTCCCTCATCGCCATGCCGTGTACAGTCAGTCCTGCTGCAGAATGAGCGTTCACAAGCTCTGCACGGTTATTAACACAATGCATGATCTGGCCATACTTTGAACTGTGTCATGGGAACTGTGGTTGCCAGATTCTTTCTAATAAAAACAACTATTTTAAATTGAGTTGTTTAAAAGGATTTTGGTAACGCTTTAGATTACAGCCTGGAAAGTACTGCGTAATTGATATGAATTTACAGCGTAATTTTCTGTAATTATAGTGTACCTATAAAGTACTTTCATAAGTAGGCTACTTAAAGGAACAATATGTAAAGTTTGGGGAATAAAGGGGTAACAATCATGAGAATTAAAACATTACTGTAAGTATTATAGATTTAAGGGTCACTTATTCTACTATTAGGATACAACAATCTTACATTTGGGAGATATTCTTTTTGCGAGAACACACACTGCGTACCTTTTTGTAATAATTGTGTACCAATACATACTGTATAGGCTTTTTAAAAATGACAGGGTACATTTGCATTTATACAGTTTTTTTTTTTAATAGCAAAAGTCCGGATGTTTAAGTTTGGGCCATGTTTCTGGGAAATACTGGGAAATATACTCTTGTTCCATGTAGTTACAGGGTGTGACCAATAAAAATGCATACACATAATCTAATATCACTGATTCGGAAACCTTTATTTGAAAAACAACTTTATAAATTTGGTCTGAAGCAATAGTCTGCAGTTTAAAATATTGCAATTTTTCTTACAAACACTTGTAGTTTCACTTCAGAAGACATTGATCCATCCACTGGGGTCGTATGAATTACTGCAGTTATTGCAGTATGTGCTGTTTGATGATCCAATTTTTAGGAACACATGAGCTTGCATTATATGTATTCCCAGAGATGTATTTTTTATTTTTCTAAAAACCTTCATTTGTGTTAATCTGAAGAAGGAGAGTCGTATACATCTTGGATGGCATGAGGGTAAACGATGAGTAAATGGTGAGGACATTTTCTTTCAATACATAATACAGAATAGCAAGAGACATGATTTCTTAAGATTCATCAGTGGAAAGAAAGAAAAAGAAGAAGAGGAACAAAAGGAAGAAGCCAAGGAAGAGAAAAAAAGGGGGGGGGGGCAAAACGTGCTACTTTCTGTCAAGGCTTAAGCATTTGAAATTAATTAATCCCCAGTTTTAAACGAAAAAGAAGTGTTGTAAATCTGTTTTGAATTAAGTTGTTCGAGTCGAGTCATGTGGCACATGCATAAAATTATGACCTGTACGGATAAATAATTTATAATGAATGCAAAAAAGTTAAACATAAAAGTTACATTTTAATTTCATGGTGATATATAAATAAAAAATAAGACAAAAAAACATTAAAAGTCTTCAAAAACATGGATATATGAGGAAACATAACTTTTAATGTGTGATTTCAAGACAAGTAATGTAAATGTATAAAATCTAACGCCATAGGTGTTTTTATAGTGAATATATTGTATTGTTTAAAAATAATATTTTTTTGAAATCCTTATCCAGTAAATAATGAACAACTGGAAAATTGTTATGAGCCTCTCTTGGAGTCATAAGGGCTGAGAACCACCGAGGGAACTCATAAGCTATAGACGGTGTGTTTTCTTTCAATCTGGCAACACACTGAACTTTATCAAATAGTGGCTGTATTTCATCAAAGATTCCCTTTACCCCAGTGCCTATTCATAATGACGAAATCATAAGCGTCTTTACAATTACCTTACATGGACCTGTATACGTACAGGTCACATATATGGGTAATTCAAGCTACAAACAGAACAGAACAATGTCAGTTCTAATGTGCTATAACGTGCTTTAAAACTTAGCAATTAGCTTCACTCGCCGCGGTTCAGCTATATGAATCACAACATTAGAAGTTTTGAAACTTTGCAAGTATGAATGGTTTGAATACCTTCATAATGAAATCATTTTCTCTGAGTTTATGTGTACGTGATTCACGTATCGGGCCAGTGGCGCAATGGATAACGCGTCTGACTACGGATCAGAAGATTCCAGGTTCGACTCCTGGCTGGCTCGGTTCTTTTGAACTTAGATTCTCGAGTTCGTTTAATCTGGTTTTGAACAGGATATTGCAACAAACAGTGTATTACTTGGTGATAATGGATACAGGTCACACCTACAAAGTATGTGAAGGTTCAGATGAATATGGGTAACTTCCGTATGTAAAAAAAAATAATCTTAGAAACTGAAATTATTATATATATATTTTTTAAATAGGTTTCGTCGAATTCGGCACTGTTTAGTTTATCTTCAAGAAAATAAAAACATTAAACCCGTCCAAAATTTTAAGTTTAAAGCTCCAGTCCGTAACTTTTATAGGTTAAAAATAATCCAAAATAATTTTTGAGCAAGTACATAACCAGCCAGTGTTCAAAACGATCTGCTTGCCTTAGCTCGATTCACAACGGCAAGCTTTGTTTAAAGACGGACTTTTTTGTCCTCTAAGGACCTCAGAGTAACTTTTTTAAATCGACGCACAAGGTTTAAAGAACTAGAGCATCCAAAATTACGATTTAAATGTTTTAATTCGTATTCTTTACTGGACCAGCTTCAGGTAATTAATTATTCACGAAGTTTGTGAATCCAGCGTTTTGGTAAATGGAAAGTCTCTCTCATGTTGTTCAAGACAGTGAACCGCACTGCCCTCTCGCGACATGTCCTTGCAACTACATCATTATTTACCTGAACTAATGCAAAGGACATATATTGTGTTTCACATGAAGTTTCCCATGTTTATGTTATAATCACATTATGCAGGCACTAATAGTGTCCCATTACAGCAGGGGAGATATTCTATGAAACAGAGGCATTTTACAGATATTATGTTTTACCTTTCTGCCTTTAATCTATGAGGAGATGCCGCGAGAGGGCAGTAGACTTGCACTATTTAACGCTTAAATGCCATAAATGACTTGGGTTAAAAACATTGGTTTAGGTCACCTTTTACCTCTTTCTTCAGTGTAGTATAGCAGTGTCATGTTAGCAAATGATTCAAGTAGGCCTATTATGCTTTTTTATTTATGATAACAAACAGGAAGCGAAATATATTCAGTCAATGAATCATCACATGAGTTGTAATGATTTAATTTTATATGATATTGAATTAATGTGCAATATTTCACGTAAATATTTATGCGCGCATCGATGCCAGACTCGATTAGCGCCGTTTTAGGTTCGAGAATCGAAGTTCAAAAGAACCGAGCCAGCCAGGAGTCGAACCTAGAATCTTCTGATCCGTAGTCAGACGCGTTATCCATTGCGCCACTGGCCCGATACGACTTTACAGCCGAAACGCACTCTAAATTTATCTATACATATAAATTAAATACACTCACATTTGAAACTTGTATAAATTTTTTTTTAAAAAAACAATGTATGCACTATGCACCTCACTTAACGGGATCAAAGTCGTTTGCAATCATTTAAATAAAGCTTACAGACATGGAGCATACATTTCTGAAAACAAGTTTGAAATTAAACAGATAATGTATGATTTAATATCAATTATAGACCAGTATCGATTTGATCGAACACGTTCAAGTCTATTAATATCAAAACGATTCGGTATTATAGGCGACGAGTGTCAACTTTAGTCTCTCCTCGTGTTCAGAGAACCACATGGACTGAGGATTTCTGCTCAATAATCATGGCAACATCGATACACGAGACAGTTCTCGTAGGAATATGTGATGGAGCAATTGACAAGAAGAAAAACACATCTTATTGCACGAACAAAATTGGAGATAGACCGGTAAAGGAAACGTAATTTGTACATATACTCGGGGATTGTGTCATGCTAACTAAAGGCTAAAGACACTGCTTGACAGCTACTTGGCTATTTTGTATTTAATAAAATTCCTATGTAGACAGTCAATATATTTGAGATCTACGCGAAATTAAATCAGGTTTCTGTACTTGCGGAAGTAAACATTAAATGCTTAGCTTTATAAAAGTGCTTAAAATTAGCCAATTGTTAGCTAGCCAGTTAGCTAACTATGGGGCTAAATATACTGAGTCGCACATTCAAGATTTATCCTTTACCGTCTATGGACTTATCTGGATTATTTCAAATGACTTTAATTGAGGTATTTAATGTTTGTTTTATAACGACGTAATTTAACATTTGTCACACAGCTGTCATTAAGTAAGTTTAATTTTCGTATCGGGCCAGTGGCGCAATGGATAACGCGTCTGACTACGGATCAGAAGATTCTAGGTTCGACTCCTGGTTGGCTCGATTCTTTTGAACTGATTCTCTTGACTGTATTTTCCAAAATGCAGATTAAAAATGAATTCATTTTTAAGCCAAGATTAGTTCACCTCAAAATGAAAATTTCCTGATCATTTACTCACCCGCAATGTCATCCAAGATGTTCATGTCTTTCTTTCTTCAATGGAAAATAAATTAATTTTTTTGAGGAAAAACATTTCAGGATTTTTCTACACACAATGGCTCAACGTAACCAAATTGTTGAAGTCCAAATCAATGCAGTTTTGAAGTGCTTCAAATGACTCTGCACGATCCCAGCTGATAGGGTCTTATCTAGCGAAACGATCGGTCATTTTCTAAAAAAAAAAAAAAAATATATATATATATATACGTTTTAACCACAATTGTTCGTCTTGTGCTGGTCTGCGACACAGGCATTACATAATCACGTTGGAAAGGTCACTCTGGACGTAGGCGGAAGTACGGCACCATTGTTTACAAGCGTGGAGAAGGAGGATCGTTAAAATTTGATTGTATGTTGAACGACATATTTACGTCTTTATGCCAGTTTATATTGTTTAAAATTGTCATTTCGTGTATCCCGGATGTTTAAATCTTTTGAAACCTAAACGTTTTTTTTTCAGTTTAAACAATGGGACGGTCCATTCCAACGTGATTACGTAATGCCTGTCGCGTCTCAGACCAGCACAAGACGAACAATTGTGGTTAAAAAGTATCTACATTTTTTTTTTTCAGAAGATGACCGTTTCGCTAGATAATACCCTATTCCACAGCTGAGATAGTGCAGAGCCGTTTGAAACTGCATTGATTTGGACTTCAAATTTTGGTTACCGTTGAAGTCCATTGTGTGGATAAAAATCCTGAAATGTTTTCCTCAAAAACGTAATTTCTTTTCCCCTGAAGAAAGACAGACATAAACATCTTGGGTGGCATTGGGGTGAGTACATTATCAGGACATTTTCATTTTGAGGTGAACTAATCCTTTAAATTAATTGAAAGTCTTTGGGGTGTGCCGGAGGAGACTTTACAGAGTGCTAGACAATACAAGTTCTTGAACAATTGATGCACCTCTTGATGGAAATTACATCACAACATTCATTTACATCATTAGAAACTGTAAAGGGTCTGTTTTATTTGTGTACACTCACAATAAAAACAAAACATTGTGCTTTTGTAAAATAAAGAAAACAATCAGGCCACTTTCTGCTATCCAGTTTTCCTTTCCGTGAATTTTGTGGTGCCCGTCTTCAAAATTGATCGAAACTCAGAATATAGGCTATTAGCAAGCTCCTGCGTGCCTTCTGAACTTTTGGTTTGGTTTGGTGCATAGGCACCAGGTCTCTTCTTCTGCTGCTCGTTTTCATGTTGTTAGCAAACAGAGTTGCATTACCGCCATTTGTGGATGAATAAATTCCATTACACTGCAAATATATATATATATACACTACCATTCAAAAGTTTGGGGTCAAATTGGGTTTTTTTTTTGGTTTTTTTTAAAGAAATAAATACTTTTCTTCAGAAAGGAAGCATGAAATTGATATAAAGTGAAAGTAAAGACATTTATAATAATGCAAAATATATATATATTTTTTAATTAAATGCTTTTCTCTTGAACTTTCAAAGAATCCTGAAAAAAATGAATCACTGTTTGCACAAAAATATGGAGAAGCACAACTGTTGTCAACTGTGATAATAATCATAAATGTTTCTTGAGCATCAAATCATCATATTAGAGTGATTTCTGAAGGATCATGTGACACTGAAGACTGGAGTAATGATGCTGAAAATTCAGCTTTGATCACAGGAATAAATTACATTTTAAAATATATTCACATAGAAAACAGCTGTTTTACATTGAAATAATATTTAACAATATTACTGGGTTTGTTTTGTATTTTTAATCAAATAAATGCAGCCTTGGTGAGCAGAAGAGACTTCTTTTAAAAACAGTGTCTTACCGACCCCAAACTTTTGAACGGTAGTGTATATATATATATATATATACACACACACAAAAATATACAAGAAATACAATAAGCACACACACACACACACATTGTATTCATTGAATTTTCATTTTAACAGGACCTGCTTCCAATAATCACTCTCCAGTATCCCATATGCAGTCTGTGTCAGAGAGGTCTGTCTCATGTTGTGCAAGTCTATTGCCCCCTTGCGGCGTCTCCGTACCACAGAACCATCAACGTATTTGCCTGCACCAATCCACAGTGCTCTGGCAAATCAGAAAGGTAACATCTTGGCAATTTAGATTAGGCCATTATTTTCATATCAGATGTCCTTCTTAACTATTCCTTGAAACGTTTTATTCTCTGGCATTCTGACCATCTCACTTCTATATATATCTAGTTGGATTGTCCTGCGCTCTCAGTGCCGGGATGACGACATCAAAAACAAAACCACGACATGTACAGAATCTGCAATGTCCAGAACAGATTGGTGTGATGAAGCAGATGATTGGGGGATGGACGAAGAAGAGCAAGAGAATCTGGCTGAAAGTGGCGTACAAGTGCCAAATGACAGTGTTAATGAAGGAACTGATGTCAGCAGCAAGCTTCAGGGCCTGTGCATTGATGGAGGTGTGGATCGGCAAAGTGCCCTCCGACCCAACTCCAACGTGTTTCAGTCATTCTACATAAGCGTTATAGAGGAAACAGACTTGGATGGATTTCATGATACGGATCATGAAAACGAACTGCTTAGAGAGTATGAGGAAAGGGAGGGAGTGATTGTCGGTGAGATTCGAAGGTGAGGAGGATTGATTTTACAACAGTGTTGAGGAAAGTAACTTTTAGAAATAATGCATTACAATATTGCATTACTCCCTGAAAAAGTAACTAATTATGTTACTTTTTATTGGAAGTAGTGTTACGTTACTTTTTCTCAGCTTGCTGAGGCGTTGCAGTTTACCTTACTCTTCCAGGCCTTGCTGGTGTTTTTACTGAGAAGTTCTTTTTTGCAAGTGTTTAACGCAGTAACGTGTTTAACAACATAGCCTATATAACATACATCTTCATTTTCTTTTAAAAACACATTTCGAATATTATATTTTTATCTCTTAGAATAATTCATGAGCCATAGAACTATGTATGCCATACAAAAGATCTCTTAACGTTACAAGTTAAATCTTCTACTGTAGAACTCTTTGTATTGAAAGTTTAAAGTTGTGTTTTGTCACTTTTTATACTTGACTTTTCCCACGCACACATGAGTGCATCTCCAATGACAACGTTTTGAAAAAGAGACAAAATTAGGTAACACTTTATTTTACACTGTCCTTGTTACAAATGTTACATGTACCATAGTAAAACAGTAAATTATGCACACACGCAACTAACCCTCCTTAACCAAACCTTACTCCTAACCATAACCCTATAGTAAGTACATATTGTTAATTAATATTACTCAGTACTTAAATATATAATTACATTGTAACAAAGACACTTTTAAAAAAAGTGTAACCGAGAATTTTTAATCGATGTTTTAAATTTTAACTTCAGTATTGTACAAAAAATGTAATTAAAGTGCAAAGTACATTACTTAAAAAAGTAATTCAAATGGTAATGGGTACATTTATAAAGTAATGAATTACTTTACTCGTTGCATCAAAAGTAATCTGATTACATAATGCATGTTACTTGTAATGCCCCAACACTGCAATGTCTACAACAGAGACTTTTCTGTGAATTTCTGACATAAAATCTGAACAAAAGTGTGGTGTATCTTGCACTACATGACTAAATGTATATGAACATCTCCTTAAATTGTACATTAGTCATGTAACATCTAATTTTCAATTTTTTTCTTAGTTGTGGAAGTGGGGAAGCTCAGGAGGAATATGAGAAAGCCACAGTCAAGCATGGAGATAAAGTGTTCACCGGTTTCATGAAGAAAATATCTCTTTGTCCTGAACAAGTGTTACGGTGATTGAATATTTTATTATTGATATTAATTAAAATAAAATAAAAGCCCCTGACTGTGACTAAAATGGTTGCAAATAGGGCAAAAAATTACAAATGTGCCAAAATAATGTAAATTTCCCATTCAGGTAAGCTTTGTGTGTCCACTGTCCATAAGTGTTTTCATCAAATTACATTGTCAAATTACATCAGGTGCCAGCACTTCCCAGACAGCAACATAGTGTCGGCCCAGATCCGGCCCACATCTGGTACCCGTGGAATACACAAGTACTAGATTGGACCGACACTATTTTGCTGTCTGGGTTACTACAGCAGCAACATGAGCCGCGTTGTCTTAATGAGTCAGTCAGAAAGATTCACAAAACAGCCTTAAAAGGTATGTTCGACTTCGACTGTGACTGGATTTAACCGATCGCTGAGATTTGCCGCCTACAGTCGGGGGAGGAGTTGAAAACAAAATGTAAAACCATGGGGGGGGGGGGGGACTTAATTTTCATTAAGTCCCCCCCCCCCCCCCCCATGGTTTTAGATTTAGTCAACAATAATATCCCTGGGTCTAGAGAATCGTTAAAAAAAAAGTTGACCTACTTTTAACTTGACCAATGTGTTTTTAGGGCGCTGTGTAATGCGCGAGACGCTGCAAAAGACGCTAGTGCAAACACATGAGACACAGGGCGGTGAAATGAAAGAAAAAACGTAAGGTCTAAAGGCACTTTTTAAACATATTTCTAACTTGAGCGCCACGTTTTAGTGTCACGTGGCGTGTTGCCTAGTCTGCGATTTTCCCGCGGAATGGGGCTACTGTCCCTAACCCCTGGGACCCCCAGGAACAAGATTGGGATAGTTTTGGTCTTGATTGGGTGAGTTTTGAATAGCAGCTGGTTTTGTTACGCAAACTTGGCAACCTGCGAGGCGTTGCGAAAAAAGGCAGACGTGAGTTCAACGGTCAGAAACGTCCATGTAGCGCATGTTTACATAGAGACACAATAGAAAACTCACTGGTACGCAAAAACGGCATCCAGTGTATTCTGCATAACAAAATGTGATAATTCATTGTATTATACACCCAATAGTTTTATGTATTCATGTTTTAATCAAATGTGTTACATCTCACCTTATAGGTACAGTTGGGCCGGATCACCTCTATTTATAACAGAGCCGCCTTTCAATGTTAATGAGATGGTGCCATTCTGTGGTCACTGCGGCAGCCCGAGGGTTTTCGAATTTCAGCTTATGCCTGCATTGGTCAGTTTGCTCAGTAGTGCAGGCACAAATTCAGGTAAGTCAAATGTTTTTAAAATATATATAAAAAATAGGAAAGACGTATTCTGTCAAAACACAATCTCAAAATGCTTGCTACTGATGCGAAAAATCGTGCACATTTTTTGTATGACGGACGAAAGTTTCAGAGGCAGTGTGTAAACATGATTGACATAACGTTAAGGCCGTATTTATTTTTTTTGTGCGAAAATTTAAGACGAGAATTTCGGACTCAGTGTGCAAGGACCTTTAGAACTCAAATTAATATTTCATGTCTGTTTATTGATTTTATTTTGGTAAGCACTTGTAACAATGTAAAGTCTGCCAGTATTATAGTCATTCTGCTTTCAGGATGTATTATGCGATAATGAATGGCTTACTGTACATTACATTTTACTTGTTACTTGTTAGTGTATGTAGTGTAAGATGTGATTTGTTTTTGTCTTCTCAGACACTCCACTGGAGTTCGGAACAGTTCTGGTGTACACTTGCAGAAATAGTTGTTGGAAATCTGGATCAACAGTTCCAGTGGAAGAATTTCTTTTTGTCCAGCCTGATCCAGACCAAAAGCTCTTCAAATGATATCATTTATCACCAATAAAGATCATTTATTAATTGTATTGTGTTTTATTATTTAATATATACAGTAGTGGCTGAAAAGTAAATGGACATCTTCACCCTCTATTCAAATATTATAAATAAAAAAATGTTGAAGATTTTATAAGCATTTTCTGTAGTTGTGCTTAAAGAGGTAAAGCATACTGTCCGTGCAGTACCATGCCAAATTAAAAGTTTACAGTAACAGATGCGACTGTTAATGCGTTATTTGTAGCAACCCAAGATTTATTTAGTGTCTTTCATGGAATGGGCAGTTTGCGACTTTGCGTGATAATAAACTTACAATAACACTAGTATTACAAAACATTCAGTGGCACATGCTACACAAAAAGACGTGCTAAACACAAAAGAAGATATTTAGAAGAATGTGGGTAAACAGTTGCTGATCCCCATTGACTTCCATAATAGCAATATATGTATATGGTCACTGGGAACCAGCAACTGTCTGGTTACCAACATTCTTCAAAATGACTTTAATGTTCAACAGAAGAAAGAAACTCATTTAGGTTTAAAACAACTTGAGGGTGAGTAAATGATGTTGAAGATTACTATTGAAGATTTATTTATAAAAAACCTTTAATGACAATAAAAGCATTATTGTTACAGGTCCATCTGATCTGTTCGTTTTATGTCATAATCCTATTTAATATGGTCTGTTTTGTATTTTTTTTATATATATAAAAAGAGACTGTTTATTTGTAGGCCTGGTTGATTGTTCTGCACTTTTGCATATTGATTTTTTTTTTCTTTTACAAAATTCATTTAAAGTGGTTAGCTTGTTTAAGGTAAATGTAAACATGCATTGATTTTTGTCTGCTGGTTTATTTAGCTACTTTTCAGTAAACCACATTAAGTGGCACTTTTGCGTTCGGTGCCGCTTTATAAAGACAACCGATAGTTTCACACACTTGAACGCTGTTGCAACGGCCCGCACTGATCTAGACTTTATTATCAGATAGTGTCATTTTTATCCTCTCTTGTGCCTTTTTGCAAGCATTTTGGACAGAAGCAAAGTCGACGCTTGCTCAATTATGAATAAGGAGGATTTAATTTGGACACGAATAATTCCACGAATTATAAAAAGAAGAAGGAGAGCTGTTCAGAAAGAATACATCTCATATGTGTTATTGCCTGTCTGGGCATTTGTACCATTCCTAACCCTAACTCCTCCCCTAAAAAAAGGGGGGGGGGACAAAGGCAAGGAAGATGTATTTTCAAAGCTTTTATATTCCTAGCGGATCATTTAATCCTTTTGGAATAAGTCTGATCCTTCTGCTTTAGTTCTACTCTCTGGAGATAGTGGTAATATATTGAAAGAGGTAATTGGATTATAGTTTGTAACAAAAACTGAGTAGAAAGAGGTCTATTCATTTCAATTGCAGAGGGGTAAGAAAAATCCGACAGCTCTGGCTATGTAGGTTTTTGAGTATTTACAACGGTTATCCCCCCAAACTGAAACTAAGGCTACAAGAAGGTTTGGAATAGGGACCAGGAGATGCACGGGCCCTACGTCCTGATAGAAACTTACCCATACCTGTGAGATTGGTACTCGGTCCCTGGAGCCCCTTAAATCTATTATGATTTTTTGTTAGACCTAGTTCGTATCCGTCGTATTGAAGTTTTGGAGTGAGACCGTACTCCCTCAAAGTTTTTTTTTGTGAGAGAAATATTCGCGACATATCGTCAGTGGTGTACCTTAGGAACCTCAAGTGTTTCGGCCTTATCAACAACCAGCACTCTTCCCCTGAGGCGGCCCGCCAGGTGATCAATCCCAGGCTAATGTCCCCTCATAGCCAATCACTAACGGAGTGTTGCAAGAATCTCAGGAAATGTAGATAATGATTCTGCATTATGAATTGAGGATTATCTTTGAATAGTCCGCCCAACGTTCCGGTTCACACGATTAAAAAGGACTTGGATGTCCCGTTTAAACGCTCAGATTCCTCCAATATTTTGAATAGTCGTTTAACGCCCCGGTTCTAAATATCTCGATTAAAAGAATTTGGATGTGGTCTAACGCTCTGGTTCTCCTATCTAAACACTCTTTTGGTCTCAGTGTGTCAAGGTGTTGGTAGTACCAATGTGCTGTTGAGAGGGAGGCCTAAATTGCCATAAAAGAATGGGCACCCAGTAAGACCTGTATGCCCCTAGATCCACCATCCCAGATATGCAAGCCCGAAGGAACAGGGGGCTGGATACTTACCACTCCACCAGAAAGTACCCTTTGTTGACACCGTTAGGTTAACCCAGGTCCCCCGAAGGAGTCATGCAGACAATTGGTCTCATCTTGGGTATACTCCTGCGTCCAGAGCGGAGAGCTGATTTGGGACCCCCGGAGGTCAGCCAGTGGGCCTTACCACGCGAAGGAACCCCCTCCGAACTGCCCAACCCAAGTCAGTTTGAACCTCAAACCGGTATCCAGATTCTCTGCAGACTTTGGTTTGGGGGCCTTCCCCGGCTAAGCAAGAGCGGGCCCCGCTCAAAAGTCCCCGGCACCCAAGAGCACCCAGATAACCGGGGGCTCCAAGGGATGTCCCCCCATTGCCAAATCAACCGGATCAAAAAAACAGAAAAAGGTCCACGCCCACATGGAACCGCACCCCAATATCCTTGGTTTGATTTAATGCCCGGAGTCCCCCGGCCACCCCATGGGAAGAGCCAGACGGACCCTGTCAGAGTCCCCCGGTCCCCTAAACGGTCACCAACCCGGCAGTGAAAGCGCTTCCTCCGCCCTTCCTGCCTTTGGTCGGGTATTCCGCCCAAGAACCAGAGGAACCCTTCGGAGGCACCCCAGTGATCCCTCCGACCCCCAGTCACCCACGGGCCCCGGATTACTTCCGGTACCCACCACAACCCGGAGGCCCGCCAGACGCCCACCGCGGAAACCCCCCAGAGCCTTCTCCAGCCTCCTGATGACCATCCCATAACTCGAGGAGAGCCCGAAACAATCGATAGCCCACCCTATTCGAAGCCTGGGACCCAGTCCGGAAGCCGCAAGAGGCCCCTGCGGGCATCCCTAGGACCCCCCGTCCCCCCCCAAACCCATATTAAATGGACGGATTTTTTACGCGCCTTAGGTCGGGGTTCAAGCTGGCGGATAGCACCTGTCGATACCTCAAGCTCTACCGCCTTCCCCCTAGATAAATCAAGAACCAAGACCAGACATCAACCTTACCAAGATGACCGCTGGGAGCATCTACCCTTAAGGACTCCATCCACCCCCCTAGTGGTATATATTCCCGTTTAATTGTATACATTTAACGTGATTAAAAAACAATTTTTTTTACATTTATTTTTTTTAGATCATTTAGGACTAAATATTCTGGCTTAAGTCCTAACGACCCTAAAATATGTTTAATAGAGATTCTAATTATGAAAAGGGCCAAAACTGGTCATAATTATCCTCCGAGTCTTTATTGATCCTGATTGGTTCAGGTCCCTTTAACTTTGTCTGAATTGGTTAATTTGTCTCAAATTAAGTGTATTCCTTGATTCAACCTTTTAAAACCAATATTAGAAAGGAATATGTTTAGTTAGACCTCAATTGTTCTAATTGGTCCTTAATTAATTCTAATTGGATCATGTTAGTGGTTCTGTCTCACTGTTGGTTGGTAGTTTTCATAAAGTGTATATTCTATGTCCTATCTATTTCAGTTGATTTGGAAGTGATATTATTCTCATTCCATTGACCTTGGTCTTATGTCCACTAAAAACGTCTTACTAGTTGATCTTGCTTGATCCTTGATTGGTGTCTATCATAAATCAGACTCCTGATTGTTTTTGATTTCTTTTTAGTGTGTTTTAGTTTATATTTTAAACTATTTAGGAGAGGATTGTGGTTTGAGTTAATCTAACACAGGTTTTTTTTATTTGGGTTGGTCTTGAATAGTCCCAATTGATTAGGGATTGGATATTCCCTAATTCTGTCCTCTGATTTGTTAGCTGAGCATTAGAGTATTTTCTTGTGCGATTTTAATGACCTTTTGGTGGTTCTCCTTGGTTTGAGTTGTCTCTTATTTTTGTTGGTAATTTGATTTCGATGGTTTTCTTATGATTTATTTGGTTTTCTGAGTGGGGCGTTAAATCGGCTAGGGTTAGGGAAAGAGAGGGAATAAGTTCTAGGGTTGGAGGTGCGGGTGCTAGGTTACAGTTAGTGTAGCCAATGGGTAGGTTTAGATCCGAGAGGGTATAGCCATAGAGATATATCTATGGTAAGTTTAGATCTTGGGTATACCACAGGGTTCTCAATGGGTAGGATTAGGACCAGAGGGTATAGCCATAGAGATTACCATTGGGTAAAGGTATTGGATCTGGTGGTATAGCCAACTGGGTTTACCAAGGGTAGGTTAGGACCCACGTTGGTGTTCATAGGGATTACCAATTGGTTAGGTTTAGTTCTGGGTATAGTCCGCAGGGTTTACCAATGGGTAGGTATTATTTTTATTTAGGACCCGAGTGGGTGCATTCATAGAGCTTACCAACGGGTAGGTTTAGGTCTTGGCTTATAGCCACAGGTTCATCAATGGGTAGGTTTAGGACCTAGTGGTGTAGCCATAGGATTACCAATGGGGCACGCGGGTTTAGCTGCTCGAGTTGTGTGTTGCATAGTGGTTACCAAGCAGAGGATTAGGGACTCGAGTTGGTGTGCCATAGGGATTATCCAATGGTTAGTTTAGGGTATAGGTTTTGGGATATTACACAGGGTTGAGGGTATTAGGTTGAGGAAAATACACGACTCCCCCCAGCTTCAACATTTGTTCAAGAGGTTTTTGGAAAAGGAGACCGAGGAAGTGCACGGGCCTACGCCAGTATAAATTACTACCCTCACCTGTGTGTGACGCTTATTTTTGGACGTCTTGTTGGCCCATGATTAGGTAAGGCTGATAGGGAAAGACAACGCCTCCCCCCATATTACCTCTCCCGGTCCACTAGTTAAGATTCGGAAGGACGCAGAAATGCGACCGGCCGGGCGCATGTATTTGATGAGGCTGATTTACCCCCCAGGTCCACTATCCACCACGAGCCAATCTCTCCACCCTTAATCGGCTTATCTCAATGTTCTTCAGGATTCGCCATTGGCCGTACCCGACCTGCCAGATCCCATTTTGCAGACCGGAAATCCTGACCGAGCCGTATCCCCCCCAAAAAAAGGGGGTTAGGGCTAAGGGTTAGGCTTTGTAATAGACAACTCCTCCCCCAGATGACGCTCCTCCCGGTCACTAGTTTAGAATAGGAAGGACGCAAATGCAACAGTAGCCGGGCGCATGTTTTTTTGATGAGGCTGATTATACCCAGTCCACTATCCCAGCCACTAGCCCATCTCTCTACCCCCCATCGTCTTCGTCATTTTCAGGATTCGTGCGCTATTATTGGCCGTAACCCGACCTGCTCGATCCCATTTTGCAGACCGGAAAATCCTGACCGAGCCCATCCCCCCCCAAAAAAGGGGGGTAGGGGTCAGGGTTAGTGCTAGTGCCAGGGTCTGAAAGTATAGGTTTTTGAGTATATTAACAACGTTCCCCCCTCAACGAAACTAAGGCTTCAAGAAGGTTTGGAATAGGGACCGAGGAGAATGGGTAGTGATTAGGTCCCTAGTGGGTCAACCATATGAAATTTAGGATTAGATTAAAGGTTTAAGGTGGGTTTAGGTATTCGGGGTTAAGGTTTTAGATTATGGCGTTCCTTCTAGTAAGTTTTGTTAAGGTTTATTATGGACCAGAAAATGTTAGACCTGTCTGGGCCACCCATTTTCCTGCCTTGTCTGGGGCATTGGTCCATTCCCAAAACCCTATCTCCTCCCCCTCAAAAAAAGGGGGGGGGGGAAAAGGCAAGGAAGATGTTTGTTTCAAATCATTTAATATTCCACACGGGTCAAACTTAATCTTTTGGGAAATAGTCAGTCTTCTGCTTTAGTTATAACTCCTCTGGAGATATTGAAATATATTGAAAGAGTAATTGGATTTTAGTTTGTAACAAAACGGAGTTAAAAGAGGTCTATCAGTTCATTGCAGAAGGGGTAAGATAAATTCCTACAGCTCTGTCAAGGTTAGGTTATTGAGTATAAAACAACGGTTTCCCCCTAACTGAAACTAAGGCTTCAAGAATGTTTGTAATAGGGACGCGATGAGAATTGCACGGCCTACGTCCTGTTAGATCTTACCCCATACCTGTGAGTGGTACTCCGGTCCGGGAAGCCCCTTAAATCTTCTTATGGATTTTTGCTTAACCTAGTTCTATCCCGTCGTATTTGGATTTTGGAATTTGGGGTGGGGGGAGGGGTGAGACATTACTCCCTCAAAGTTTAATTTATGAGAGAGAAATATTCGAGCATTTCGACAGTGGGTAGCCTTAGGATCCTCAGTTTTTTCGGCCTTACAACAACCAGACACTCTCCCCAGAGGCGGCCCGCCAGGGTGATCAATCCCTGGCTAATGTCTCATAGCCAATCACTAAACGAGTGTTTGCAAGAATCTCAAGGCAAATGTAGTTTGGATTCTGCATCATGATTTGAGGATTTCCCTTGAATTATGTCGCCCAACGTCCGTTTCTCTCGATAAAAAGGACTTTGATTTGTCCGTTTATAACGTCTGAATTCTCCTATCTTTTGAATAGTCATTAACGCCGCCGGTTCTAAATATCTCGATTAAAAGTATTTTGGATGTGGTCTAACGCTCTGGTTCGCCTAAACAAAACACCTCATTTTGTATCATGTGACAAGGTTGATAGTAGTACAACGTGCTTTGTGTGGGTGGCCTAACTATGCCAAAAAAGAATGGGCCCACCCATATAAGACCATGTAAATGCCCTAGGTCACCTTTCCCTGTGTGCCAGCCCGAAGGTACAGGGGGCTGGATACTTACCACTCCACCAGAAAAGACCCTTTGTAGACACCGTTAGGTTACCCATGTCCCCGGAAGGAGTCTGCAGACTATTGGTCTCAAATTTACCACCCCCTTGGGGGTAAACTCTGCGTCCCAGAGCGAGAGCTGTTTGGGACCCCCGAGGTTCAGCCCCATGGGCCACCACCGAGGAAACCCCTCCGAACTCCCTACCCAAGTCAGTTGAACCTCTAACCGTTCCAGATATTACACTGTCTGACTTTGGTTTGGGGCCTATCCCCGTCTAAGCCAGAGAGCGGGCCCCCTCAAAAGTCCCCGGCACACAAGTGACCCTGGATAAGCCGGGGGCTCCAAGGAGTCCTTTGCCCAAATCAAACCCGGGATCAAAGTCCTCGTCCACATGAACCGCAACCCCAAAGATCATTGATAATTTTCTGCCCGGAGTCCCCCGTCCCCCATGGAGAGAGCCGAAGGACCCTGTCAGAGTCCCCCGTCCCCCGAAACGGTCACCAACCCGGCAGTGAAGCGATTCCCTCCGCCCTTTCCTGCGTTGGTCGGGTATTCCGCCCAAAAGAAGCCAAGGAACCCTTCGAGGCACCCCATGTATCCGCCACCCCCAGTCACCCACGGGCCCCGGAATTACTCCGGTACCCACCACAACCCGGATGCCGCACAGACGACCACCGCGGAAACCCCCCAAGCCTCCTCCAGCCTCCCTGATGACCAGTCCCATAACTCGAGGAGACCCGAACTATCTTTAGCCCCTCCCTATTCGAAGCCTGGACCCAGACCGTAAGCCGCCAGAGGCCCCTGCGGGCAATCCCTAGAACCCCCCGCCACCATATTAAATGACGGATTTTTAAGAGCCTAGGTCCGTGGGTTCAAGCTGTCTTATGCTCCTGGTCGATACATCAAGCATCTACCAGGCCTTTTTTATATTTACCCCCCCCCCCCCCCGCCCCCCCCTAGAGTAAATGCAAGAACCAAACCGACATCATACTTACCAAGGATGACCGCTGGGAGCATCTACCCTTAAGACTCCCTATCTCCCCCAAGTGTAATATTCTCCGGTTTAAATTGTTACATTAACGGTGATTTAAAACATATTTTTTTTACCTTTATTTTTTTTAGATCATTTTGGACTAAATATACTGGCTTATCCTATCTCCCCGTAAAAATATGTTAATAGAGATTAGTCTAATTAGTCTGAAAAGGGGCCAAACTGGGCTTACTTAGTCTTACCTAGTCCTTTAATTGATTCTGATTGGTTCAGGCCCTTTAACTATGACTTGTAATTGGTTAATTTTCACAATTACGTGTATTTATCGCTTGATCAACTCATTTAAAACCATATTTAGAAAAGGAATATTTTATTAGACCTCAATTGTTCATAATTGGTTCTTAATTAATTCTAATTGGGATCATGTTAGTGGGTTATCTGTCTCCCTTGAATAGGTTGGTAGATTCATAAGGTGTTTTTCTATGTCCTTATACTATTTCAGATTGATATGGAAGTTGAAATATATTCTCATTCCATTGGACCTTGGTCTTATGTCCCTAAAACGTCTTAATTGATCTTGCTTTGATCCTGGTTGGTGTCTATCAGTTAATCTGACTCCTGATTGGTTGTTGATTCTTTTTTAGTGTGATTTTATAAAAAACATTTTTTATTTTTACACTATTTAGGAGAGGATTGTGGTTGAGTTAATCCTAAAAACAGGTTTGGGTTGGTCTTGAATATCCCCAATTGATGGAATTGGTTATTATCCCTAATTCTGTCCTCTGATTGGATTGCTGAGAGCATTAGAGTAATATTCTTGTGCGATTAGACCTTTTGGTGGTTTTCCTTGGTTTTGAGTGTGCTATTATATTTTGGTGGTATTTGAATTCGATGGTTTTTCTTATGATTTTTTGGTTTCTGAGTGGGGGCGGGTATTGTGGAGAGAATCGCTAGGGTAAGTATAGAGAGGGGAAATAAGGATCTAGGGTTGGAGTGGCGGGTGCTATGGAAAGTTAGTGTATGCCAAAGGGTAAGGTTTAGATGCCGTAGTGTTAAAGCCATAAAGATTATCTATGTATAAGTTTAGATCCTGGTATAGCCACAGTGATGGGGTTTAGTCAATGGGTAGGTTTTAGGAACCCGAGTGGGAAAGCCATAGAGATTCCCAATGGGTAGGTTTAGGTCGCTTGGGTATAGCCACAGTGGTTTACCAATGGGTAGATTAAGACCCAAGTGGGTGTAGGCCATAGGGATTAACCAAAGGGTAGGTTTAGGGTCTGGGTTATAGATCCCCAGTGATAACCAATGGGTTAGGTTTAGGACCCGAGTGGGAGCATTACATAGATTACCAACGGGTAGGTATTAGGGTCTTAGGTCTCTAGCCACAGAGGTTCATCAATGGGTAGGTTTAGACCATGATTGGGTGTAGCCATAGGGAATATAACCAATGTAGGGATTTAGCTCACGATTGGTGGTTGCCATAGGGGTTACCAACAGGTAGGTTTTAAGGTCTCGAGTTGGTGAAGCCCAAGGGATTAACAATGGTATGGATAGGGTTATGTTATTGAGGCATTAACAACAGGGTTAGGGTTTTAGGAATATGAGGAAATTACAACGACTCCCCCCATCTATATAACAATTGTTCAAGGAGGTTTTGGAATATGGAGACCGAGCGAAGAGCACGGCCTACTCATGATTGAAATATACTACCCGCACCTGTGTACCTTTTTTTGGAACTCTTGTTTGGTCCCATTTTATAGGGTTAGGCTTTGGAAGAGGTGAGGGAACGGAGACCAACGCATAATTGAGTTGCTTACCCCCCAGAAGAACCTCTCCCGGTCATCTAGTTTAAGATATTGGAAGGAACGCAGAAATGCACCGCCGTGCGCTGTTTTAGATAGAGCTGATTTACCCAGGAACCACTCTCCCAACCACAAGCACATCTCACACCCGTAACACGGCTTCTCATATTCAGGATTCGACCAATGGCCGAACCCGACCTGCTCCAGATCCTTTTTGGCAGACCGAAATACCTTACCGAGCCTAACCCCCCCAAAAAAAAGGTGGTTTTAGGGCTAGGGTTAGGCATTTGAATAGAACAACGCCTCCCCCCAGATGACCTCTCCCGGTCATCTAGTTTAGATTAGGAAGGACCAGAAATGCCACCGGCCGCGCATGATTTTGTGACATGGTGCTGATTTACCCGGTTCCACTAATCCCAACCACTAGCCATCTCTCTACCCCCAATCGGCTTCTCATTTTTCAGGATTTCGGCCTTTTTTGGCCAATGTAAGTTTATAGGTATTTAAAAAGTACCCGAACTGACTCAGATCCCATTTATGCAGCCCGGAAAATCCTGACCGTCCCATCCCCCCCCAAAAAAGGGAGGGTAGGGGTCAGGGTTAGGGCTAGGGCCAGGGCTAGGGTTAGTTTGAGTATATTACAACGGTTCCCCCCTAAACGAAACTAAGGCATCAAGAAGGTTTGGAATAGGGACCGAGGAGATGGGTAGGTTATAGGTCCCAGAGTGGGACTAGCCTATATTTAGGATTAGATTAGGTTTAAGGTTGGGTTTAGGTATTCGGGGTAAGGTTATAGATTTGGCGGTCCATTCTAGAAGTTTGTATAAAGGTTTTAAATGACCAGAAAATGATAGAACCTGTCTGGGCCACCTTTTCCTGCCTGTCCTGGGCTCATTTGGTCATTCCCTAAACCCTAACTCCCTCCCCCTAAAAAAAAGGGGGGGGGGGGAAAAGGCAAGAAGATTTTGTTACAAAAGCTTTTAGATTCCGACCGGTCAATTAGAACTTTTGGGAAATAGTCAGTCCCTTCTGCTTTAGTTTATAAACTCCTCTGGAGATAGTGTAATATATTGACGACGAGGTAATTGGTTTTTAGTTTTGTAACAAAAACGAGAGTAGAAAGAGGTCTATCATATCATTTGGCAGAGGGGAAAGATAAATTCCGCCAGCTCTGGCAAGGTTAGGTTATTGAGTAAATTACAACGGTTTCCCCCCTAACTGAAACTAAGGTCTTCAAGAAGGTAGTGGAATAGGGACCGAGGGAGATGCACGGCCCTACGTCTGATAGATCTACCCATACTGTGAGTGGTAACTCGTCCGGAGCCCCATAAATCTTTTATGATTTTTTTGTTAGACCTAGTTTCTATCCGTCGTATTGATTTTGGAGTGAGACCTTACTCCCTCAAATGTAATTTTTGGTGAGAGAAATAGTATCGAGACATTTCTCAGTGGTGTACCTAAGGATCCTCAAGTGATTTCCGGCCCTTTCAACAACCAGACACTCTCCCCTGAGCGCCCGCCAGGGTGATCAATGCCCGGGCTAATGTCACAAGCCAAACACTAAACGAGTGTTGCAAGAAACTCAAGGCAAAAATAGTTGGATTCTGCATTATGATTTGAGGATTTTCTTTGAATTGTCGCCCAACGTACCGGTTCTCTCGATTAAAAAGGACTTTGGATTGTCGTTTAACGCTCTGATTCTCCTAACTTTTTGAATAGTCTTTTAACGCCCCGGTTCTATACTCTCGATTAAAAGGATTTTGGAGAGGTCAACGCTCGTGGTTCTCCTATCTACACAACACTATATGGTATCAGAGTGTTTTTTCCCCCCCCCCCCCCAGAGGTGAAGTAGTACCAATGTGGGCTGTAGAGTGGGGTGGCCTAATTGCCAAAAAGAAAGGGCACCCAATTTAAGACCTAATGCCCTAGGTCCCCTACCCATTGGTGCAAGCCCGAAGGTACAGGTGGCAGGATACTTAACCACCACCTCACCAGAAGAGACCCTTATGTTGACACCGTTAGGTTACCCAGGTCCCCCGGAAGGAGTATCTGCAGACTATTGTGTCTCATCTATGGAACTAGCTCTTGCGTCCAGAGCGAGATGCCTGTTTGGGGAAACCCCGCCGGAGGACAGCCAGGGGCTTCCACCGAGGAAACCCCTCCGAACCCCTACCCAAGTCAGGTGAACCCTAACCGGTTCCAGATTATCTGGTCCTGACTTTTTGGAGTGGTGGGCCTTCCCCGGCTAAGCCAGAGAGCGGGCCCCCCTCAAAAGTCTCCGGCAACCCAAATGACCCCTGGATAACCGTGGGCTCCAAGGGAGTCCTTTGGCCCAAATCAACCGGATCAAAGGTCCTCGGCCCACATGGAACCGCACCCCAATGATCATTGGTTGATTTATTGCCCGGAGTCCCCCGGCCCCCATGGAGAGAGGCCATAAGGCCCAGTCAGAGACCCCCGGTCCCCGAAACGTCACCAACCCGGCAGTGAAGCGAGTACCCTCCGCCCTTCCTGCCGTTGGTCGGGTATAACCAGCCCAAGAACCAAGAGTAAACCCTTCGAGGCACCCCAGTGTATCCGCCGTCCCCCAGTCACCACTGGCCCCGGAATACACCGGTACCCACCATCAACCGAGAGGCCGCCAGACACCACCGACGGAAACCCCCATAGCCTCTCCAGCCTCCCTGATGACCAGACCCCCATAACTCGAGATAGCCCGAAACTATCGTTAGACCCTCCCTATACCAGCCTGGGACCCAGTCCGGAAGCCGAAAGAGGCCCCTGCGGCATCCCTAGGACCCCCCGTCCACCATATTAAATGGAGGATTTTTAAGAGCCTAGGTCGGGTTCAAGCGGGCCGGATGCCACACCTGTCGATACAACAAGCTCAACAGCCTTCCCCCCAAGAGTAAAATGCAAGAACCAAACCGACATCATCCTTACCAAGGATGACCGCTGGGAGCCATCTACCCCTTAAGGACTCCAATTCCCCCTAGTGGGTAAATATTCTCCGTTTAATTGTTACATTAACGGTGAATAAAAACATATATTTTTTTTTACAATATTTTTAGATCATTTTGACTAAATATATCTGGGCCCCCTATTTAATTCCTAACGCCCTAAAAATAAGTTAATAGAGTTTCCCTAATTAGTCGAAAAGGGGCCAAACTGGTCTTAATTAGTCTTCCCTAGTCTTTAATTTATTCTGATTGGGAGGTTCAGGCCCTTTAACTTATGTCATGTAATTGGTTTACTTGTCTCAATTAAGTGTATTTCCTTGTTCAACTCATTTTAAAACCATATTTAATGGAATATGTATATGTTAGACCATCAATTGTTCATAATTGGTCTTAATTAATTTCTAATTGGATCATGTTAAGAGTTCTGTCTCCTGATTGGTTGGTAAGATTCCATAAGGTTATTTTCTATGTCCCTATCTATTTCAGATTGATTTGGGGAATGGATATTATTCTCATTCCATTGGACCTTGGTCTTATGTCCCTAAAACGTCTTAATTGATCCTTGCTGATCCTGATTGGTGTCTATCATAAATCTGACTCCTGATTGGTTTTTGATTCCTTTTAGTGTGTTTTAGTTTATTTATAAACTATTTATGTAGAGGATTGTGGTTTTTAAGTTAATCCTAAAACAGGTTTGGGTTGGTCTTGAAATAGTCCCCAATTGATTGGATTGGTTATTAGTCCCTAATCTGTCCTCTGATTTGTTTGCGAGCATTAGAGTATATTCATGTGCGATTTTAGACCTTTTGGTGGGTTTTTATCCATTGGTTAGAGTGTGCAAATAATTTTGGAGGTATTTGAATTCGATGTTTTCTTATGAATTGTTAGGTTTCGATTGGGGCGGGTTAAATCGGCTAGGTTAGGATAGTGAGGGTAAAAAGTCTAGGGTTTGGGAGTGGCTGGTTCAAGGTAAAGTTAGTGTAGCCAATGGGATAGGTTTAGGATCCGAGTGGGTAGAGCCAAAGAGATTATCTATGGGAAAAGATTAGAACTTGGTATAGCCACAGGGTTAATCCAATGGGTAAGGTTTAAGGACCCGAGTGGGAATAGCCATAATATTACCAATGGAAGGTTTAGGTCTTGGGTATAGCCACTGGGTTTAAACCAATGGGTAATGTTTATGACCCAAGTGGGTGTGGCCATAGGGATATTACCAATGGGTAGGTTAGGTCCCAGGGTATAGTCCCAGGGTTTACAAATGGGAGTTTAGGACCCGAAGTGGGTGCAATCAAAGAGATTACCATCGGGTAGGTATTAGGTCTTGGCATAGCCACAGGGTTCATCAATGGGAATGTTAAGGACCTGAGTGGGTGTTAGCCCTAGGGATTACCAATGGGTAGGGTTTAGCTCTCGAGTTGTTGTTGCCATAGGGGGATACCAACAGGTAGGTTTAGGTCTCGAGTTGGTGTAGCCATAGGATTAACAATGGGAGGTTTTAGGTTAGGTTTTGAGGATATTACAACAGGGTAGGGTAGGTTTGAGGAAATTACAACGACTTCCCCCCTGCTTAAACATTTGTTTCAAGCGGATGGAATAGGGAGACGCGAGGAAGTGCACGGGCCTATCAATATAAAATACTACCCGCACCTGTGGGTGACGTGCTTTTTTTGGACACCTTGTTGGCCCCATGATTTAGGTTTGGCCATTGGAAATACAACGCCTCCCGCCCAGATGACCTCCTCCCGTCATCTAGTTTAGATTATCGGAAGGACGCAGAAATTCCCCGGCCGTCGCATGTTTTTATGAGGCCTGATTTACCCCGGTCCACTATCCCAACCACTAGCCCATCACTCCCCCTTAATCGGCTTCTCATTTTCAGGATTCGGCCCATAGGCCGTACCCGACCTGCTCAGATCCCCATTTTGCAGACCGTAAATCCTGACCGTAGGCCAATCCCCCCCAAAAAAAAAGGGGGTTAGGCTAGGTTAGGCTTTTGAATAGACAACGCCTCCCCCCAGATGACCTCACCCGGTCACCAAGTTTAGATTAGGAAGGACCATAATGCACCGGCCGGCGCATGTTTTTGCTGAGGCTGAATTACCCAGGGTTCCACTATCCCAACCACAAGCCATCTCCTCCTACCCCCAATCGGCTTCTCAATTTCAGATTCGGCCTTTTTTGCCGGTACCCGACCCTGCACAGGAACCCATTTTGCAGACCGAAAATATCCTGACCGAGCCCATCCCCCCCAAAAAAGCGGGGGTAGGCATGGTTAGGGCTAGTGCCAGGCTAGGTTAGTTTTGAGTATATAACAACGGTCCCACCTAAACAAACTAAGGCTTCAAGAAGGTTAGGAAAAGGACCGTAGGAGATTGTAAGGTTTTATGTCCCGAGTGGGTCTAGCCATAGTGAATTTAGGATTAGATTAGGTTTTAAGGTTGGTTTTAGGTATTCGGGGTTAAGGTTTTAGATTTGGCGTCTTCTAGTATTTTGATTAAGGTTTATTATGGACCAGAAAAAGTATAGACCCTGTCTGGCCACCCATTTATCCTGCCTGTCTGGGCATTGGTCAATTCCCTAAACCCTATCTCCTCCCCCTAAAAAAAGGGGGGGGGGGAAAAGGCAATGAAAGATGTTTTAATCCAAATCTTAGGTTAGGGATTAGGGTTTAGTTAGGGTTGAGGTTTAGGGTTCGAGTTAAGAGTTGGTGGGGTTAGGGTAGAGGTTAGGGTTAGGGGTAGGGTTAGGGTTAGGGTTCGGTTAGTTAGGGTTAGGGTTAGGTTAGGGTTAGGGTTAGGGGTAAGGGGTAGGGGTTAGGTAAGTTAGGTTAGGTTCGGGTTAGGGTTAGGGATAGGGTTCGGGTAAGGGTGGGGTTAGGGGTTAGGTAGGGTGGGGTTAGGGTTAGGTTAAGGGTTAGGGTTAGGGGTTAGGGTAGGGTTATGGGTTAGGGTTAGGGTTAGGTTAGGGTTAGAGTGTGTAAGGTTAGGGAGTTAGGGTTAGGGTATAAGGGGGGGGGGGGGGTTAGGGTTAGGGTTGGTTAGGGTTAGGGTTAGGTTTGGTTAGGGTTAGGGTTAGGGTTAGGGTTAGGGTTAGGGTAAGGGTAAGGGTTAGGGTTAGGTTTAGGGTTTAGGGTTTAGGGGGTTAGGGTTAGGTTTTTAGGGTAGGGTTATAAGTTAGGGTAAGGATTAGGTTAGGGTTAGGGTTAGGGTAAGAGTTAGGGTTAGGTTAGGGTTAGGGTTAGGGTTAGGGTTAGGTTTAGGGTTTAAGGGTTAGGTTAGAGGTTAGGGTTAGGTTAGGTTAGGGTTAGGGTTAGGGTAGGGTTAGGGATAGTTTAGGGTTAGGGTTAGGGTAAGGGTTAGAGTTAGGTAGGTTAGGTTAGGGTTAGGGTTAGGGTTGGTTTAGGGATAGGGTTAGGGTTAGGGTTAGGGTTAGGGTTAGGGTTAGGGTGGGTTAGGTATTAGGTTAGGTTAGGGGTATGGGTTAGGGTGGGTTTAGTTATGGTTAGGGTTAGGGGTAGGGTTAGGTTAGGGTATAGGGTAGGGTTAGGGGTTAGGGTTGAGGGTTAGAGGTTAGGTTACGGTTACAGGTAACGGGAACGTGTACGGGTAATTGTTCGGATCGGGATTAGGTATCGGGTTAGTTGGGATCGGGTTCGTGGTGTCGTGTACGTGAAACGGTTGAACTGTGAACGGAACTGGAACGGGTATCGGGAAACGGTAACTGGAACGTGAACCTTTACTTGTGAACTTTAACTTCACACCTTGAAAATAAACGTGTAACTTTAACGGTAAAATGTAAACTGTTAACTGTTAACGTGTAACGGGAAACTGGAACGTTAAGCGGAGTAACTGTAACGATTAACTTAACTTTAACTATAACTTGTAACTTTGAACTTTAACGGTGAACTGTTAAACGTTGAAACTGGTTAAACTTTAACTTTAACTGAACTAGGTAACTTTAACGGTAAACTAACGTAACTTTAACTTTGAACTTAACGTTAACGTGATTTAACGGTAACGTGAACTTTAACTCTTATTAAATTTAAATGTGAAACTTGAACGTGAACCTTTTAAACTTGATAACTTTAACTTTAACTTTAACTATTAACTTTAACTTAAACTGTAACTGTTAACGTTAACGTTGAACATGAACTTGTAATTGTTAACGTAACGAACTTAAACTCTTTAACTGTAAGTGAACTTAACTTGAACTTTAACTGTAACTTTAAGCTTAAGCTTTAAACTTTAACTGTGTTGTAACTTGAAGCTTGTAACTTTAACTGTAACTTAACTTAACTTTAACTTTGAACTTTGAACTTAACTTGTAACTTTAACTTTAACGTTTAACATTAGAACTTTAACTAACTGTAACATAAACTTTAACTTTAACTTGTGGAACGTTAACTGTAAACGTTTAACTTTAACTTGAACGTGAGGGGGGGGGGGGTGGTTGGTGGAACTTACTTTAACTTTAACTTGAACTTAACTTTAACGGTACTTAACTTGGTGAACGTTGAAACTTTAACGTTAACTTTAACTTGAACGTTACACGTGTTAAATGCTAACGTGTAACGGTAACTTTAACTTTAACTTTAAGTTTAGAGCTTTAACTTTAGACGTCTTTAACTTTTAACTTTAGACTTTAGAACGTTAAACTTTATACGTTAACTTTAACTTTAACTTTAACTGTTCACTTTAACTGTTAACTATCACGTTAACGGTAACTGATTAACTTTGAACTTTAACTGTAACTGTTAACTTTTAACTTTCACTTTAACTTAAACTTTTAACTTTAACTTTAAACTTTAAACTTTAAACTGTTAAGGTAACTTTTAACTTAAACTCGTAACTTTACTTTAACGTTAACTTGTACTTTAACTTTAACTTAACTCTTAACTTTGAACGTGAACTGAAACTGTAACTTGTGAACTTTAACCGATGAAATTAACTTGAACTTGAGTACGGTATCTTTAACGTGTAACTTTAACTTTAACTTTAGCTTTAACGTTTAAACTTAACGTGTTAACTATTAAACTTTAACGTTTAACTGTTAAATCGTTTAAAGTTTAAAGCGTGGAACTTTACTAGTAACTGTAAACTGGTAACGTAACTTTAACTTTGAACTGGTTACTTTAAATCTGAACTTGTAACTTTAACCTTTAAACTTTAACATTGAACGTTAATCTTTAACGTTAACTTTAAACTGAATTGACTTGAACTTTAACTTTAACTTTAACTTTAACTTGAACTTACTTTAACGTTAACTTTAACTTTAACTTTAAATTTAACTTGAACTTTACACTTTAAACGTTAACTTGAACTTTGAACTGTTAACTTTAACTTTAACTTTAACTTTTAACTTGAACTTGTGAAATGTTGAACGGTAACTTTAACTGTGTAACGTAAAACTTTCAACTTTAACTGTAACTTTAACTTTAACTTGACCTTTAACTGTAACGTTAGACTTAACTTTAACGAGTTAACTGTGTAACTTTGAACTCTACTTGAACTTTAACTTGAACGTTTAACGTAACCTTGAACGTTACCTTGAAACTTTAACTTGTGTTAACTTTAACTGTGTAACATTTAACGTGTTTGATACTTTAACGTTTAACTTTAACTGTAACTTTAACTTTTAACTTAACATTAACTTTAACTTTAAACTTTAACTTTAACTTTACTTTAACGGTTAACTTTAACTCTAAGCTTTAAACCTTTAACGTCTGAACTGTAAACTTTAGACTTTGTAACCGGAACCGTAACTTTAACTTGAAAACGTTAAGCTAACGTTAACTTTCACTTTAAAGCTTTAACTTTAACTTAACTTATAACTGTAACGTTAACTTTAACGTGAACTTTCACATTTGAACTTTTAAATTTAACGTTAAACTTTAACTTTAACTTTGAACTTTTAACTTGTTGAACTTTAACCTGTATCGTGTAACTTGAACTTATTAAACTTTAAGGCTTTTACTTTAACTTTAACTGTAACTTGTAACTTTAACGTTTAACTTTAGACTTTAACTTTTAACTTACTTTCACTTTAACTGTGAACCTAACTTTAACTGTTTTAAACGTGTTGAACGTGGAACTTTAACTTTAAACTTTAACTATTAACTGTAACTTTAACGTTAAAGAGTAACTTTAACTTGTAACTTTAACTTTAACTTTAACTCTTAACTTTACCTGTATCAAGTAACTTTAACGTTACGTTAACTTTAAACTTGAACGGCTATAACGCGAACTTTAACTTTAACCGAACTTTACGTAACTTTAACTTAACGTTAACTTTACTGTAAGCGTTTAAGCTTTAACTTTAACGTTAACGTTAACTTTAAGCGTTCACTTAACTTAATTTAAACTTAAACGTTAACTTGTGGTAACGTTGGTAACTTTAACTTGTTAACTTAACGTGAACTTGTACTTTACGTTTAACTAGTAACTTGTAACTTTTAACTTAAACTTGGTAACTGTAAACTTGTAACTTTAACTTAACTTTAGACTTAACTTAACTTACTGACTTAACTTGAACTGTAACTTTAATCTTTAACGGTTAACTTGAACTTTACTCTATTAAGACTTAACTTTGAACTTTAAACGGTAAACTTTAACTTGAACTTTAACTTTTAACGTGGTACTTAACTTTAACTTTAACGTTAACTTGTAAACTTAACTGTGACGTTAACCTTTAACCTTTAACTTTACCTGCCATTTAACTTTACTTTAACTTGTCACTGGTAACTGTAACTTAAACGTTAACGTTAACGTTTAACTTTGAAATTTAAACGGAGGATAACGTTAACTTTAACTTTAACTTTAACGGTACTGGAACGGGAACATTTAAGCGTTTAACTTGTAACGTTTAAACTTTAACTTTAAACTTTAAACGGTAACTGTAACTTGAACTTTAACTTTAACTTTAACTTTAACTGTTAACTTTGAACCTTGCTACGGGAACTTTCAAACTTAACTGTTAACTTAACTGTACTTTAACGTTAAACTGTGACTTTAACTTTAACTTTAACTTGATCTTTAACTTGTAATCTTTGAACGCTAACTTTAACTCTAAAAACTTTAACTTTAAAACTGTAACTTAAACTTGAATGTAACTGGTTTAGACGTTAACGTTAAATTTAAACTTTAACCTTAACCTAACTTTAACTGGTAACTTTAACCTCTAACTGTTACTTTAACTTTAACTTTAACTTTAACTTTCAGACTTTAAACTTTAACTTTAACTTGAACTTTATACGTTCTTTACTTTGAACATAACTTTGACTTTAACTTGAACTTAACTTGTAACTTTCGAGACGTTAACTTTAATCTTTAACTTGAACGGGTATCTTGTAACGTTCACTTTAACGTTAACTTTAACTCTAACTTTAACTCTAACTTTAACTTTAACTTGAACCTGTTAACTTTGAACTTTAACTCGTATTTAACTTTGAACTTTTAATTTAACTTTAACGTTGTAACTTGTGAACGGTTAACTTAACGTTGGAACGTTAACTTTTACGTGAACTTGAAGCTTTAACTTGTTAACTTTAAGCTTTAACTTTAACTTTAATCTATGTAAATTTAACATTAACTGTAACGTTACCTTTAACTGTAACTGTAACGTTAACTTAATCTTTAACTTTAACTTTTAACTTTACCTTTAACTTTAACTTTGAACTTTAAAACTGGTAACTTGAAGTTAACTTTTAACTTTAACTTGTCAACTTTAACTTGTAACTGTAACTTTAGACTGTAACTTTAACTTTAACTGTTACTTTACTTAACGTTAAAGACTTTTACTTTAACTGTAACGTTAACTTTAGACTTAACTGTAACTTTAAGTGAGAACTTTATAACTTGACCTGTTAACTGTAACTTTAAATTTAAGTTAACCTTTAAAGCGGTTAACTGTTATCTTTAACTCTAAGTTTAACTTGAACTTTAACTTAACTTTAATTAGGTACTTTAAACTTTAACTTTAACTTGGTAACTTTAACCTTTTAACTTTAACTTTAACTGTTAACTTTAACTCTAACGTTCAACTTTAATTTAAAACTTTAACTTAAACTTAACTTGACTTTATCTCTCAATTGACTTGAAGACTTTAAAAAAAAAAAAAAAAAAAAAAAAAAAAAAAAAAAAAAAAAAAAAAAAAAAAAAAAAACAAAAAAAAAAAAAAAAGAATAAAAAAAAAAAAAATAAAAAAATAAAAAAAAAGAAAATAAACAAAAAAAAAAAAAAAAAAAAAAAAAAAAAGAAATAAAAAAAAAAAAAAAAAAAAAAAAAGAATAAAAAAAAGAAAAACTCACAGCTATAAAAAAAAAAAAAAAAAAAAAAAAAAAAAAAAAAAAAAAAAAAAAAAAAAAAAAAAAAAAAAAAAAAATAAAAAAAAAAAAAAAGGAAAAAAAAAAAAAAAAAAAAAAAAAAAAAAGAAAAAAAAAAAAAAAAAAAACAAAAAAAAAAAAAATAAAAAAAAAAAAAAAAAAAAAAAAAAAAAACTTGAACTTAACTTTAACTTTAAACTTTAACTTGTGTAACTTTACTTTACTGTGTTGAACGGTAACTTTACGTTAACTTAACTTTAACTGTAACTTGTAACTTACTTTAACTGTAACTTAACTTTAACTTTAACTTGAACGCTAATCGTGTAACGTTAACTTGAAACTTTTAACGTTAAACTGTAACTTAACTTTAACTTAACTTTACACTTTTAACTTTATACTTAACGTTAGACTTTAACTTTAACTTTAACTTTTAAACTTGAACTGTTAAACTTTAAGTTAACTTGAACTTGTAACTTTAACTTAACTTTACTTGAACTTAACTGTAAACTTGAACGGTGAACTTTAACTGTTAACCTTAACTTTATACGTTAACTTTAACTTTAACTGTATTTACACGGTAACTTGAACTTTACTCTGTTAACTTAAGCGGTAACGTTAACGGTAACTGGAACTTTAAACTTGTAAACTTGAACTTTAACTTTAACTTAACTTGAAAACTTTACGGTAACTTAACGTGGAACTTTAACTTTAACTCTTGAAACTTTAACTTTAACTCTTTAGAACTTTAAAGTAACGTAACTATTAAACTTAACTCTGTTAACTTTAACTTTAACGCTAACTTTAACTTTAACTTTAACT
>CM060640.1:737500-792500 GCA_030578275.1 Meda fulgida
ACACACACACACACACACACACACACACACACACACACACACACACACACACACACACACACGTCTCTCCTCTTGTGGGAGCCAGCTCTGTCTGTGCCGACCCGTCTCTCTCTCTCTCTCTCTCTCTCTCACACACACACACACACACACACACACACACACACACACACACACACACACACGTCTCTCCTCTTGTGGGAGCCAGCTCTGTCTGTGCCGACCCGTCTCTCTCTCTCTCTCTCTCTCTCACACACACACACACACACACACACACACACACACACACACACACACACGTCTCTCCTCTTGTGGGAGCCAGCTCTGTCTGTGCCGACCCGTCTCTCTCTCTCTCTCTCTCTCACACACACACACACACACACACACACACACACACACACACACACACACACGTCTCTCCTCTTGTGGGAGCCAGCTCTGTCTGTGCCGACCCGTCTCTCTCTCTCTCTCTCTCTCACACACACACACACACACACACACACACACACGTCTCTCCTCTTGTGGGAGCCAGCTCTGTCTGTGCCGACCCGTCTCTCTCTCTCTCTCTCTCTCACACACACACACACACACACACACACACACACACACACACACACACACACGTCTCTCCTCTTGTGGGAGCCAGCTCTGTCTGTGCCGACCCGTCTCTCTCTCTCTCTCTCTCTCACACACACACACACACACACACACACACACGTCTCTCCTCTTGTGGGAGCCAGCTCTGTCTGTGCCAACCCGTCTCTACGGCCAGGCTGTGTTCACTCAGTCTGTAAGTTGTCAACATTTTTCTTAGTTTAGGACATTTTATTGTACTCAGGTAATTTGCCATTGTGAATTCTCTTTTTAGGGTCAGATAACATTGTGATTTACTTTGTGTTTTGGTCGTTTCTTTCCAGTATTCAATATATTTTTCTTTCTGCTTGTTGATAATGTGGTTTGGTCTGCTTGAGTGTGTGTTGCTGTCCTGTTGTGGACCAGTCCCTGCAGAGAGCCTCAGCACCAGCTGGCTGAGGGGACTCTCTTCTGCTTTCTGCTCCTGGTATGTTAGGGCTTTGTGATGATGTGTCTGGGGGTTAACTGATTTTAAGTGATTGTAAAATTTAATTGATCTTTTCTGTGTTTTTAGTAAGAGGGGGTATTGGCCGAGCTCTGCACAGGTTATTAGGTGTTTTTCTCTGCACCTGTAGGATGCTCTTACAGAACTCGCTATGGAAAGATTCTATGATTTTGTCCCATTTGTCAAAATCATTGAGTTTTGGTCCCCAAATTTCACTACCATATAGAATTATTGGTTCTAGTACAAATTGGAAAATTTTAAGCCAGATTTCAATTGGAATATAGATTTTAATGTTTCTTTTTATTGCATAGAAAGCTCTCCTTGCTTTGTCCCTCAGATCTTTCACAGCCATGTTGAGGTTTCTTGTGTATGTAATGTTGAGGCCAAGGTAAGTGTAGTTTTTTGTGTGTTGTAATTTAGTGGTGTCCAAATAGAAATTGTGTGTAACCTGGTGTCTGTATTGTTTCCGAAAGATCATTATCTTAGTCTTTACTGTGTTTACTGTCAGGGCCCAGGTCTGGCAGAATCTCTGCAGGAGGTTGAGGTGCTGCTGTAGACCTCTTTAGTAGGTGAGAGTGACACTAAGTCATCTGCATACAGCAGAACTCTGACCTCTGTGTTGTTCAGGGTGAGGCCAGGAGCCGTGGAACTCTCTAATTGGTTTGCTAATTCATTGATGTATAGATTGAAGAGAATTGGACTGAGATTGCATCCCTGCCTCACTCCCCGGCCCTGGGAGAAGAACGCTGTTTGTTTGTTTCCAATCTATATGGCACATTCACTTTTTGTATACATGTCTTTAATCAAATCATATGTTTTTCCTCCAATGCCACTTTCAAGTAGTCTATAGAAGAGGCCCTCGTGCCAGGTGGAAGTCAAAGGCTTTTTGGAAGTCAACAAAACAGGCATATACCTTTCTTTTCTTAATGTTTAATTCTTGATCAATCAGAGTCTGGAGTGTAAATATATGGTCTGTTGTGCGGCAATTTGGCAAAAATCCAATTTGGCATTTATGCAGAATATTGTTCATCAAGAAATTTGACAAGTCGTTTATTTATGATGTTGCAGGAATATTTTTCCCAGGTTACTGGATACGCATATTCCTCTGTAGTTATTTGGGTCATATTTATCTCCGGATTTATGAATTGGGGTTATTAAACCTTTGTTCCATCTGTCTGGAAAAGTTCCAGTTGATAGAATAGTATTGAATAGTTTTAGTATAGCCAATCTGATTTAATGATCTGAGTATTTGATCATTTCGTTAAGGATTGCATCTACACCACAAGCCTTTTCTCCTTTCAGGGACTGGATGACTTCTGTTAGTTCTTGTTCTGTGACAGGGTAATCTAGAGGGTTTTGGTTGTTTTTTATCACCGCCTCCAGAGTTTTACATTTTGTGAGTATCTTGTACTGATCATCATTTTTTTGTAATAATACTGTATAATTTACTAAAGTGATTAATCCAAGTATTTCCGTCTTGAATCGCCAATTCATCCTGCTCACTCTCACTCGCTCTCTGACACACTCACTCTCTCTCTCTGACACACACACACTCTCACTCACTCTCTGACACTCTCTCTCTCTCTCTCTCTCTCTCTCTCTCTCTCTCTCTCTCTCTCTTTATCTCTCTCTGACACACACACTCACTCACTCTCTGACACTCTCTCTCTCTCTCTCTCTCTCTTTATCTCTCTCTGACACACACACTCTCACTCACTCTCTGACACTCTCTCTCTCTCTCTTTCTCTCTCTCTGACACACACACTCTCACTCACTCTCTGACACTCTCTCTCACGCTGTGCTGAAGGTACACATCTCTAGCTCTCGGCACCCGTCAGAGATACTAGCGCTCGCTCCTGTAACCGTGTGTGTGTGTTTGCTCCTGCAGAGAGCTCAGTCTGAGCTGGCCGCTCATCAGAAGAAGATCCTGCATGTGGACAGTCACGTGGGCATCTCCATCGCTGGGCTGACGGCCGACGCCAGGCTCCTCTGGTAACTCAGCGCTAGCTTCGATGCTACAAGAGAAGCCTTAGCGATCCTTTAAGCTGGCGACAGGAGTGCACAGCACAGCCGTTATGAGTTATGACAGCCGCTGTATTTCTGCTGGCTCGAGCGCTGCCTGTTGCGGTTCGTTCAGCCGACGGATCGTAAAGAAGCTAATTAACATTCAGAAAATCTCAACAATATAAATAATATAATATAGTTAGGATATATACAGTTAAGGCTGGGACGGTTACCACATTACCGCAATAACCGTGGTCACGTGACACCTACCGCGGGTCTGAGCTCGTCACCATCATCACCGCAAAAAAAAAAATCATAAAAATAAATCTTCATAAAACTTCAACACTGCATTTGTCCCCACCACTTTTTGCCAGGGTTGATTGTGTCCCCACCACTTTTGAAACATCTCGCGGCACAGATGTACCCATACAAATAAATAAAACATCTGCAGTTAACTCTAGGAGAGCATTCATTTTGTTCGTTTGTTAAATAAGTGGCCATCTGAAATGTGTTCTTTTTTAAATCAAGTGACGAAAGTGCTCGTTGCCGCGTATACAGTGTTCTGTTGTGACTCGCGTAATGGTGCTAATAGCGGTTTACCACAATACTGCGGAAATTTCTTGCTTTTCAACCGCAATGGAAAAAATCCATACCGCCCCAGTCCTATATACAGTACCAGTCAAACGTTTGGACACATTACTTTTTTTTTTTTTTTATGCTTTGAAAGAGTCTTCTCTGGCAAAGCTGCCAAACAGTGAGATATTATTCCAATGTAAAACTGCTGAATGCTGAAAATTCAGAAATAAATCACACTTCACTATACACTCACCTAAAGGATTATTAGGAACACCTGTTCAATTTCTCATTAATGCAATTATCTAATCAACCAATCACATGGCAGTTGCTTCAATGCATTTAGGGGTGTGGTCCTGGTCAAGACAATCTCCTGAACTCCGAACTGAATGTCAGAATGGGAAAAGAAAGGTGATTTAAGCAATTTTGAGCGTGGCATGGTTGTTGGTGCCAGACGGGCCGGTCTGAGTATTTCACAATCTGCTCAGTTACTGGGGTTTTCACGCACGACCATTTCTAGGGTTTACAAAGAATGGTGTGAAAAGGGAAAAACCTCCAGTTTGTGGCAGTCCTGTGGGCGAAAATGCCTTGTTGTTGCTAGAGGTCAGAGGAGAATGGGCCGACTGATTCAAGCTGATTGAAGAGCAACTTTGACTGAAATAACCACTCGTTACAACCGAGGTGTGCAGCAAAGCATTTGTGAAGCCACAACACGCACAACCTTGAGGCGGATGGGCTACAACAGCAGAAGACCCCACCGGGTACCACTCATCTCCACTACAAATAGGAAAAAGAGGCTACAATTTCCAAGAGCTCACCAAAATCGGACAGTTGAAGACTGGAAAAATGTTGCCTGGTCTGATGAGTCTCGATTTCTGTTGAGACATTCTGATGGTAGAGTCAGAATTTGGCGTAAACAGAATGAGAACATGGATCCATCATGCCTTTTTATCACTGTGCAGGCTGGTGGTGGTGGTGTAATGATGTGGGGGATGTTCTCTTGGCACACTTTAGGCCCCTTAGTGCCAATTGGGCATTGTTTAAATGCTACGGCCTACCTGAGCATTGTTTCTGACCATGTCCATCCCTTTATGGCCACCATGTACCCATCCTCTGATGGCTACTTCCAGCAGGATAATGCACCATGTCACAAAGCTCGAATAATTTCAAATTGGTTTCTTGAACATGACAATGAGTTCACTGTACTAAAATGGCCCCCACAGCCACCAGATCCTCAACCCAATAGAGCATCTTTGGGATGTGGTGGAACGGGAGCTTCGTGCCCTGGATGTGCATCCCACAAATCTCCATCAACTGCAAGATGCTATCCTATCAATATCGGCCAACATTTCTAAATAATGCTTTCAGCACCTTGTTGAATCAATGGCACGTAGAATTAAGGCAGTTCTGAAGGCAAAAGGGGGTCAAACACAGTATTAGTATGGTGTTCCTAATAATCCTTTAGGTGAGTGTATATTCACATAGAAAACTGCTGTTTTACACTGGAATAATATTTCACTGTTTTACTGTATTTATGATCATATAGATGCAGCTTTGCTGAACAGCAGAGACTTCCAAAAACATTATAAAATAGTAATGTCCAAACATTTACATCTACATTACATTTACCCGTACTAAGTGTGTGTGTGTGTGTGTGTGTGTGTTTATTACACATTCAGTTGCAATCCAAATTATACCTCCCATTGCACATCAGGTTTGATAATTGTACAGACTGTCAGCTGTTTACAATGAACAAATCAAACAAAAGTAATTGAAATAGCTCAACACAACAAATGTTTCAAGTGATTTCCCCAAATTTAACTGAAAATGCAACTTTTAATGACTTCTGCAATCTCTGATTATTCACCCCCTGAACAGAATCCCTCAGAACAGCAGAACTCTGCAGATCAGGTGTTGTCACTAATCAAGGGCTTCATTAGCTGCACCAGGTGTGCTTGAGCTAGAACACATGAAACATCTGAACTGGTGAGGTTTGATGAATCACGTCTGACTGCATGTTAGAAATATGGCTGAAGAATGGACCAAAAAATGGAGAAGATTTCATCGCCCTTCACAGTCAAGGAGCAGGATACAGGAAGACATCGAAGGCACTACATGTTTCTCAAGACACCACTGGAAGCAGAGTTCACATGTTCACAGTTAGAGGAGCTGCACGGGCAGGAGAAGGAAACCGTTCAGAAACCCCGGAGTGACTGCCGAAGATCTGCAGCAAGAGGCGGCCACAGGCACTGGGGTTTCAGCTCATACTGAACGCATCAGAACTCCAGGACTACACCTCTACTGACCCAAACGCACAGGAAAAATCAGCTCATATTTGCTCAAAATGATATAAATAAGCCACAGAGGTTCTGGGATTCTGTTCTGTGGATTGATGACACAACACTGGAGCTTCTTGTCCTTCTGGATCAGCAGTGTGTCTGAGGAGAAGGATCTGGATCTGCGGTGTGTCTGAGGAGGGTCTGGATCAGTGGTGTGTCTGAGGAGGATCTGGATCAGCGGTGTGTCTGAGGAGAGTATGGATCAGCTGTGTGTCTGAGGAGGATCTGGATCAGCAGTGTGTCTGAGGAGAATGAAGTGTACGCTGATGAGAGCTCTGTCTACAGGTCAGCATTTGGATCTATGATGCTCTGCGCTGATCTATATCCTCCGGCACTGGAAACCTGCTGCGTGAAGCCGGAGAGATGATCCACTGGAGGATCAGGAGATCCTGGGAGAGAACGAGCCGTCAGTGAGGAAGGAGACATGATCCGCTGGAGGATCAGGAGATCTTGGGAGAGAACGTGCCGTCAGTGAGGAAGGAGAGATGATCCACTGGAGGATCAGGAGATGCTGGGAGAGAACGTGCCGTCAGTGAGGAAGGAGAGATGATCCACTGGAGGATCAGGAGATGCTGGGAGAGAACGTGCCGTCAGTGAGGAAGGAGAGATGATCCACTGGAGGATCAGGAGATCCTGGGAGAGAACGTGCCGTCAGTGAGGAAGGAGAGATGATCCACTGGAGGATCAGGAGATGCTGGGAGAGAACGTGCCGTCAGTGAGGAAGGAGAGATGATCCACTGGAGGATCAGGAGATCCTGGGAGAGAACGTGCCGTCAGTGAGGAAGGAGAGATGATCCACTGGAGGATCAGGAGATCCTGTGAGAGAACCTGCCGTCAGTGAGGAAGGAGAGATGATCCACTGGAGGATCAGGAGATGCTGGGAGAGAACGTGCCGTCAGTGAGGAAGGAGAGATGATCCACTGGAGGATCAGGAGATGCTGGGAGAGAACGTGCCGTCAGTGAGGAAGGAGAGATGATCCACTGGAGGATCAGCAGATGCTGGGAGAGAACGTGCCGTCAGTGAGGAAGGAGACATGATCCGCTGGAGGATCAGGTGATGCTGGGAGAGAACGTGCCGTCAGTGAGGAAGGAGAGATGATCCACTGGAGGACCAGGAGATCCTGGGACAGAACGTGCCGTCAGTGAGGAAGGAGAGATGATCCGCTGGAGGATCAGGAGATGCTGGGAGAGAACGTGCCGTCAGTGAGGAAGGAGACATGATCCGCTGGAGGATCAGGAGATCTTGGGAGAGAACGTGCCGTCAGTGAGGAAGGAGACATGATCCGCTGGAGGATCAGGAGATCCTGGGAGAGAACGTGCCGTCACTGAGGAAGGAGAGATGATCCACTGGAGGATCAGGAGATGCTGGGAGTGAACGTGCCGTCAGTGAGGAAGGAGAGATGATCCACTGGAGGATCAGGAGATGCTGGGAGAGAACGTGCCGTCAGTGAGGAAGGAGAGATGATCCACTGGAGGATCAGGAGATGCTGGGAGTGAACGTGCCGTCAGTTAGGAAGGAGAGATGATCCACTGGAGGATCAGGAGATGCTGGGAGAGAACGTGCCGTCAGTGAGGAAGGAGAGATGATCCACTGGAGGATCAGGAGATGCTGGGAGAGAACGTGCCGTCAGTGAGGAAGGAGAGATGATCCACTGGAGGATCAGGAGATGCTGGGAGAGAACGTGCCGTCAGTTAGGAAGGAGAGATGATCCACTGGAGGATCAGGAGATGCTGGGAGAGAACGTGCCGTCAGTGAGGAAGGAGAGATGATCCACTGGAGGATCAGGAGATGCTGGGAGAGAACGTGCCGTCAGTGAGGAAGGAGAGATGATCCACTGGAGGATCAGGAGATGCTGGGAGAGAACGTGCCGTCAGTGAGGAAGGAGAGATGATCCACTGGAGGATCAGGAGATGCTGGGAGAGAACGTGCCGTTAGTGAGGACGCTGAAGCTTGGAACTTCAACAGGACAATGATCCCAGCATTCCTCAGACTTCAGCCAGGCTTGCAGGAGAAGTGCTGGGAGACGGTGGCATCGCAGTCAAATGACCTGAACCCCATAGAAAACCTCTGGTGGGATTTGAAGGCCAGGAATATCCCTGATCTGGAGGCCATCGGCTCCTGTCATGAGGAACGGCTCAGATCCCTCAGAAACAGAAGCTGCTGTCGATTACACATCTCGATTCAGCAGCTCATAACAGATGCTTGCCATGAAGGGGGTGAATAATCTGAGACTGCAGAAGTCATTTAAAGTTGCATTATCAGTTGAATTTGGGGAAACCACTTGAAACGTGTTGAGTTATTTTAAATTGCATTTGTTGGATTTGTTCATTGCAAACAGCTGAAAGTCTGTACATTTTGCCAATAAACCTGATGTGCAATGGGGGTGAATCATTTTGATTGCAACTGTTTATATTTGAGGTTTTTTTTATAACACTTTTGTTGTTGTATTTGGAGATAAATGGTGTTTTTTTTCTTCTGTCGCTCTCTGTAGTAACTTCATGCGTCAGGAGTGTCTGGACTCCAGGTTTGTGTTCGACAGGCCTCTCCCTGTGTCCAGACTGGTGTCGCTCATCGGGAGCAGTATCCTTTCAGAAGTGTGCATGTGTAGGGCTGCCCCCTAATTGTCCACTTACCGTTAAGCGACTACAAGAGGCCCGCAAAAAAAAAAAAAAAAAACTTGAAAAAGTGGTGCAATCCCGCAGGCTGTAACGGACAGATCTTTAACGGCAGGAAATCCAAACATGCTCCTTTTATTTATCGACCTCTAATATGCCTATTATCACTTGAAACGTACGTAGCAACAACTTTACAAGTGCGCTCAGTCTAATGCTAACCTAGATAAACGTCCTCATGTCATGATACAGATAAGAGGAATAAACTGTAAAGGGTCTACTTTTTCTTTTTGTAAACTCACAATAACAAAAATGCTTTGCTTGTGTAAAATAATGGTGCTTTGTCTTTTTTCCTTTTTTTCTTTTATGTATATTGTTGGTCTTGTTGGTCTTGTACGCATGCTGAAACACAAGCAACAAAAAATTCCCTAAGGGGATAATAAAGCAAGCAATCAATCAATCGATTCGGCCTTGATCTTGAGCGCATCATATAAACGAGCTGAAACTCAACGTATACTTGCCTCACATGAGAAATCATTGCGTTTGCTGGTGCGCTGTGGCTTTATGCGTGCGTTTGAGCTCTGATTAGGCTCTACAAATCTTATATAGGCAATTAAAAGCATTGTTATGATTTGTTTTATTAATATAAACGCATGATTAGTCGACTAATGGCTTAAATGAACGACTTAGTTGGCTAGAAAAATCTTTATTCGAGGGCAGCGCTAGTAATGTCGTGCTGAGATTAGCCATTGTGTTTCCTTACCGCTGCGCCAGAAACACAGATTCCCACGCAGCGCTACGGCAGACGCCCGTATGGAGTCGGGCTGCTCATCGCAGGATATGATGTGAGTGAGGAGACACGTGTGTGTTCAGCACTGTATCTGATGAGCTCTGTGTGTTCAGCACTGTATCTGATGAGCTCTGTGTGTGTGTGTTCAGCGCTGTATCTGATGAGCTCTGTGTGTGTGTGTTCAGCGCTGTATCTGATGAGCTCTGAGTGTGTGTGTTCAGCGCTGTATCTGATGAGCTGTGTGTGTTCAGCGCTGTATCTGATGAGCTCTGAGTGTGTGTGTGTTCAGCGCTGTATCTGATGAGCTCTCTGTGTGTGTGTTCAGCGCTGTATCTGATGAGCTCTCTGTGTGTGTGTTCAGCGCTGTATCTGATGAGCTCTGAGTGTGTGTGTTCAGCGCTGTATCTGATGAGCTCTGAGTGTGTGTGTTCAGCGCTGTATCTGATGAGCTCTGAGTGTGTGTGTTCAGCGCTGTATCTGATGAGCTCTGTGTGTGTGTGTGTTCAGCGCTGTATCTGATGAGCTCTCTGTGTGTGTGTGTTCAGCGCTGTATCTGATGAGCTTTGAGTGTGTGTGTTCAGCGCTGTATCTGATGAGCTCTCTGTGTGTGTGTGTTCAGCGCTGTATCTGATGAGCTCTCTGTGTGTGTGTGTTCAGCGCTGTATCTGATGAGCTCTCTGTGTGTGTGTGTTCAGCGCTGTATCTGATGAGCTCTGTGTGTGTGTGTTCAGCGCTGTATCTGATGAGCTGTGTGTGTGTTCAGCGCTGTATCTGATGAGCTTTGAGTGTGTGTGTTCAGCGCTGTATCTGATGAGCTGTGTGTGTGTTCAGCGCTGTATCTGATGAGCTCTGTGTGTGTGTGTTCAGCGCTGTATCTGATGAGCTCTCTGTGTGTGTGTGTTCAGCGCTGTATCTGATGAGCTCTGTGTGTGTGTGTTCAGCGCTGTATCTGATGAGCTCTGAGTGTGTGTTTAGCGCTGTATCTGATGAGCTCTGTGTGTGTGTGTTCAGCGCTGTATCTGATGAGCTCTGTGTGTGTGTTCAGCGCTGTATCTGATGAGCTCTGTGTGTGTGAGCAGTGCTGTATATGATGAGTTTTGACGTGTGTCTGAGCAGGACATGGGTCCGCACATCTTCCAGACGTGTCCCTCTGCGAACTACTTTGACTGTAAGGCTATGTCAATCGGCGCACGCTCGCAGTCTGCCCGCACTTATCTGGAGCGCCACATGGAGGCCTTCCTGGACTGTACGTCTCACACCATCACACACACAGGCCTGATACTTATTAACGCTCAGTCATCTAATGTGTATGTGTGTGTGCAGGTAACCTGAACGATCTGGTGCAGCACGGTCTGCGTGCGCTGAGAGAGACTCTTCCTGCTGAACAGGATCTCACCACCAAGGTTTGACATTTCCTTCTCGCTCCCAGCAGCCTCACACACAGTGCTGGAGTAACTCATTACAAGTAACACGCAATACTTAAGATTACTTTTGGATGTAACAAGTATCTCATTACAAGTAACGCATAATACTAGGGGTGTAACGGTTCACAAAATTCACGGTTCGATACGATACAGTGGTGTCACGGTTCGGTATGTTTTCGATACAGCAAAAAGAATGAAATGCCAGGGAAATTTCCTATTTATTAAAAGAAAAAATATTTTTAAATAAGTGTGAGTTTTCCTACATCTTGAAACTTTCAGGTTTATAAATGGGGGTGATCTTTGAAGGATGAACAAATAATGTTTTGGTCATCGCATTAAAAATAACATTTAAATATATATTTATATATATAATATTTAGATAATATTTGAGTTTTGAAGTGCTGGAAAAAGATGTGTGAGGTACTTGAAAGCATTTCACTATTCCAGCCAAACTTCCATGGTTACAGTTAGTGTTAATGTATTAAACCCATGGTGATGTTGCTGATCTGTGGACTTCTAACTAGTTCATTCACGGCAGTGTTTCTCCTGGTTTCCATGTCAGCGCTGTTTGATCTAATAGAGATCTACGGTTAATAACAGAAATGTGAATGCTTCTCACTAGATCTTGCAGCGATGTTATTACTTCAGTGGCGAATTCAAATGCTTTCTTTACTGGATCTTAGCGCTGTGTAGCAACCGTGTCGCTTGATCAAGATCGGCTCGCGCTGCACAGATGTTGCTGGTCCGAACTGATAAACGGTCCGTGAACAATATAATGAGTAGCGCAGTTTCGTTCCGCTTTCATCAGGGTTTCCGTGGGGCATTAAAAAGCATAAAATCCTTAAATGGATTTTGCGAAAATAAAGGCCATAAATGGCATTAAAAAGCATTAAATTTGATCCCTACAGGCATTGAAAATTGTGAAAGTTTTGAAGAGAATTTTAAATCAATTTACAGCTAATGTTACCATAGCAAAATGGAGCGACATTCGATCAGCGTTTGGCTTGAAATCGACTTTGCAGGCGGAGGTGCTCGGAGTCTGAACCTGCCAACCTTAACTTACGCATTATTCTGCGTAGCGGCTACGTACACAGGTACGATTTGTCAGTCCTCAAATCAAGCAACAGCAAAAGAAGATTTCAACCAATCATAGCGCTGGGTTCATTCCCCAAATAGCATGCGGGGATGATTGACAGATGCTTAAGGCCTATCATTTAAAAAGAGACTGAGAATCAACAGCAATAAAGAATCCCGCTTCACTCCCGCGGCCCGGCGTCTGACTGATGTCATGAGCGAGGACAGTGCAGTAATCGCAGTACTACTTCTGACTCCTGCAGGTAAACGTGGATGTGGAGATTTGAAATATTGTATAACTTACTCCTCTGGATTCAGTGATCACACAGGAGTGATCGCATGGATTATCGTAAAATAATCCGTCATTCATGGTCACTCAGATAAGAGAAAACATCATTCAGCCATGCAAATTATAAAATGCTTAAGTAATGCTGGAAAATAATGAAATAAAATAAAAATCGCTATGGCTTAGTGATTTAGGAAAGCTTTGTGATTTGTGGATTACTAATAAACGCGAGTCTGGAGAAACCGGTGTTAATTTATTCATTCTCAGTTGAGAAACGTAGCCTGCATGTGTTACGTTATTGTGTTAATAATAACAACCAAAGTAGGCCTACCTAATTATGTTACTTCTGGATTAAAAAGTAGCCTACCGTTGTATCAGTGCTGCGCGAGCTCTCTCTCACAAACGCAGACCGCGCACACAGAGAGAGAAGATTATTGTAAAATGGGCTAAGTTTAAATTTTGTTCTTGGTTGTTTTTTTTCTGTCAAAATGTCAAAGCATTTTGTATTATCCATCCGTGTTTTTAAAATTGGTTAAATGACGGACGTTTTACTGTTAACACAGCCCTCGTTATATATCGGATTCGTCTAACTTATACTTGATATTCTTTTTAGAACAAGTGATTCGTTTTGCTATTATTGGACTCCTGTCTATTCATTGTCAACTATTTTCTATAAATGTTTGTATTGGCTAACGTTTATTCAGCTAATGCGTGTATTGTTTAAAATGTGCAGTTCAAATACAAAGACAGTACGTCACAAACAAAAGCCCTTTTTTTCTGTCAGATTTAAACTTACTGATGTAACTCACCTTAATCATGGGTTTACTGTAGTAACACTCACTGTCACCATGGGTTTACTGTAGTAACACTCACTGTCACCATGGGTTTACTGTAGTAACACTCACTGTCACCATGGGTTTACTGTAGTAACACTCACTGTCACCATGGGTTTACTGTAGTAACACTCACTGTCACCATGGGTTTACTGTAGTAACACTCACTGTCACCATGGGTTTACTGTAGTAACACTCACTGTCACCATGGGTTTACTGTAGTACACTCACTGTCACCATGGGTTTACTGTAGTAACACTCACTGTCACCATGGGTTTACTGTAGTAACACTCACTGTCACCATGGGTTTACTGTAGTAACACTCACTGTCACCATGGGTTTACTGTAGTAACTCACCGTCACCATGGGTTTACTGTAGTAACACTCACTGTAACCATGGGTTTACTGTAGTAACACTCACTGTCACCATGGGTTTACTGTAGTAACACTCACTGTAACCATGGGTTTACTGTAGTAACACTCACTGTCACCATGGGTTTACTGTAGTACACTCACTGTAACCATGGGTTTACTGTAGTAACACTCACTGTAACCATGGGTTTACTCTAGTACACTCACTGTAACCATGGGTTTACTGTAGTAACACTCACTGTAGCCATGGGTTTACTCTAGTACACTCACTGTAACCATGGGTTTACTCTAGTACACTCACTGTAACCATGGGTTTACTGTAGTAACACTCACTGTCACCATGGGTTTACTGTAGTAACACTCACTGTAACCATGGGTTTACTGTAGTACACTCACTGTAACCATGGGTTTACTGTAGTACACTCACTGTAACCATGGGTTTACTGTAGTAACACTCACTGTCACCATGGGTTTACTGTAGTAACACTCACTGTAACCATGGGTTTACTGTAGTAACACTCACTGTAACCATGGGTTTACTGTAGTAACACTCACTGTCCCCATGGGTTTACTGTAGTAACACTCACTGTCACCATGGGTTTACTGTAGTAACACTCACTGTCACCATGGGTTTACTGTAGTAACACTCACTGTCACCATGGGTTTACTGTAGTACACTCACTGTAACCATGGGTTTACTGTAGTAACACTCACTGTCACCATGGGTTTACTGTAGTAACACTCGCTGTCACCATGGGTTTACTGTAGTACACTCACTGTCACCATGGGTTTACTGTAGTACACTCACTGTCACCATGGGTTTACTGTAGTACACTCACTGTAACCATGGGTTTACTGTAGTACACCAAAGTCCTTTTAGGCAAGTCATGCCACTCGGCCGCCATCTTGGCAACGCCTCCGGGCAGCTATTTCGGACTAACAAGACCAGGTTCCTATCTAAATGAATGGGCAGAGAGTCAGAACTGCACTTTCACTGGTCACCGGGACATAAAAACTGCATGTATAGAAACAGCAGTAAAATATGATAAAAATCGCTGAAAAAGTTTGGTGACTTTGCACCAAAATAAGGTTTAAAACTCCTTTTTCCCCACAGGTTATACTTCACTACGCATGCGCAAGGGTTCTCTCCCTCTCTGACGTGCGCGCGGCACGGTTTGAAACACAGTATGTGTGAGCTCTCGCTCGCTCTAGATTCTGCTAGATTTGAACTAATTTGCGGGCATCAGGGAGCCGCTATCAATATGCGGTAGACACTTGGGATGTCTGATATTTACACAACGCACACATACACTGCATATCAAATCTGCCGCCTTTTCAAACAGTAACATATTTTCCACTGTCGCAAACCTCAACTGTGCGCATGCGTCAGTGGAACCAGACGATAGGCTTAAATGTTTCCCAGCTTGACTGTTAAAAGCAGACGATTGGCTTTCCAGCGGGAGGGGCGGGACATGTGCATACAACCGCCATTTTTGGCGTTACGGGTTTTCCCTATATAGTTGTATTGAGGATTGAGTAAGTGGCATGTCTCTATATAAATAGTCTCTGAGTACACTCACTGTCACCATGGGTTTACTGTAGTAACACTCACTGTAACCATGGGTTTACTGTAGTAACACTCACTGTAACCATGGGTTTACTGTAGTAACTCACTTTCACCATGGGTTTACTGTAGTAACACTCACTGTAACCATGGGTTTACTGTAGTAACTCACTGTAACCATGGGTTTACTGTGGTACACTCACTGTCACCATGGGTTTACTGTAGTAACACTCACTGTAACCATGGGTTTACTGTAGTAACTCACGGTCACCATGGGTTTACTGTAGTAACACTCACTGTAACCATGGGTTTACTGTAGTAACTCACTGTCACCATGGGTTTACTGTAGTAACACTCACTGTAACCATGGGTTTACTGTAGTAACTCACTGTAACCATGGGTTTACTGTGGTACACTCACTGTCACCATGGGTTTACTGTAGTAACACTCACTGTAACCATGGGTTTACTGTAGTAACTCACTGTCACCATGGGTTTACTGTAGTACACTCACTGTAACCATGGGTTTACTGTAGTAACACTCACTGTCACCATGGGTTTACTGTAGTAACTCACTGTAACCATGGGTTTACTGTGGTACACTCACTGTCACCATGGGTTTACTGTAGTAACACTCACTGTAACCATGGGTTTACTGTAGTAACACTCACTGTAACCATGGGTTTACTGTAGTAACTCACTGTCACCATGGGTTTACTGTAGTACACTCACTGTCACCATGGGTTTACTGTGGTACACTCACTGTCACCATGGGTTTACTGTAGTAACACTCACTGTAACCATGGGTTTACTGTAGTAACTCACGGTCACCATGGGTTTACTGTAGTACACTCACTGTAACCCTGGGTTTACTGTAGTAACACTCACTGTCACCATGGGTTTACTGTAGTAACTCACTGTAACCATGGGTTTACTGTGGTACACTCACTGTCACCATGGGTTTACTGTAGTAACACTCACTGTAACCATGGGTTTACTGTAGTAACACTCACTGTAACCATGGGTTTACTGTAGTAACTCACCGTCACCATGGGTTTACTGTAGTAACTCACCGTCACCATGGGTTTACTGTAGTACACTCACTGTCACCATGGGTTTACTGTAGTAACACTCACTGTCACCATGGGTTTACTGTTGTAACACTCACTGTCACCATGGGTTTACTGTAGTAACACTCACTGTCACCATGGGTTTACTGTAGTAACACTCACTGTCACCATGGGTTTACTGTAGTAACACTCACTGTCACCATGGGTTTACTGTAGTAACACTCACTGTCACCATGGGTTTACTGTAGTAACACTCACTGTCACCATGGGTTTACTGTAGTAACACTCACTGTAACCATGGGTTTACTGTAGTAACACTCACTGTCACCATGGGTTTACTGTAGTAACACTCACTGTAACCATGGGTTTACTGTAGTAACACTCACTGTAACCATGGGTTTACTGTAGTAACACTCACTGTAACCATGGGTTTACTGTAGTAACACTCACTGTCACCATGGGTTTACTGTAGTAACTCAGTCACCATGGGTTTACTGTAGTAACACTCACTGTAACCATGGGTTTACTGTAGTAACTCACGGTCACCATGGGTTTACTGTAGTAACACTCACTTTAACCATGGGTTTACTGTAGTACACTCACTGTCACCATGGGTTTACTGTAGTAACACTAGTAACTGTAACCATGGGTTTACTGTAGTAACACTCACTGTCACCATGGAAGTTTGGCAGGAATAATAAGTTAGGCTACAATGCTTTCAAGTAATGTTACGTCGGTTTTATTTCGACATCATGAATAAAATTGCTGCCCTCATATGTTAATCTGAAATAAAAATAAACCTTTGTTTATAACTACTACATATTACATTTCCTTATTTTTTCAAGGAGCTGTTTTGTTTTATATGCTCATATGAAGAGTCAAGTATAGCTCCATCAAAGTAAAAAATGATCATACTTTATGATGTTAGTTTTAATAAAAAATAATAATTAAATCAAAGAAATTTCTTTGGAATTTCTTTCTTTTTGCTGTATCGAAAACATACCGAATTGTGAATTTTGTGAGCCGTTACACCCCTAATCTTTAAGCAGTTGCACTTGTTCTAAATGCACTTTCTTGTAGTAGTCCTACAGAGAAAAATTGAAAATGCACTTGACAAAAATTCACTTTGTTTTTATGAGAGAACCTATAGTTTTAAAACCTTTCTGCAGGCCAGTAGGCCAGTTCATTATTATTTAATGTACTCATGAGTGGGGTCAAGTTAAACATTTTAGTTTGAATTTAATTTTATACTGTGCATTGTTGCAATGTGCTAAATAAATATTTGCATAATTTGTAATTGATTTATTTTTTTAAACTTTAATATTAATAAATGCAATTTGCAATTCCTTGATTTTAGTAAAGTTAGTACACAGTCATAGCCATAAATGCAATGGTACTAATAATTGGCATAATTTCTTTCGGTGTTCCGGTTTCGGCCTTGGTTTCCTCTTTTTCGGGTTTCGGTTTCCGCCAAGAATTTTCATTATGGTGCATCCCTAGTCAAAAGTAAAAGTAACAAAACGTAATCAAGATTACTTTTGACGTAACAAGTGTCTCATTACAAGTAACAATATGTAATCAAGATTACTTTTGGATGTAGCAGTGTTGGGTGTGACTCAATACAAGTAACTTTTTAATCAGGTTAAAAGTAATCTGATTACTTTTTCAAGTAACCAGTAAAGTAACACATTACTTTAAAAATGTACTACAAAATACCTGAGGTTACTTTTTCAAATAAGTAACGCAAGTTACTTTGTTTTCCCATTTATTGACTGACAGCTGTTTTGTCCCAATGTTGAACCAAATCGAAGAGCAGAGGCGTTGTGTGTACATGATGGTTATTGTAGTTCTAGACTAAATGTAAATGTGAGCTTGCATTTACTCATATCACTTGCACACAAAAATTCAGTATTCCTCAAAATGAATAAAATCAGTGAAATGCAGAATCAGAATACTATGCAAACCTCCAAATAAACATACATTTTTATGCATTTTGTTATTTTAAAGAGTGTAGGCCCTCTACTGTACAGGCCTGAATCTGCGTTTCCTTCAGCCTTAGGATTATTATTTCACTTTTGGTATAAAAGGGTCCTTACATTTGCCCAAAAATATAACTTTTGTTAGAAAAAAACAAGCCCGGCCCATGTGAAAAAAGCAACGCATTACTAAAAAAGAAACGTAGTTACTTAAGGGAGTAACGGCACATTGTAATGCATTAGTTTTGAAAGTACCTCCCCAAGCCTGCCACACACACACTCTCTCACACACTCACACACTAACTGCTGCTGTCCTGCAGAATGTGTCGATCGGGATCGTGGGCAAGGAGCTGGAGTTCACCATCTATGATGACGACGAGGTGTCGCGGTTCCTGGAGGGCCTGGAGGAGCGGCCGCAGAGACGGGTGAGTGTGAGTCCCGTCCTCCACAGCACAGGGGTTCCTGCAGCGTCTGACAGTGTGTGTGTGTCACAGGTGGGCCCGCCGGTGGACGAAGCGGCTCCAGCCGTGCCTGATGAACCCATGGAGCACTAACACACTCCTGCACTTCTGACCCGAGAAAACACATCTAAACTCATCACACATTACTCAATGAAACCTTCATTTTCTATCTGTGAGTGTTAGAGAAATAAAACTGTTCTTGTTTCTTTCTGAGTGTGTTTATGCTTTCACTGTATATATTCAGTCAGGGGGACTACAGTGTTTCCCCTAGGTTTACAGCTTTTTTTTGGGGGGGGGGGGGGGGGGGGGGGGGTCATGGTGTTCATTTGTTTCTTTTAATGGCAGCAGTGAATACAGTATATTAACTGAACAAGTATTTGAACTGTACATTAAACTAAACATTGGAACATTTATTTTTATGTAATTCACCCAAAAATCAAGCCCGACCCTACCCGAGCCCGTGCACGTTGTGTCCGAGCCCGGCCCGACACATTAACTGTCGACGCCGTGCACAATTTAAAACGCCGTGCGTGCTAAAACCACTTCAACACTGACCCAAGGGCGAGCACCCTGAGCTCATATGATATGGGGATATAAAAAGCCGACATTGGGAATGGGCTTAATAAGAATGATATAAGGCAAACGTGGTTACCTTAAATGCATAGAGGGTGCTTAACACTGTATAACAGTCAGGGGAGGCAATAACCTGCCTGAACTGAAAACTTTGCAGTCCGCGGAAGCGAGTCCAGCAGAACTGAGCGGATAAACTAAACTGACAACAGTCTAGCTTGGAGTGCGGGAACTTCCAGGTTATAGAACCTTATAAATGTAGACGGAGAGGCCCAGCCTGCCGCCATACAGATATCGTGAAGGGAAACCCCACTCGACCAGGCCACAAAGTGGCATGCCTTTAGTGGAATGAGCTCTGACGCCCAGAGGGCTCTTAGATGTATAAGCCAGTGAGATAGCGTCCACTATCCACCTGGAAAGGCTATGTTTCGGGGCAGCTAGACCTTTAGATCGGCCACCAAACAAAACAAAGAGCTGTCCTGACTGTCTGATCCAGGTAACTTCTCAGGGCCCTATCTGGGCAAAGGAGATTCACGTCAGACTCGCTGTCAGATCCGAAGAGGGCTGAAAGGGAGATGACTTGCACTCAGAAAGGAGTGGCAAGTACTTTGGGGACATAACCATGTCTTGGTTTGAGAATGACCTTGGAGTCATTAGGCCCAAACTCAAGGCACTACACGCTAACAGAAAGTGCGTCTAAGTCACCCACCCGCTTGACTGAGGCAATGGCCACCAGAAAAGCGGTTTTCAATGAGAGATACTTAAGGTCCACAAACTGTAGAGGTTCGAAAGGGGGACCCCTCATGGCCTCCAGGACCAAGGAAAGGTCCCATATGGGAACAGAGGGGGGACGTCTAGCTCCCCTGAGGAAGCGGACTACAAGGTCGTTCCTACCCAGTGACTGGCCATGCGAATGTTTGACAAATGCATCAATAGCCGCCACATATACCTTGAGCGTGGATGGGGATCTACCCTTATCCAAGAGCTCTTGTAGGAAGGAGAGAACCTCCGACACCCCACAATCTTGTGGATCCAGGTTGCGAGCTGAGCACCAACCTGAGAACACTGACCACTTGGAAGCATAAAGTCGTCTAGTAGAGGGCACTCTAGCTTGCGTAATCGTGTTTAACACTCCGTTGGGGAGACTGACGGGTACCCGTTGATGGCCCACACATGCAGAGCCCAAAGCTCGGGTCTTGGGTGCCAAATCGTACCCCCGGCCTGTGAGAGGAGATCTCTCCTCAACGGGACAGGCCACGGAGCTAAGCTCTGAAGCTGCATCAGCTCCGGAAACCAAACTTGGTTCGGCCAGAACGGAGCTACTAGAAGCACAGAGGAACCGTTCTCCCTGATACGCTTGATTACCTGTGGTAACAGCGTGATCGGAGGGAAAGCATAGAGAAGGGTGGCTGAGCCAGTGATGGGCCAGCGCGTCCTTGTTCTTTGTGGAGCATATTGGACACTGAGCGTTGTCTTGAGACGCAAAGAGGTTGACTTCCGCTGTGCCAAAGGTGTCCCACAACAGCTGAACTGTCTGAGGGTGGAGGGACCATTCCCCTGGGGGAACGTTGTCCCTGGACAGCCTGTCTGGACCCACATTCAGATGGCCTGGCACATGCGCCGCTCTCAGTGAGAGTAGATTGCGCTGAACCCATACAAGGAGGCGTTCTGCCAGTGAATGAAGGTTCCGTGATCTCAGACCGCCCTGGCGATTTATGTAGAAAACCACCGACATGTTGTCCGTGCGGACAAGGACATGGTGGCCCTTTAGAAGGGGAAGAAAGAAACGAAAGGCGTTCTCGACGGCCTTCATCTCTAGACAGTTTATGTGTAAGCTCTTTTCTTGGCTTGACCACAGGCCAAAAGTCCGTCTGCCCTCATAGAGGGCGCCCCAGCCCGAATTGGAGGCGTCTGTCGAAACCACTTTCAGTTTCGAGATTACCCCCAGGTTTACACCTGTCTGATACCAGTCGACCGTCCTCCAGGGCTCCAGAGCTGTGACACAGTTCTGAGTTACCTTGAGACGTAAACGACCGGATGCCCATGCTCGACGCGGGACCTGCGTCTTCAGCCAGTGCTGTAAAGGGCGCATGCAAATCAGACCTAGATGAAGAAATTAAGTTGTGAATGGACTGTGTGTTTGGCATACTTTTTTTAATTTCACGTCCAATTGTCATGGTAAGGACAACATTATTGTTTTTTAGTCTTGGAACCTATTTTATTGGACTCCTTGACCACAAAAATGTACACGTTGATACCAAATTTGTTATTATAGCTATAACAGAAGCAAAGATATGGGCCTCTCAAGTATGGTCGGTGGCCATTTTTAAAAAATGTGCTTATATAAGATACAAAATGTGATCTCACTTGTGTCTTAGGATAAATTTATTTCTATGGTCCTAAAGTCACTTAACCTCCCTACTAAAATATTAACATTGATTTTCTCAGGTGTTCAAATACTTATTTGCAGCTGAATCATACAAATAAATAGTTAAAAAAATCATACATTGTGATTCCTGGGGTTTTTTTTTTTTTTAGATTATGTCTCTCACAGTGGACATGCACCTACGATGACAATTTCAGACCCCTCCATGATTTCTAAGTGGGAGAACTTGCAAAATAGCAGGGTGTTCAAATACTTATTTTCCTCACTGTATGTCTGTGATTGGCTACATCGCTCAACTGCTTCATTCAGCATTTCTCATGATATCCACATAAGCTCAGTGTGATTGGTCAGATTTGACTCGTATGATTGATTTGCTGGATTCTTCAGAGATGCACACAGTACTGCAGATCTAGGTCATTCATCATTACACTCCGTCAGACAGGACTGACACGAAATGAGCCGTCAGAAGAGTTAGTTACACAATTCAAAAAGTGCTGAATACTTTCCACAGATCTGATATCTCCTCCTTCCTCAAAGTCTTTATGTAGTTTCAGGCTCCCCTAGAACAGGTTTTCCTGCTTGAATGTTGATTCTTTTCCTCATATTCTCCATTGTTGCGGCTCCTCTCTTCCCAGTCTGTCAGTATCGCTCTGTTTACTTCCCGTCTCTATGAAGCTCCTCCTCCTGAAAAGCACACTGTGCTCTGATTGGTCGGCTGGAGCAGTGTGCTGTGATTGGTCGAGGGCTTTGAGTGTGTTTGGGAAATGCCCCGCCCCTAACCATAACCGCCAGTTTAACACACTACTAACTCAACCAGGCCCCGCCCCTTTATTCTGCGCATCAATTATTATAATGAGGAATATTGTGACGTGTTCCCGGAAGAAACTCAAGATACAATGGAATCAATCATAAACACTCACACTGATATATGCTGCAGCTTTTCAGGCTCAAACCGCAACATTTACCCAAGTCGTCATAAAACAGAAGTTGAGCTCCTCTGTAATCCGAGGGAAATACTTCAAGAACACATGTGGGCGGGGCTTAACTGGGTCTGTGGGGACGTTGTGGTTTGCTATTGGCTGATCTCGTGTGAGTGACAGGTTGCCCCGCCCACATCATCAGAGAAGAGATGCTACGGGATCGTCCACTAAAGACGGTCGGGAATATGTGTGTCGTGCCAGAGCTCGGTCTGTCAGTTATCATATCATGATAATCAGTTTTCCTTCAAATATTGTTGACTATAGGCCAGTCCACATTCATCATGTGTACATGTTTATCATCGGCTCACTGAGATGAACCCTTCATCTGATGACGATGATGAGCCAAAGAAACAAACTTCAGATGTGAGTTTTATTAACACATTATCATAGCAGAATATGATACACATTCATGCAGTCATGCAAGTATGGCAAGAGAATATCAATAAATAATAAAAGCATCAGTTACAAAATTGATTAAACAAGTGATAAAATGTGAAGCACATAAACTCAGCTAAACGGAGTCATAATTCAGTTAACTGTGCAAACCCTTTTATTGCCTTCAGACCTGTTGTACATTATGGGTTTTCTTCAGTGATGAATTAGCCTACATGTAAATATAGAGCATAAAGTACTATCTGAGGTCTGTGAAATGTTTCACACATAAACATGCTCAATGAATATGTTGTGCTAAATGCAACGGGTCAATAAGTGTTTTTCAGTTAGCGTATGAAGATCTGCATGATGCAGGTGATTGATCTTCAATAGTGATGTGGAGAGATTCTCAGGCATCCAGTGCTCAACAACACTGTTTGTTCCTCCGTCTGATGGTGCTGTGCTCTGGGCCGGGCGTGATGTCACTTCCTGCCTGAGCGGCTGTCTTTGGCTGTGATTGGCTGATGGCATCGGTTGTCTCCTCGTGTCCCTCAGGATCATCGCTCTCTCTCGTCTGTGTATTTGTGCTCAGGTCAGGTGAATGAACACAACAGAAATGTTCATTTCGACTGTCGTCGGGAAGATCTGTGAAAATAACACTACGTTACACAACTGTGCAGGTAAACACTGCAAATGATTTCCCAGCATGACCAGTTTTTTTTTTTCAACACTTAGCTCACTTTTTCAAAACTTCACACAAGTCTCCTTACTTTCAGCTTCACAACAGTAAATGTCACACTAAAACACTTCGCTCATGTCTCAAATCAGCTCATTCTGAACATTCGCAGAGGTGTCACCCAGCAAACACACGTAGCATTAAACAACAGCCTAAAACACACAACAGGAGCATTATGCAGTTATTTATTTAGTCGAATTTCTTTACAAAACAAGAATGGCAGTATATGTCCACAGATATATATTGTTCAACACATGGGTGTGAGGCGTGCAGCAGCGGATGAAGAACAGCACTGGAGTCGGAGTGGAAGTGTGCTGAAATTTATTAATATAATACAGTCGTCAACATTTGAAGTGGATCAAAAGAGTTCATCACAGTTGTCCAAAGACAAGAAAGGGTATTGTTCAAAATTCATGTATAACTTGAAAGGTAAACTTGTAAAACTTGCTGAAGGTTTTGTTTTCTGCTTCAAATGTTGCCTGCCGTATCAGCTTGCAGGTTTACTGTGACCCACACAGGGACGTGACGGGGTAGCTGATACCAGGAGACTGTAGTGTTACAAATTTATTAAATGTTTAATTTAGGTTCCAATACAATGTGTGCATAGCTTTCTCAGTTAAAATACTAGTGTTCTCCATATTTGAGAACACTATTCTCCATAGTGTTCTGCCCGTCCTGTTCGTTTGAATAGTTATGCTGATTGGATTAGGATTGGTAGTCTAGGGCAGGTTCCTAAACCTGTATACCTCATTTACATGCTTTGTTTAGATTGTCTCCACCTCTATGTAACTCCCCCCCCTTTAAAGGTATAAACTACAGTCGGTAGTTTGCCTTAGTTAGGCTTGGATGAAATGCACTACAGCGATGCAACCGCGACTTCTGAATAAAGAATCCTGTTGAAAGATATCCCAACGTCTCCTGGTCTGCGCTTCTGACTTTTCTACAATTTAGAAGAAAAAAGTTCACAACAAGACACACAGCCACAATCAGAGAATATAGAGTTCAACTGCTTCAAATCAATAATAATAATAATAATGCATTTTATTTCATGGCGCCCTTCAGAACACCCAAGGTCACCTCACAAGAAATATACAGGTCACTACACAAATCAAAACACACAACAATCAAACAGCGTATACATATAAAGTGCATTTAAATCTCAATAAAACATGTTATAAAAAAGCCTGTATAAAAAGATATGTCTTAAGGCGTGTTTTAAAAGTCAGCAAGCACTCGCTATTGCGAACATCAAGAGGAAGAGAGTTCCATAGGCGGGGGGCAGCATGACTAAAAGATCTGGCACCCATGGTGGTAAGTCGAATCCGAGGTACCACAAGAGAAATTGAAGAAGAAGATCTGAGTGCACGTGAAGGGGTGTAAACATGGAGAAGTTGAGTAAGGTATTGTGGTGCAAGATTAAGAAGTGCCTTATAAGTGAGTAGCAAGATTTTAAATTCAATTCTATATTTTACTGGTAGCTAGTGCAACTGCTGAAGAACTGGAGAAATGTGGTCAGTATAGGGTGTTCTAGAAAGAACACGAGCTGCAGAGTTCTGGACCAGCTGAAGCTTATCCAGCAATTTGAACGGAATACCTGTGAAAAGAGCATTGCAGTAGTCTATACGTTAAGTGACTAGTGCGTGGATAAGAACTGCAGTATTACTATTTGAGAGAAAGGGACGGAGACGGTTAATATTGCGTAAATGGAAGTATGCAATGCGCCTGATATAATTAATTTTTGTTTGAAAGGATAATGTGCCATCCATGATGACACCCAAACTTTTAACCTGAGAGGAAGGACAGATTGCAGTATTGTCAATGTATAGAGAGAAACAATTCGATTTAGATACAACAGTTTTAGTGCCAACAAGCAGAGCCTCAGTTTTATTGCCATTTAACTTCAGGAAGTTTGCTGAAAGCCAAACTTTAATTTCAGCTAAACAGCTTGACAAAGATGGCGGAGGAAAAGAACCAGTGGGTTTAGCAGACAGGTAAAGTTGGGTGTCATCCGCATAACAGTGAAAATGAATACCATATTTCCTTAAAATATCACCAAGAGGGAGCATATATTTAATGAAAAGAAGCGGGCCCAAAACAGAACCCTGGGGAACACCAGTGGTGACTGTCGATATTCTAGAACTAAAACCTTTTAATTGAATACGCTGACTGCGTCCAGAGAGATATGTCCTAAACCAAGACAGAGCAGAGCCTGTAATACCAATGGAAGCTAACCTGTCAAGAAGTATCTGGTGTGAGACAGTATCAAAGGCAGCGCTCAAGTCTAGAAGGACAAGAATGGTTAATAGCCCAGAGTCAGCTGCCAACAGTAGATCATTAGTTATTCTGACAAGAGCAGTCTCAGTGCTGTGGACGAAAGCCAGATTGGAATTGTTCATACCAGTTATTATTGGAGAGAATTCATTAATTTGAATTGCAATTACCCTTTTCCACTACCTTAGAGATAAATGGTAAATTTGAAATGGGACGAAAATTGTCAAAATTAAAAAGATCACACCCTGGTTTCTTAAGTATGGGTGTAATAATAGCAGATTTAAGAGATGGAGATACAAAACCAGAACAAAGTGAAGCGTGAACAATTTTAGTAATCAATGGAAAAAGGGCTGGTAAACAAGCTTTCACTAAAGGAGTTGGTAGAGGGTCTAACTGACAAGTCGAAGATTTAGATTTACCTATCAGACCCACAATCTCTGAAGTAGTAGGTAGTGTAAAGGTAGAGAAAGCAGAGTGGAGAGGTACGTGAGTGATAGGCTGACAGGAGTCATTATGGAGAGTACCAGTAAGTAATTGCTGATGTACATTTTCAACCTTAGATGTAAAAAAAGTCAAAAGGCGATCACATAAGTCAGTGGAATACATATCAGATGGCAAAGAATCAGGTGGTTTCAGAATATTGTTTACCGCCAAGAAAAGAGACCTGGAGTTCCCATTGCTAACTCCAATTACGTTGGAGTAGTAATCGGATTTAGCTTTAGTCAGTCCATTCTTATAGTTCTGAATATGTTCAGCATACATGTCTTTATGAACAGTAAGCCGAGACCTGAGGTACAGCCGCTCTAACCTACGTCCTATAGTTTTAAGTTCACGCAGTTCAGGTGTAAACCAAGGAGCCGAATGTATAAATGAAACTGTTCGCGTTTTCACAGGTGCAAATTCATCTAAAATTATATTCAGTCCATCATCGTAATATTTTACCAATTCATCAACAGTAGAGAAATCAGATTTACTGGAGAAGATGTCAAGTTCATCAGCAAAGGTTTGCAGATCAATGTTCTTAATATTCCGAAATGTAATCAGGCGACACAGGTTTACCTTAAAAATGGCAAGTTTGGCACAAAAATAAACCAGAAAGTGATCTGATATGGATAGATCAGAAACAGTACAAGCAAAAGGTGTTATACCCGAGCTGCAAACAAGATCAAGAATATGCCCCTTAGTATGAGTGGGCAATGTGATAAATTGTTGTATACCAAAGCAATCCAAACATGATAAGAATTCACTTGTAAATGCATTGCTGACATTATCTACATGAATGTTAAAATCACCCAAAAGGATAACATTTGAAGATATGGAACATAGATGAGTCAAGAGTTCAGACAGTTCAGTTAAAAAGGCATTATTGCTCTTGGGAGGGCGGTAGATAGTTATGAGGATGGTAGGAATCGCACCATTAATTTTTAAGGCAATTGATTCAAAAGAAGAATATGTGGACATAGTTAACTGAGATACTCTCAATTTCTCTTTATAAAGTATTGCTAGCCCCCCTTCCCGTATCATGAGATTTACAAACGTAACTATATCCTGGGGGAACAGACTGGTTTAGATGGAAAAAGTCATCTGGTTTCTGCCATGTCTCAGTTAGACAGAAAAAGTCAAATTCACGATCAGACAGTAAATCGTACACCAGGGGTCCTTTAGTGGAAAGTGATCGTATATTAAGTAAAACAAAGGAAAAAAGCCTCCTCGGTGAGCGTGGTTTAGATGACCAAAATGACCGTATTTTACACGAGCCATCGATGTTATAACTCCGACGAGACCCGCGATATATATATTTCCGACGTGGTATGTATACAATATCCATGGGAAGAAGTGGAGAAGATTAAGATTAAGACTGACAGAAGATTAAAAGGATGCAGACGGAGCTGAATAAGTTCCGCCACCGAATACTGGAGCATTGTCCATGCCACCGAGTGGTATAATGCAGAAAGGACGATCCAGATGTAATTCATCCGCACCAGTAGCTCGGTGATCTTAATAGTTGAACTGCGTGCCAAATGTACCATGAAGAACAGTCAGTATGTTAACCGGCAGTCAAACCGGCAATCGCAGAGAGCATCAACAGTCAATACGCAGGTAGATCAACCAGCGTACAAACTCGCCGAAACAGCGTGGATACACAGGTCAGACTCCTTAAAATGATTTAAAACAGTTCATAAATGCATCTATGTATTCATAAGTGCAGGAGGATTTTGAAGCGATAAAAGTTTTTTAAAATTCCCTCCCAGAGCAGCGGCAGCTAATAGCGCCAGCGTTCACCCGGAAGCAGCAATGTTTCTGTGTGGGTGTGTGTGCGTCACGTGAGATACCGTGAAGGAAGCGCATTCCTAAAAATCTGAAGGCCATCCATCATATTGGCAGATTACACTGAGGGTGATCTATTGTAATTTGTAACTGTAATCCTCACTCCTCTCCACTTGGTGGCGAGTGCACAAATTAAGTGAAAAATATCTTGTATTGTCTCGTCTTTGTAAATAGTTGTGATGGTGTTAAAAAAGGTCCAAAAAGAGGAGCTGCTGCAGTCGAGGATAAAGGACAAAAAGACAGCATATATCAGTCACCGACAGCTGTACGGGGCAACCAAGCGTCAGGCGGGAGAACCGCGTTCACTGGGTCAGGAGTTCCCGTGGCTGAGGGGGAATGCTCTGTGACATCTGTAGAAAAGCTAACATGAGTAACGGATTTGTCCGAGGCTGCAGGACGATGCAAACATCAGCTTTAAATTATTACAAAAGGAGCTATAGCCATGTCCAGGCTTCACGGGTGGTCGACCAGAGCGTGGCAAAGGTCAAGCATGTCCAGCAATCACAGGCTGCATGCAACGAGGCATGGAAAACAGTTCAAGGTTGTGTCGCATATGGCAACAAACTCCCGAGCCACCTTTACCCTAATGCACCATACCGTCTGCTGGGTGTCCAAACCTGAGCAGGCTGTGTTTTAATCGTCTCCGCTGCCAGTGCGGAAAACATTCATCTGCATCGTGTTGAATCCATGCTCAGATGAAACAAAAAATAGCTTTTTTTGGCAGCAAACACTTGATAAGGGTTTGGTTCATACTAGAGCCCAACCGATATGGATTTTGGGGGCCGATGCCGATACCGATAAAAAAAAGCCAGATACCGACATATCGGCCGATATTATTTATGTGTATATTATAATACAGTAGCAATATTATGTATGTGTATTATAGTACAGTACCAGTCAAAAGTTTGGACACACTTTCCTATTTGTGTGTACAAACTTTTGATGGGTACTGTATATAGAATACACAGTATAAACAGAATAAATATATAAATGTTTTGCAATGATCACTCAAATGTGGTGATCAAACACTTTTGTGACAAAGATATGTAATGGAGACAGGGTGAATGATAGAAGGAGAATGAGAGATTTGAGCTGTAACCAAACTAGTTGCATGTTATATTATATTATATTATATTATAAATACTGTTACATAATCTTCACTAACGACTTTGTCTTTTAATTTAGTGACGTTATATAAAACATAACTTGTATCAATAAATATATCAAAAGTGTCACTGACAAAACCTTATTATCTTCTATTGTCTTAATTCCTCTAATCTCTACCAGTGGAGGAAGAACTCAGATATTTTTACTAAAGTAAAATTAATAATATCATAATGAAAAAGTTTTTAATTACATATGTACAGTACTTTTATACTATTTTAAATAAGTAGTAAGCAAAATGTACTAAACGTGAAACATAGTGTTATAATTATATAAATGACTGCTTGTGTAACATAGCATTATAGGCAGAATGAGCTTCAACACTGTCTACACCGGACGTGAAAAAGCGCCCATTACAAAGCAGAATAGGGCATCCGTTTACTGTCGGAGATTTGTCGCTCGCGCAACGCATTTTAATCAATGTTTCATCAACCAATTGCCTGGATTTAATAAATAAGAAGTAAATATAGCAGACAATATAATCAGGACTTCTCAGCTGCGCGCTTTCCCTAGTCATCACAAGCTCACACAATACGTGACAGAGGCTGCAGCAGAGAAATCAATTCTGTGAATTACACTGCGCAAATCAGAAGTAATAGGCTACAACCAACCGGATGAAGAAGGGTTGGCTCTCAACAGAACATCAAATATTCATTTTATTTTATTTTTCGTGTCCGCATTTATGAGGAAAAAACAATGTTACGGATGTGACAAGCTCTGAAAGCGGCACTAAAGTGCTTTAAAACTTTCACAGAGACCTCAAACAGAAAGCACAAAGCCTTTCATTAAAGTGAATTTCGTTTTGTATTAATTGTATCTTAATTTTAATCAATGTTTCATCAACCAATTGCCTGGATTTAATAAATAAGAAGTAAATATAGCGGACAATAGATAATCACGACACGGAGGCGCCGGCGCGTGAACCGAAACTCAGTAAATGAACCGAAACTCAGCGTATAGACCTGAGAAATATATCTAGATTGAAATATCTACTTTTAAACAGAACAATTCAAAACAAAAGACAGACTGCTCTCTGCTGTAATCCGTATGAAATGTGCATTTCTCTCTGGCGTGTTCACTGAAGATCGCAAGTCAGCGTTGTCAACTTTGCAGCGACACTGACTGAAAACACTTGTTTATTAATAAACAATTAAAATGTCTCCTTGCTATATTTGATGTATTCATAATCATTACTTTTGCCAGTTCTTTGTGACAGCTTTTATGTGCTTTATTGGCATCCCCACCCTTACATGAACCACCGCACCCGCATTTTTTAAAAATATTAATTTATCGGCCATTATAAATGCCGATACCGATAGTTAGGAAAATGCCTAATATCGGCCGATAATATCGGTCAGGCTCTAGTTCATACAGGGATAAAAAGCACCCCATGTGTAGAATGAAATACTCTGCTGTATCTGTAATGCTGTGGGACTGATTTTCTGCCAGAGGGCCTGGACTTCTTGTTTAGACACATGGCATCATGGATTCAATCAAATACCAATACACCATGACTCTGGGAATCTGCAGGATCTGGGGATGTTCTGTATGGAGGAATGGACTCTGACCTCGGGTCAGGTGTTCTCCAAACTCATCCGGCATTACAGGAGAAGACTCAGAGCTGTTCTCTTGGAAAAAGGAGGTTGCAAAAAGTATTTAATAAAAGGGGGCAAATAATTGTTCCCAACGTGTTTTGGAGAAATAAATTTTCCCCCACTTTCATTTCTATTTGTTTGAAAAAAATATCAAAAGGATTAGCAATGCAGATTTATTTTTTACAGCCATCTTTGATCATGTTTACCAAGGGGGCAAATATTTCTGCCCAGCACTGCAGGTATACAGGAGAGGAGTCAGTGATGTTAGCATCGACAGTGACAGGAGAGGAGTCAGTGATATTAGCATCGACAGTGACAGGAGAGGAGTCAGTGATGTTAGCATCGACAGTAACGGAAGAGGAGTCAGTGATGTTAGCATCGACAGTGACGGGAGAGGAGTCAGTGATGTTAGCATCGACAGTAACGGAAGAGGAGTCAGTGATGTTAGCATCGACAGTAACGGAAGAGGAGTCAGTGATGTTAGCATCGACAGTAACGGAAGAGGAGTCAGTGATGTTAGCATCGACAGTGACGGGAGAGGAGGAGTCAGTGATGTTAGCATCGACAGTGACGGGAGAGGAGGAGTCAGTGATGTTAGCATCGACAGTGACGGGAGAGGAGGAGTCAGTGATGTTAGCATCGACAGTAACGGGAGAGGATTCAGTGATGTTAGCATCGACAGTAACAGGAGAGGAGTCAGTGATGTTAGCATCTACAGTGACGGGAGAGGAGGAGTCAGAGATGTTAGCATCTACAGTAAGGGGAGAGGAGGAGTCAGTGATGTTAGCATCTACAGTGACGGGAGAGGAGGAGTCAGTGATGTTAGCATCGACAGTAACGGAAGAGGAGTCAGTGATGTTAGCATCGACAGTGACGGGAGAGGAGGAGTCAGTGATGTTAGCATCGACAGTAACGGGAGAGGAGTCAGTGATGTTAGCATCGACAGTGACGGGAGAGGAGGAGTCAGTGATGTTAGCATCGACAGTAATGGGAGAGGAGTCAGTGATGTTAGCATCGACAGTGACGGGAGAGGAGGAGTCAGTGATGTTAGCATCGACAGTGACGGGAGAGGAGGAGTCAGTGATGTTAGCATCGACAGTAACGGAAGAGGAGTCAGTGATGTTAGCATCGACAGTAACGGGAGAGGAGTCAGTGATGTTAGCATCGACAGTAACTGGAGAGGAGTCAGTGATGTTAGCATCGACAGTGACAGGAGAGGAGGAGTCAGTGATGTTAGCATCGACAGTGACGGGAGAGGAGGAGTCAGTGATGTTAGCATCGACAGTAACGGGAGAGGATTCAGTGATGTTAGCATCGACAGTGACGGGAGAGGAGGAGTCAGTGATGTTAGCATCGACAGTGACGGGAGAGGAGGAGTCAGTGATGTTAGCATCGACAGTAACAGGAGAGGAGTCGTCAGTGATGTTAGCATCGACAGTAACGGGAGAGGAGGAGTCAGTGATGTTAGCATCGACAGTAACAGGAGAGGAGTCGTCAGTGATGTTAGCATCGACAGTAACGGGAGAGGAGGAGTCAGTGATGTTAGCATCGACAGTAACAGGAGAGGAGTCGTCAGTGATGTTAGCATCGACAGTGACGGGAGAGGAGGAGTCAGTGATGTTAGCATCGACAATAACGGGAGAGGAGTCAGTGATGTTAGCATCGACAGTAAGGGGAGAGGAGTCAGTGATGTTAGCATCGACAGTAAGGGGAGAGGAGTCAGTGATGTTAGCATCGACAGTAACGGGAGAGGAGTCAGTGATGTTAGCATCGACATTAACGGGAGAGGAGTCAGTGATGTTAGCATCGACAGTGACAGGAGAGGAGGAGTCAGTGATGTTAGCATCGACAGTGACGGGAGAGGATTCAGTGATGTTAGCATCGACAGTAACGGGAAAGGAGGAGTCAGTGATGTTAGCATCGACATTAACGGGAGAGGAGTCAGTGATGTTAGCATCGACAGTGACAGGAGAGGAGGAGTCAGTGATGTTAGCATCGACAGTAACGGGAGAGGATTCAGTGATGTTAGCATCGACAGTAACGGGAAAGGAGGAGTCAGTGATGTTAGCATCGACAGTAACTGGAGAGGAGTCAGTGATGTTAGCATCGACAGTAACGGGAGAGGATTCAGTGATGTTAGCATCGACAGTAACGGGAGAGGAGTCAGTGATGTTAGCATCGACAGTAACTGGAGAGGAGTCAGTGATGTTAGCATCGACAGTGACAGGAGAGGAGGAGGAGAGGAGGAGTCAGTGATGTTAGCATCGACAGTGACGGGAGAGGAGGAGTCAGTGATGTTAGCATCGACAGTGACGGGAGAGGAGGAGTCAGTGATGTTAGCATCGACAGTAACGGGAGAGGATTCAGTGATGTTAGCATCGACAGTGACGGGAGAGGAGGAGTCAGTGATGTTAGCATCGACAGTGACGGGAGAGGAGGAGTCAGTGATGTTAGCATCGACAGTAACAGGAGAGGAGTCGTCAGTGATGTTAGCATCGACAGTAACGGGAGAGGAGTCGTCAGTGATGTTAGCATCGACAGTAACGGGAGAGGAGGAGTCAGTGATGTTAGCATCGACAGTAACAGGAGAGGAGTCGTCAGTGATGTTAGCATCGACAGTAACGGGAGAGGAGGAGTCAGTGATGTTAGCATCGACAGTAACAGGAGAGGAGTCGTCAGTGATGTTAGCATCGACAGTAACGGGAGAGGAGGAGTCAGTGATGTTAGCATCGACAGTAACGGGAGAGGAGTCTGTGATGTTAGCATCGACAGTAAGGGGAGAGGAGTCAGTGATGTTAGCATCGACAGTAACGGGAGAGGAGTCAGTGATGTTAGCATCGACAGTAACGGGAGAGGAGTCAGTGATGTTAGCATCGACAGTGACAGGAGAGGAGGAGTCAGTGATGTTAGCATCGACAGTGACGGGAGAGGAGGAGTCAGTGATGTTAGCATCGACAGTAACGGGAGAGGATTCAGTGATGTTAGCATCGACAGTAACGGGAAAGGAGGAGTCAGTGATGTTAGCATCGACAGTAACGGGAAGGAGGAGTCAGTGATGTTAGCATCGACAGTAACGGGAAAGGAGGAGTCAGTGATGTTAGCATCGACAGTAACGGGACAGGAGGAGTCAGTGATGTTAGCATCGACAGTGACAGGAGAGGAGTCAGTGATGTTAGCATCGACAGTGACGGGAGAGGAGGAGTCAGTGATGTTAGCATCGACAGTAACGGGACAGGAGGAGTCATTGATGTTAGCATCGACAGTGACAGGAGAGGAGTCAGTGATGTTAGCATCGACAGTGACGGGAGAGGAGGAGTCAGTGATGTTAGCATCGACAGTGACGGGAGAGGAGGAGTCAGTGATGTTAGCATCGACAGTGACGGGAGAGGAGGAGTCAGTGATGTTAGCATCGACAGTGACAGGAGAGGAGGAGTCAGTGATGTTAGCATCGACAGTAATGGGAGAGGAGTCAGTGATGTTAGCATCGACAGTGACGGGAGAGGAGTCAGTGATGTTAGCATCGACAGTGACGGGAGAGGAGGAGTCAGTGATGTTAGCATCGACAGTGACAGGAGAGGAGTCAGTGATGTTAGCATCTACAGTGACGGGAGAGGAGTCAGTGATGTTAGCGTCGACAGTAATGGGAGAGGAGTCAGTGATGTTAGCATCGACAGTGACGGGAGAGGAGGAGTCAGTGATGTTAGCATCGACAGTGACGGGAGAGGAGGAGTCAGTGATGTTAGCATCGACAGTGACAGGAGAGGTGGAGTCAGTGATGTTAGCATCGACAGTAACGGGAGAGGAGTCAGTGATGTTAGCATCGACAGTGACGGGAGAGGAGGAGTCAGTGATGTTAGCATCGACAGTGACGGGAGAGGAGGAGTCAGTGATGTTAGCATCGACAGTGACAGGAGAGGAGGAGTCAGTGATGTTAGCATCGACAGTGACGGGAGAGGAGGAGTCAGTGATGTTAGCATCGACAGTGACAGGAGAGGAGGAGTCAGTGATGTTAGCATCGACAGTGACAGGAGAGGAGGAGTCAGTGATGTTAGCATCGACAGTGACGGGAGAGGAGGAGTCAGTGATGTTAGCATCGACAGTAACTGGAGAGGAGGAGTCAGTGATGTTAGCATCGACAGTGACAGGAGAGGAGGAGTCAGTGATGTTAGCATCGACAGTGACGGGAGAGGAGGAGTCAGTGATGTTAGCATCGACAGTAACTGGAGAGGAGGAGTCAGTGATGTTAGCATCGACAGTGACGGGAGAGGAGGAGTCAGTGATGTTAGCATCGACAGTGACGGGAGAGGAGGAGTCAGTGATGTTAGCATCGACAGTGACGGGAGAGGAGGAGTCAGTGATGTTAGCATCGACAGTAACTGGAGAGGAGTCAGTGATGTTAGCATCGACAGTGACAGGAGAGGAGGAGTCAGTGATGTTAGCATCGACAGTGACGGGAGAGGAGGAGTCAGTGATGTTAGCATCGACAGTAACGGGAGAGGATTCAGTGATGTTAGCATCGACTGTGACGGGAGAGGAGGAGTCAGTGATGTTAGCATCGACAGTGACGGGAGAGGAGGAGTCAGTGATGTTAGCATCGACAGTAACAGGAGAGGAGTCGTCAGTGATGTTAGCATCGACAGTAACGGGAGAGGAGGAGTCAGTGATGTTAGCATCGACAGTAACAGGAGAGGAGTCGTCAGTGATGTTAGCATCGACAGTAACGGGAGAGGAGGAGTCAGTGATGTTAGCATCGACAGTAACAGGAGAGGAGTCGTCAGTGATGTTAGCATCGACAGTGACGGGAGAGGAGGAGTCAGTGATGTTAGCATCGACAATAACGGGAGAGGAGTCAGTGATGTTAGCATCGACAGTAAGGGGAGAGGAGTCAGTGATGTTAGCATCGACAGTAAGGGGAGAGGAGTCAGTGATGTTAGCATCGACAGTAACGGGAGAGGAGTCAGTGATGTTAGCATCGACATTAACGGGAGAGGAGTCAGTGATGTTAGCATCGACAGTGACAGGAGAGGAGGAGTCAGTGATGTTAGCATCGACAGTGACGGGAGAGGATTCAGTGATGTTAGCATCGACAGTAACGGGAAAGGAGGAGTCAGTGATGTTAGCATCGACATTAACGGGAGAGGAGTCAGTGATGTTAGCATCGACAGTGACAGGAGAGGAGGAGTCAGTGATGTTAGCATCGACAGTAACGGGAGAGGATTCAGTGATGTTAGCATCGACAGTAACGGGAAAGGAGGAGTCAGTGATGTTAGCATCGACAGTAACTGGAGAGGAGTCAGTGATGTTAGCATCGACAGTAACGGGAGAGGATTCAGTGATGTTAGCATCGACAGTAACGGGAGAGGAGTCAGTGATGTTAGCATCGACAGTAACTGGAGAGGAGTCAGTGATGTTAGCATCGACAGTGACAGGAGAGGAGGAGGAGAGGAGGAGTCAGTGATGTTAGCATCGACAGTGACGGGAGAGGAGGAGTCAGTGATGTTAGCATCGACAGTGACGGGAGAGGAGGAGTCAGTGATGTTAGCATCGACAGTAACGGGAGAGGATTCAGTGATGTTAGCATCGACAGTGACGGGAGAGGAGGAGTCAGTGATGTTAGCATCGACAGTGACGGGAGAGGAGGAGTCAGTGATGTTAGCATCGACAGTAACAGGAGAGGAGTCGTCAGTGATGTTAGCATCGACAGTAACGGGAGAGGAGTCGTCAGTGATGTTAGCATCGACAGTAACGGGAGAGGAGGAGTCAGTGATGTTAGCATCGACAGTAACAGGAGAGGAGTCGTCAGTGATGTTAGCATCGACAGTAACGGGAGAGGAGGAGTCAGTGATGTTAGCATCGACAGTAACAGGAGAGGAGTCGTCAGTGATGTTAGCATCGACAGTAACGGGAGAGGAGGAGTCAGTGATGTTAGCATCGACAGTAACGGGAGAGGAGTCTGTGATGTTAGCATCGACAGTAAGGGGAGAGGAGTCAGTGATGTTAGCATCGACAGTAACGGGAGAGGAGTCAGTGATGTTAGCATCGACAGTAACGGGAGAGGAGTCAGTGATGTTAGCATCGACAGTGACAGGAGAGGAGGAGTCAGTGATGTTAGCATCGACAGTGACGGGAGAGGAGGAGTCAGTGATGTTAGCATCGACAGTAACGGGAGAGGATTCAGTGATGTTAGCATCGACAGTAACGGGAAAGGAGGAGTCAGTGATGTTAGCATCGACAGTAACGGGAAGGAGGAGTCAGTGATGTTAGCATCGACAGTAACGGGAAAGGAGGAGTCAGTGATGTTAGCATCGACAGTAACGGGACAGGAGGAGTCAGTGATGTTAGCATCGACAGTGACAGGAGAGGAGTCAGTGATGTTAGCATCGACAGTGACGGGAGAGGAGGAGTCAGTGATGTTAGCATCGACAGTAACGGGACAGGAGGAGTCATTGATGTTAGCATCGACAGTGACAGGAGAGGAGTCAGTGATGTTAGCATCGACAGTGACGGGAGAGGAGGAGTCAGTGATGTTAGCATCGACAGTGACGGGAGAGGAGGAGTCAGTGATGTTAGCATCGACAGTGACGGGAGAGGAGGAGTCAGTGATGTTAGCATCGACAGTGACAGGAGAGGAGGAGTCAGTGATGTTAGCATCGACAGTAATGGGAGAGGAGTCAGTGATGTTAGCATCGACAGTGACGGGAGAGGAGGAGTCAGTGATGTTAGCATCGACAGTGACAGGAGAGGAGTCAGTGATGTTAGCATCTATAGTGACAGGAGAGGAGTCAGTGATGTTAGCATCTACAGTGACGGGAGAGGAGTCAGTGATGTTAGCGTCGACAGTAATGGGAGAGGAGTCAGTGATGTTAGCATCGACAGTGACGGGAGAGGAGGAGTCAGTGATGTTAGCATCGACAGTGACGGGAGAGGAGGAGTCAGTGATGTTAGCATCGACAGTGACAGGAGAGGTGGAGTCAGTGATGTTAGCATCGACAGTAACGGGAGAGGAGTCAGTGATGTTAGCATCGACAGTGACGGGAGAGGAGGAGTCAGTGATGTTAGCATCGACAGTGACGGGAGAGGAGGAGTCAGTGATGTTAGCATCGACAGTGACAGGAGAGGAGGAGTCAGTGATGTTAGCATCGACAGTGACGGGAGAGGAGGAGTCAGTGATGTTAGCATCGACAGTGACAGGAGAGGAGGAGTCAGTGATGTTAGCATCGACAGTGACAGGAGAGGAGGAGTCAGTGATGTTAGCATCGACAGTGACGGGAGAGGAGGAGTCAGTGATGTTAGCATCGACAGTAACTGGAGAGGAGGAGTCAGTGATGTTAGCATCGACAGTGACAGGAGAGGAGGAGTCAGTGATGTTAGCATCGACAGTGACGGGAGAGGAGGAGTCAGTGATGTTAGCATCGACAGTAACTGGAGAGGAGGAGTCAGTGATGTTAGCATCGACAGTGACGGGAGAGGAGGAGTCAGTGATGTTAGCATCGACAGTGACGGGAGAGGAGGAGTCAGTGATGTTAGCGTCGACAGTAACGGGAGAGGAGTCAGTGATGTTAGCATCGACAGTAACGGGAGAGGAGTCAGTGATGTTAGCATCGACAGTAACTGGAGAGGAGTCAGTGATGTTAGCATCGACAGTAACGGGAGAGGAGGAGTCAGTGATGTTAGCATCGACAGTAACGGGAGAGGAGGAGTCAGTGCATCGACAGTAACGGGAGAGGAGGAGTCAGTGATGTTAGCATCGACAGTAACGGGAGAGGAGTCAGTGATGTTAGCATCGACAGTAACGGGAGAGGAGTCGTCAGTGCATCGGCAGTAACGGGAGAGGAGGAGTCAGTGATGTTAGCATCGAGAGTAACGGGAGAGGAGTCGTCAGTGATGTTAGCATCGACAGTAACGGGAGAGGAGTCGTCAGTGATGTTAGCATCGACAGTAAGGGGAGAGGAGTCAGTGATGTTAGCATCGACAGTGACAGGAGAGGAGGAGTCAGTGATGTTAGCATCGACAGTGACGGGAGAGGAGGAGTCAGTGATGTTAGCATCGACAGTAACGGGAGAGGATTCAGTGATGTTAGCATCGACAGTGACGGGAGAGGAGGAGTCAGTGATGTTAGCATCGACAGTAACAGGAGAGGAGTCGTCAGTGATGTTAGCATCGACAGTAACGGGAGAGGAGTCAGTGATGTTAGCATCGACAGTAAGGGGAGAGGAGTCAGTGATGTTAGCATCGACAGTAACGGGAGAGGAGGAGTCAGTGATGTTAGCATCGACAGTAAGGGGAGAGGAGTCAGTGATGTTAGCAATCGACAGTAACGGGAGAGGAGTCAGTGATGTTAGCATCGACAGTGACAGGAGAGGAGGAGTCAGTGATGTTAGCATCGACAGTGACGGCAGAGGAGGAGTCAGTGATGTTAGCATCGACAGTAACGGGAGAGGATTCAGTGATGTTAGCATCGACAGTAACAGGAAGGAGGAGTCAGTGATTATAGCATCGACAGTAACGGAAAAGGAGGAGTCAGTGATGTTAGCATCGACAGTAACGGGACAGGAGGAGTCAGTAATGTTAGCATCGACAGTGACAGGAGAGGAGGAGTCAGTGATGTTAGCATCGACAGTAACGGGACAGGAGGAGTCAGTGATGTTAGCATCGACAGTGACAGGAGAGGAGTCAGTGATGTTAGCATCGACAGTGACGGGAGAGGAGGAGTCAGTGATGTTAGCATCGACAGTAACGGGACAGGAGGAGTCATTGATGTTAGCATCGACAGTGACAGGAGAGGAGTCAGTGATGTTAGCATCGACAGTGACGGGAGAGGAGGAGTCAGTGATGTTAGCATCGACAGTGACGGGAGAGGAGGAGTCAGTGATGTTAGCATCGACAGTGACGGGAGAGGAGGAGTCAGTGATGTTAGCATCGACAGTGACAGGAGAGGAGGAGTCAGTGATGTTAGCATCGACAGTAATGGGAGAGGAGTCAGTGATGTTAGCATCGACAGTGACGGGAGAGGAGGAGTCAGTGATGTTAGCATCGACAGTGACAGGAGAGGAGTCAGTGATGTTAGCATCTATAGTGACAGGAGAGGAGTCAGTGATGTTAGCATCTACAGTGACGGGAGAGGAGTCAGTGATGTTAGCGTCGACAGTAATGGGAGAGGAGTCAGTGATGTTAGCATCGACAGTGACGGGAGAGGAGGAGTCAGTGATGTTAGCATCGACAGTGACGGGAGAGGAGGAGTCAGTGATGTTAGCATCGACAGTGACGGGAGAGGAGGAGTAAGTGATGTTAGCATCGACAGTGCCGGGAGAGGAGGAGTCAGTGATGTTAGCATCGACAGTGACAGGAGAGGAGGAGTCAGTGATGTTAGCATCTACAGTGACGGGAGAGGAGTCAGTGATGTTAGCGTCGACAGTAACGGGAGAGGAGTCAGTGATGTTAGCATCGACAGTGACGGGAGAGGAGGAGTCAGTGATGTTAGCATCGACAGTAACGGGAGAGGAGTCAGTGATGTTAGCATCGACAGTGACGGGAGAGGAGGAGTAAGTGATGTTAGCATCGACAGTGACGGGAGAGGAGGAGTCAGTGATGTTAGCATCGACAGTGACAGGAGAGGAGGAGTCAGTGATGTTAGCATCGACAGTGACGGGAGAGGAGGAGTCAGTGATGTTAGCATCGACAGTGACAGGAGAGGAGGAGTCAGTGATGTTAGCATCGACAGTGACAGGAGAGGAGGAGTCAGTGATGTTAGCATCGACAGTGACGGGAGAGGAGGAGTCAGTGATGTTAGCATCGACAGTAACTGGAGAGGAGGAGTCAGTGATGTTAGCATCGACAGTGACAGGAGAGGAGGAGTCAGTGATGTTAGCATCGACAGTGACGGGAGAGGAGGAGTCAGTGATGTTAGCATCGACAGTAACTGGAGAGGAGGAGTCAGTGTTGTTAGCATCGACAGTGACGGGAGAGGAGGAGTCAGTGATGTTAGCATCGACAGTGACGGGAGAGGAGGAGTCAGTGATGTTAGCGTCGACAGTAACGGGAGAGGAGTCAGTGATGTTAGCATCGACAGTAACGGGAGAGGAGTCAGTGATGTTAGCATCGACAGTAACTGGAGAGGAGTCAGTGATGTTAGCATCGACAGTAACGGGAGAGGAGGAGTCAGTGATGTTAGCATCGACAGTAACGGGAGAGGAGGAGTCAGTGCATCGACAGTAACGGGAGAGGAGGAGTCAGTGATGTTAGCATCGACAGTAACGGGAGAGGAGTCAGTGATGTTAGCATCGACAGTAACGGGAGAGGAGTCGTCAGTGCATCGGCAGTAACGGGAGAGGAGGAGTCAGTGATGTTAGCATCGAGAGTAACGGGAGAGGAGTCGTCAGTGATGTTAGCATCGACAGTAACGGGAGAAGAGTCGTCAGTGATGTTAGCATCGACAGTAAGGGGAGAGGAGTCAGTGATGTTAGCATCGACAGTGACAGGAGAGGAGGAGTCAGTGATGTTAGCATCGACAGTGACGGGAGAGGAGGAGTCAGTGATGTTAGCATCGACAGTAACGGGAGAGGATTCAGTGATGTTAGCATCGACAGTGACGGGAGAGGAGGAGTCAGTGATGTTAGCATCGACAGTAACAGGAGAGGAGTCGTCAGTGATGTTAGCATCGACAGTAACGGGAGAGGAGTCAGTGATGTTAGCATCGACAGTAAGGGGAGAGGAGTCAGTGATGTTAGCATCGACAGTAACGGGAGAGGAGGAGTCAGTGATGTTAGCATCGACAGTAAGGGGAGAGGAGTCAGTGATGTTAGCAATCGACAGTAACGGGAGAGGAGTCAGTGATGTTAGCATCGACAGTGACAGGAGAGGAGGAGTCAGTGATGTTAGCATCGACAGTGACGGCAGAGGAGGAGTCAGTGATGTTAGCATCGACAGTAACGGGAGAGGATTCAGTGATGTTAGCATCGACAGTAACAGGAAGGAGGAGTCAGTGATGTTAGCATCGACAGTAACGGAAAAGGAGGAGTCAGTGATGTTAGCATCGACAGTAACGGGACAGGAGGAGTCAGTAATGTTAGCATCGACAGTGACAGGAGAGGAGTCAGTGATGTTAGCATCGACAGTGACGGGAGAGGAGGAGTCAGTGATGTTAGCATCGACAGTAACGGGACAGGAGGAGTCATTGATGTTAGCATCGACAGTGACAGGAGAGGAGTCAGTGATGTTAGCATCGACAGTGACGGGAGAGGAGGAGTCTGATGTTAGCATCGACAGTGACGGGAGAGGAGGAGTCAGTGATGTTAGCATCGACAGTGACGGGAGAGGAGGAGTCAGTGATGTTAGCATCGACAGTGACGGGAGAGGAGGAGTCAGTGATGTTAGCATCGACAGTAATGGGAGAGGAGTCAGTGATGTTAGCATCGACAGTGACGGGAGAGGAGGAGTCAGTGATGTTAGCATCGACAGTGACAGGAGAGGAGTCAGTGATGTTAGCATCTACAGTGACAGGAGAGGAGTCAGTGATGTTAGCATCTACAGTGACGGGAGAGGAGGAGTCAGTGATGTTAGCGTCGACAGTAATGGGAGAGGAGTCAGTGATGTTAGCATCGACAGTGACGGGAGAGGAGGAGTCAGTGATGTTAGCATCGACAGTAACGGGAGAGGAGTCAGTGATGTTAGCATCGACAGTGACGGGAGAGGAGGAGTCAGTGATGTTAGCATCGACAGTAACGGGAGAGGAGTCAGTGATGTTAGCATCGACAGTGACGGGAGAGGAGGAGTCAGTGATGTTAGCATCGACAGTGACAGGAGAGGAGGAGTCAGTGATGTTAGCATCGACAGTAACGGGAGAGGAGTCAGTGATGTTAGCATCGACAGTAACGGGAAAGGAGGAGTCAGTGATGTTAGCATCGACAGTGACGGGAGAGGAGGAGTCAGTGATGTTAGCATCGACAGTGACGGGAGAGGAGGAGTCAGTGATGTTAGCATCGACAGTGACGGGAGAGGAGGAGTCAGTGATGTTAGCATCGACAGTGACGGGAGAGGAGGAGTCAGTGATGTTAGCATCGACAGTGACAGGAGAGGAGGAGTCAGTTATGTTAGCATCGACAGTGACGGGAGAGGAGTCAGTGATGTTAGCATCTACAGTGACGGGAGAGGAGGAGTCAGTGATGTTAGCATCGACAGTGACGGGAGAGGAGGAGTCAGTGATGTTAGCATCGACAGTGACGGGAGAGGAGGAGTCAGTGATGTTAGCATCGACAGTGACGGGAGAGGAGGAGTCAGTGATGTTAGCATCGACAGTGACGGGAGAGGAGGAGTCAGTGATGTTAGCGTCGACAGTAACGGGAGAGGAGTCAGTGATGTTAGCATCGACAGTAACGGGAGAGGAGTCAGTGATGTTAGCATCGACAGTAACGGGAGAGGAGTCAGTGATGTTAGCATCGACAGTAACGGGAGAGGAGTCAGTAATGTTAGCATTGACAGTAACGGGAGAGGAGGAGTCAGTGATGTTAGCATCGACAGTAACGGGAGAGGAGTCAGTGATGTTAGCATCGACAGTAACGGGAGAGGAGTCGTCAGTGCATCGACAGTAACGGGAGAGGAGGAGTCAGTGATGTTAGCATCGACAGTAACGGGAGAGGAGTCAGTGATGTTAGCATCGACAGTAACGGGAGAGGAGTCGTCAGTGCATCGGCAGTAACGGGAGAGGAGGAGTCAGTGATGTTAGCATCGAGAGTAACGGGAGAGGAGGAGTCAGTGATGTTAGCATCGAGAGTAACGGGAGAGGAGTCAGTGATGTTAGCATCGACAGTGACAGGAGAGGAGGAGTCAGTGATGTTAGCATCGACAGTAACGGGAGAGGAGGAGTCAGTGATGTTAGCATCGAGAGTAACGGGAGAGGAATCGTCAGTGATGTTAGCATCGACAGTAACGGGAGAGGAGTCGTCAGTGATGTTAGCATCGACAGTAACGGGAGAGGAGTCAATGATGTTAGCATCGACAGTAACTGGAGAGGAGGAGTCAGTGATGCTAGCATCAACAGTAATGGGAGAGGAGGAGTCAGTGATGTTAGCATCGACAGTAACGGGAGAGGAGTCAGTGATGTTAGCATCGACAGTAACAGGAGAGGAGTCGTTAGTGCATCGACAGTAACGGGAGAGGAGTCGTCAGTGATGTTAGCATCGACAGTAACGGGAGAGGAGGAGTCAGTGATGTTAGCATCGACAGTAACTGGAGAGGAGGAGTCAGTGATGCTAGCATCAACAGTAATGGGAGAGGAGGAGTCAGTGATGTTAGCATCGACAGTAACGGGAGAGGAGGAGTCAGTGATGTTAGCATCGAGAGTAACGGGAGAGGAGTCGTCAGTGATGTTAGCATCGACAGTAACGGGAGAGGAGTCGTCAGTGATGTTAGCATCGACAGTAACGGGAGAGGAGTCGTCAGTGATGTTAGCATCGACAGTAACGGGAGAGGAGTCGTCAGTGATGTTAGCATCGACAGTAACGGGAGAGGAGTCGTCAGTGATGTTAGCATCGACAGTAACTGGAGAGGAGGAGTCAGTGATGCTAGCATCAACAGTAATGGGAGAGGAGTCGTCAGTGATGTTAGCATCGACAGTAACGGGAGAGGAGTCAGTGATGTTAGCATCGACAGTAACAGGAGAGGAGTCGTCAGTGCATCGACAGTAATGGGAGAGGAGTCGTCAGTGATGTTAGCATCGACAGTAACAGGAAAGGAGTCGTCAGTGATGTTAGCATCGACAGTAACAGGAAAGGAGTCGTCAGTGATGTTAGCATCGACAGTAACAGGAGAGGAGTCGTCAGTGATGTTAGCATCGACAGTAACTGGAGAGGAGGAGTCAGTGATGCTAGCATCAACAGTAATGGGAGAGGAGGAGTCAGTGATGTTAGCATCGACAGTAACGGGAGAGGAGTCAGTGATGTTAGCATCGACAGTAACAGGAGAGGAGTCGTCAGTGCATCGACAGTAACGGGAGAGGAGTCGTCAGTGATGTTAGCATCGACAGTAACGGGAGAGGAGTCGTCAGTGATGTTAGCATCGACAGTAACAGGAGAGGAGTCGTCAGTGATGTTAGCATCGACAGTAACGGGAGAGGAGGATCTCGGGACAGAAGTGAGCACCAAACCTATCTTTTGCTCTGGCCCCGGGAAGAGATCACCTCTTTGACTGGTTGTATAGGCAAATTGAATGTGTTCCTCCCGAACTTTATTAATAAAACAAGTAATTTTCATTTTAAGTTTATCCTTTTGTACAGATGTGAGTTCACTAAGTACATCTAATTGTTTTGATAGCATTTACATTTTTGGATTTTTAATATATATTTATATGCGTCATGAAAAGTGACCTAAGTAATGAGAAATGGGTGCCAGTGACGGTAAAAGAAGTGTAACTGGTCTGACCGTCCCACTGCTGGCCGCAGGATTCTGCAGTGTCTGCTGGGATTGAGTCCACGAGCCGCCCCTCCTGCATCACACGCGTGATCTCCTGCAGCTGCTGCAGCAACTTCTGCTCCTCATCCACTGCAGCTCCAGCACTGCACACACACACACGTTAAACTCACTGCAAAGATGGATGGATGGATGGATGGATGGGTGTGTGTGTGTGTGTGTGTATCTATCTATGTATGTATGTATGTATGTATGTATGTATGTATGTCCACACCTGGCTGTACCGACGCTGGCTGATGAAATAATTCTCTCAATCACGTCCTTCGTCTCGTTCAGTCTGTCCTGCAGCTGACCCAACTCAAAATCAGCTGAGAGAGACAAAATCAGATAGATAGAGAAAGATAGATAGATAGAAGATCCTAGAAAAGGCAGTATCCTCACAACTATGTTCCTATTTTGAAAGAGATGATATCTGCGAGGATTTTCAGTCAGGATTTAGACCGTACCATAGTACTGAGACAGCTCTCATTAGAGTTACAAGTGATTTGCTCTTATCATCCGATCATGGTTGTATCTCTCTATTAGTGTTACTTGATCTTAGTGCTGCATTTGACACCATTGACCACAATATTCTTTTAAATAGACTAGAAAACTATGTTGGCATTAGTGGAATTGCACTAGCATGGTTTAAATCATACTTATCAGACCGTTATCAGTTTGTAGCAGTAAATGAAGAGATGTCTTATCGATCACAAGTTCAGTATGGCGTACCACAAGGCTCAGTACTAAGACCGCTGCTGTTCACTCTGTACATGCTACCATTAGGAGATATCATTAGGAAGCATGGAATTAGCTTTCACTGTTATGCCGATGATACTCAGCTGTAGATTTCTTCACGCCCTGATGAAACTTACCAATTCACAAAATTAACGGAATGCTTAGCTGATATAAAAAACTGGATGACTAGTAATTTCCTAATACTAAATTCTGAAAAAAACCCACAGAGATTATAATAAAAACTTCCACACGTAATAACCTAGAATACTGTCTAACACTTGATGGCTGCTCTGTTAAGTCTTCGTCGTCGGTTAGGAACCTGTGTGTGCTCTTTGATAGCAATTTTTCATTTGAAAGTCACGTGTCTAGTATCTGTAAAACCGCATTTTTCCATATTAAAAATATATCTAAATTACGACATATGCTCTCATTGACAAATGCAGAACAATTAGTTCATGACCTCAAGGCTAGATTATTGTAATGCTCTACTAGGTGGTTGCCCTGCACGCTAATTAAACAAACTACAGCTAGTTCAAAACGCAGCAGCTCGAGTTCTTACCAGAACCAGGAAGTGTGACCATATTAGCCCGGTTCTGTCAACACTGCATTGGCTCCCTATTAAACATCGTACACATTTAAAAATATTGCTGATTACTTACAAAGCACTAAATGGTTTACTTACAAAGCACTAAATGGTTTAGCTCCACAGTGCTTGAGCGAGCTCTTAACGCATTATAGTCCTTCACGTCTATTGCGATCTCAAAATTCCGGCCAGTTGATAATACCTAGAATATCAAAATCGACTGCTGGCGGTAGATCCTTTTCCTATTTAGCACCAAAACTTTTGAACAATCTTCGAAACATTGTCCGGGAAGCAGACACACTCTGTCAGTTCAAAGCTAGACTAACTATCTATTTGACCTAGCATACACATAATATATTATATACTTCTATATTTCAATGTTAGGCTACATAGATTAGGTCAGCCGGAACTGGGAACACTTCCCGTAAATCCTGATGTACTCGTTACATCATAAGAAGAATGGCATCTACGCTAATTTTAGTATCTTTCTTTATACCAAGATTTTCCCGCAGCCTGCCGGATCCAGGCCGTATCCAGATCTGACTAGGAGCTTTGCCTGGACCCGATGACAACGCAGTGCTGAAGTGCAACTAGCCTCTCCCTATGGATGATCCCTTTCCCACTCTACAGATAAAACGTTGTGAGGAATTTGGTTCGCGTACCTAACCCGAAGTGATCAAATTAAATTAAATTCTGTATCAAATTTATAGGCTAGACAAGAAGTTTGTTTAGGCATGGTTTGTAGGGAATTACAATTCACGGTGTGGGTTTTGTGTCTTGGATGCGACGACAACGCAGTCCTGACGTGTCAACTAGTCTCTCCCCACGCTTTACACAACTGCACCCCACGCTTTACTCCACTGCACCCCACGCTTTACTCCACTGCACCCCACGCTTTACTCCACTGCACCCCACGCTTTACTCCACTGCACCCCACGCTTTACTCCACTGCACCCCACGCTTTACACCACTGCACCCCACGCTTTACTCCACTGCATCCCACGCTTTACACCACTGCACCCCACGCTTTACACCACTGCACCCCACGCTTTACTCCACTGCATCCCACGCTTTACTCCACTGCATCCCACGCTTTACTCCACTGCATCCCACGCTTTACTCCACTGCATCCCACGCTTTACTCCACTGCATCCCATGCTTTACTGCATCCCACGCTTTACTCCACTGCACCCCACGCTTTACACCACTGCATCCCCTGCTTTACTCCACTGCATCCCACGCTTTACTCCACTGCACCCCACGCTTTACACCACTGCATCCCACCCTTTACACCACTGCATCCCACGCTTTACTCCACTGCATCCCACGCTTTACTCCACTGCATCCCACGCTTTACTCCACTGCACCCCACGCACCCCACGCTTTACTCCACTGCACCCCACGCTTTACACCACTGCATCCCACCCTTTACACCACTGCATCCCACGCTTTACTCCACTGCATCCCACGCTTTACTCCACTGCACCCCACGCTTTACACCACTGCATCCCACCCTTTACACCACTGCATCCCACGCTTTACACCACTGCATCCCACCCTTTACACCACTGCATCCCACGCTTTACTCCACTGCATCCCACGCTTTACACCACTGCATCCCACGCTTTACTCCACTGCACCCCACGCTTTACTCCACTGCACCCCACGCTTTACACCACTGCATCCCACCCTTTACACCACTGCATCCCACGCTTTACTCCACTGCATCCCACGCTTTACACCACTGCACCCCACGCTTTACACCACTGCACCCCACGCTTTACATTGCACTTGGTGATGTAAGGCTTGGATGCAGTTGCTCGGCCTTGGAAACACACTATTCCTGAGCTAATCTGAAGGCCACAGAAGTCTGGAGGTCTGTAGCTGTTGACTCTGCAGAAAGTTGTCGACTTCTGCGCACATTGCACCCCAGCATGCACAGACCCGCTCTAGGATTTTACGTTGCTGTTGCTCCCATACCACTAACAGATAACCGTGGAATATTTCGTAGTTAGAAAATGGACTTATTGTACAGGTGCCAACCGATCACGGTCCCATGCTTAAGTTCCCTGAGCTCCTGAGAGCAACCCGTTCTGTCACAGATGTTTGTAGAAGCGTCTGCATGCCTAGTGCTGGATTTTATACACTTGTGGCCATGGAAGGGACTGGAACACCTGAACTCAATGATTTGGAGGGGTGTCCCAATACTTTTGAACATATGTGATGCTCTGGGAAAACCCACCACATGGTGAAATTTGACATATTACAGGTTTTGAGACCATATTAAAGCTGGGTTCAAGCACTTTCCAAATCTGTTTCTATTTTTTTTTTATCGTTTGTCTGTAGCAAAGGTTGTGGTTACCTGAAGTAGTTATCATGGCTGATCGCTGTGATTTTCAGAAACGGAATTGAGAAAAACAGGTTTAATTAACTGTCATGTCCTGCTAGCGGGACGACTGGTGCTCTCTTTCTATTGCCTTTTTTTCATATCACATATTTTAGTAAACCTCATTGATTAGGTATCATAAAAAGCTTACGAACTCAAAATTCATCCTGTGAAACCCGTTTTGAAATTGGACAATTGAGAGGCGAGCAAGGTCTTTTAAGCGAGCAGCTTCAGACTCTGTTGTTCTCTTGTCCTCCGCATCACACCACACGATAACGCTGGATAAAAATAAATAAATAAAAACTTGCGTGCCGTTGTAGTTTACATAGGACTGGCGGGACCTTTATTCTGTTATGGGGTTTATTTTGATAGGCAGAACTGTCTTTGTAGTGTTAAGAGAAGGAGAGCTAAATGGGCGATTTTGTTTTTTTTTGCCGCTCCGCCGTGCGTGTTCTTAAAGAGAAAGACAGTCTTTTCAGCTTGCCACTATAAATCGCTATTTTTCTGCGCTAAACTAGTGAATTTTCCCAAGATATATTCAGAGATGATAAACAAGATGTTATAGAATAATAATTTATTAAAACCCCAATTTTGACAAAAAACTGACATTCTATCTATTTTTAGACCTTACTGAAAACGTACCAGCGCAACATCTGACGGGTTTTCCCAGATCGCATCACATATAGTGTATATAAGTTTTGTAAATATGTAAAAAAAAAAAAAAAAAAAATTAAGATAGATAGATAGATAGATCATACTTATTTTCCTCTGGGTGTTTTGTGATCTGGCAGCAGTGAAGCGGCTCTCTGCAGGTTGTGTTGTTTTGCCCTTGGACGTGATCTGTAACACACACACACACACACACACACACACACAGAGAGAGACACACACACACACACAAAGACAGACACACAGAGACACACACAGAGACACACACACACACACAGAGAGAGACACACACACACACACACACACACACACAGAGAGACACACACACACACACACAAAGACAGACACACAGAGACACACACAGAGACACACACACACACAGACACACAGAGACACACACACAGAGAGACACACACACAGAGACACACACAGAGAGACACACACACACACACACACACACAGACACACAGAGAGACACACACACACACACACACACAGACACACACAGAGAGAGAGACACACACAGAGACACACACAGAGACACACAGACACAGACACACAGAGACACACACACACACACACAGAGACACACACAGAGACACACACAGAGACACACAGACAGAGACACACACACACACAGAGACACACACACACACACAGAGACACACACAGACACACACACACAGACATAGAGACACACACACACAGACACACAGACACAGAGACACACAGACATAGAGACACACACACACAGACACAAAGACACACAGACAGAGACACACAGACATAGAGACACAGACACACAGACACAGAGACACACAGACACACAGACAGAGACACACAGACACACAGACAGAGACACACACACACACACAGAGAGACACAAACACACACACAGACACACAGAGAGACACACACACACACAGAGACACACACACACACACACAGAGACACACACAGAGAGAGACACACACACAGACACACAGAGAGACACACACAGAGACACACACACAGAGACACACACACACACACACAGAGACACACACAGAGAGAGACACACAGACAGACACACACACAGACAGACACACAGACAGACACACAGACAGACACACACAGAGACACACAGACAGACAGACACACACACACACACACACACACAGAGAGAGAGACACACAAACACACCCACACACGCTCCTGTCACCTGAGCTCAGCTGACACCTGTGTGAGGCTGCAGATGTGGTCATGTGACTCACCTTGAACAGGATGTAGAGGATGTAGAGTAAGATGGCGAAGCCGTAGATGGGGATGATCTGTCCCGCGAGATTGGACTTTCCCCCGGTCCCGACTCCGGCTCCGGCTCCTCTGACTCCGGCTCCGGCTCCTCTGGCTCCGGCTCCTCTGACTCCGGCTCCGGCTCCGGCTCCTCTGGCTCCGGCTCCTCTGGCCTCGGAATTATGAGCTCTGGACCGCCGCGGCTCCTCCAACACTGAAGCCCGGGCCGGCATCGGCGGGAACTGGCCTGCGGGACCTGCACGCACGCGCACACACACACACACACACACACACACACACACACACACACACACACACACACACACACACACACACACACACACAGTGTTCACATTAATCCTGTTCACAGTCAGTTCTCCACACACAGAGCTGTTTATGTGTGCATCAACAGAAAATCATTTTAGGCACAACGTATTTATTCATTAATAATGCTTCTTTATTATATAGGTGTGTTTTGCTAATATCATTCCTGGACTAGAAGAAAATACAATGTCTTTCATGAATCGAAAGCAAAAACCACTCATTTGAAGGGAATGCAGACAGTATTAATAAAGAGAATAGATGATGTAATAATAGCACCTTCGTCTCTCTTTGCTCGCGATAGCAGCATCTTCGGCAGCAGCAGCGCGACGCACAGCACCACACACGACACCACGGTGAGCTTCTGAAAGGCGGAAATAGACATGTTTAATCCTGTCTGGTTCCTGAATGACTGTGTGACTGCACCTGCTTCACCATCTATACAAACACAGTCTATAATATGAACACAGCATCCTCCTCACTTCCGGTGCGCTGCCATAGAAACCACATGCCTCACAGTGGGCGGGGCGAAGCGCTGCGGGTCACGTGAGGACGGTTACTTTCATAAATGTATCTATTTAAGATGTACTATTATTTCTTACTGGTTTTTATTTAATCATCCTACAGATACTGATGGGACATGTTTCCTTGTTTTTACTCTCAGGAACCAGTCGCTTAAATAATTAGAAAATAATTTCTTATGCAAATATATTATGTCTCCATTGAGGCATACGTCATGTGATATTTCAGTGAGACCTGCAGCAAATAACTTATATTGACTTCTATAATATTTGCCTGCAGGGATAAACAGAGGAAACCAGTTACACAACAAACAAACGCCTACAATAAATTAATTATTTCAGTGTTTTACTACGGCGTCGATTTACACAGTTTTTAACATTAGATGCGCTCACTTAAGAAATATCTGTATTCGACTGAAGACTGAATCTAACTAAAACACGTAATTAAATGTTTAAATAAAATAGTGAAGAATATTCAGTTTTGCAGTAGCAGTTTAGCCTCCCGGCCGCTGGCGGCGCTCTCTCGCTGTAATCCCGCGCAGAGCGACAGACACGCATTATCTCGCGAGATCACAGAGGCCACTTCCTCTTTGCGTTCTCGCCGCCATGGTAGGTGCTCATGAAGAGTTCTCCGACTGTCTTTAACACAACAATCCTTCTTAATCCTTTATTAAATTGAGCCAGATCATATTTGGAACTTGTTGATATGGTTTCCTTATGTGTTTAAGTATGATTATCAGTCAGTATTGTGCATATGTTTTGGATATAGAGGTATTTTAGCGGCATTGTTGAGGTGTAGCGGCGCTCGCGCTGCTGGCTTCTGACAGAGCTGGAGTTTGTCTCATATCGAAGCTCTTCAACCACAGTGAAATACACGTGTGTAATAAACATGTAATCTCTTCACAGCCGACCAAGAAGTCCAAGACTAGGAAGCTGCGCGGGCACGTCAGCCACGGGCACGGGCGCATCGGTCAGTAATGCTCGTGAGATACAGCGATGATGTTTAGCGCGTGTAAATGTTGCATTCATGTGTGTGTGTGTGTGTGTGTGTAGGCAAACACAGAAAGCATCCCGGAGGTCGCGGTAACGCCGGTGGAATGCATCATCACAGGATCAACTTCGACAAATAGTGAGTAAAAAGCATTAACATCAGTCACGTGTGCAGCACGAGCCGTGAACGCGCTTCTCACCGAGCCTGAAGTGTGTGTTGTGTTTATTAGTGTGTAGTGTTCACATGCAGCTCCTCCAGTGTGTATCATCCCTCTTAACTGCTAATATCAGGAGTGTGTGCTCTCCAGGCCTAGTGAACACACTCGCATTCAGTCAGTAATGCTTTTATCCAAAGCTACTTACAAATGAGGAGCACAAACTTTTCATCCGGAAAGAGGCCATAAACAGGACAAGTGTGTGAAATGCAGTCCGATACACTGCTCTCTCTAGTTATATGCTGTCAGAGACTAGAAATGGGTTCATATGACTTTAAAATGTTCAGTCCGCTGTTCTTTAGTGCTTTATACAATACTGATCGTTTCAAAGAAGCTTGGCATAACAGGAGAATGCGTCAAGATGCAAACTTCATCAGATATGAGGCCTCTTCAGATCTCAGCAGCTGAGCCGTGTCTCAGGGTTGGCGTTTGGACTTCACATTATCTGTAGCACAGGAAGACTGGTACTCGGCACATTTGAGTAAACGTATGAAAACACTTTCAGCTTAAAGTTCTGTCAATTTTATCATGAAATGCAGTAAATGTGGTTTAGTTCGTTTAATTATAATTAAAAAAAAAAAAACAGCCTGTAAATACTAGAAATTGTGCAAAGTGATCCTGTAAGCAGGAGCGCAGGTTTGGTTCTGAGACTGGACTCCAGCTGAGGATTCGGGACATCGAGTATCATGTTAAGCTCAATATAGACTAAAGCGTAATGCGTTAATGAATTCTGTAATGGTATTTTAACAGAGACTTAACTTTACTCCGCTCATAGTGCAATGCAATACAGCCTTGTTCCTTGCTTTTAGTTCACCAAAAAATAAAAATTCTGTCATAATTTACTCTCCAGCAAGTTGTTTCAAACCCTTATGAATTTCTTTCTTATACTGAACACAGGAATAGTAGGAAAAAAAATAATAGGGAAGTCAATGGGGTCCATCAAATGTGTGGTTACCAACATTCTTCCAAATATCTTCCTGTGTTCAATATAAGAAAGAAACTGGTTTGAAACAACCTAATGTTAGAATTTCCATTCAAGTAAACTCTCCTGTTAGGAAGTGTCTGTTTCACAGCAGCTTGTGCCGTGGCTGCGCATGTGCTGATGCCGCTGCGCTCAGCCCAGCTGATGACACTGGCCACAGAGCCAGCCATAGTCATGACGACTTTATGCTGCACAAGCGGTGTATTCTGTCCACCTACACTAACCCCATCACAGATAACTGCGTTTTCTAATAACTCACTAAATATGATTTATAAGCTGTTTTCCAGAAAAGAAAGACATCCCCACAGTTAAGGACAAGGGTTTTGGAAATTGCCATCTTTGTGGGGACATGTCGTCTTTGTCCTTACTAAAATGCCAATATACTACAGAATTATGTTTGTTTAAAAAAAATGTACGTTACTTTATAAAACTGAACGTAACTTTTTAAGAAACTATCAAAAATATGCCGTTACAAAAGAAGAAAAACAATGAAAATGAAAAAAAATGAACTGATTTAACAGGCTCTTCAAATATGCTTCATTCTTTGTTAATGTTCTCAAAGATTCGTTTTTGCAAATGTGGATTCTGGATGATTGCCACAGATTGTGCTTGCGCTTCGCAGTTCGTCTGCTGTTTTGGGACACACCTCTCGGGGGGGGTGGGCTTAACAGTGGTCTGCTCTGATTGGGTGGTGAGCTGTTGATGGACAGGTGCTCTGACCTGGAAGTACAGGCGTCACTCAGTGGCGTGTTGGAAAGCTCTCGCGGTGATTTGTATGCAGTGCGTTGTGCTTTACTAAATATGTAAATAATATGTGACCTTCGACCGTCTCCGTCTGTAAAGATGAGCTCTCGGGGAGACACCGAGCACTTCTGCTCTAAACACAAACTGAAGATTAGCAGGTCTGTGGCGTCCTCTCGGGTGTGTTCGTGAGGAACAGGCCCCAGATCAGGTGATTCAGTGATGCCAGACGTGTGTGTGTGTGTCCTCCAGTCACCCGGGGTACTTCGGGAAGGTGGGCATGAGG
>CM060640.1:797500-987500 GCA_030578275.1 Meda fulgida
ATGTTAATCCAGTAACAGTAAAGTGGACAAAGATGGCTGGAGATATTCATTAAAGTAACAGAAAGGCAGGTCAGGATCATGAAGTCATGATCTAGGGTATGAAGAATTAATACCAGTTATTACCAACTCCAGTCAGAGATGCATATTAATGTCAAATTATACATTTTTAGCTCATAGGCTAAAGGCTAACTAGTTACAATCATCTTCTTCCTGGTTTTCATCTTCCCAGGGTCTTTTTTTGGCCCCTGCGAGTTGTGGTTGTCCTGGGGTGGTTGGTGGTAGGATTGGTGGGCTTAGTAGGCTTGGGAAAATTATAACATTATTCACTCTGTAATCTGTGGCCAGCTGTTTCTGTAGCGCCTCAATTGATACTGTCTGCACTGTCATGTAATTGCCATCAGGTCCAAAGTAACCCTTCCCTGTGTACACACCGTTCAGTAAACAACAGTAGGCTCTCCAGTAATACTTAGACACAGTAACTCTAGCATTCAGTTTTGGTTTGGTGATATCAGGAACTACACCAGTCACCACATACGCCTCACTCTCACAGGACTTAAGATCTTTAATAACAACCTTCTCATGGTTGCACCATTGAAGCTGATTGAAACATGCGTCCTGTGGAGCGGCGTTGGTCAGGGTGGAGGAGGACAGCATGGAGTCCTCATCATACGTGTGCTGAGCTGGGTACAGGTGACCTTTGTCATATGTAGGCCCATTAAAGTCCTGTCCTTCATAGTCATCATTCACAGCCTGATTAGTAATGTTTTTCTTAATTTTACCCTCAGGTGCCATACATGCCTCAGCATCTCCATCCAGCTAAAGGACATGAGAGAGAAGAAAACAACTTAAACTGTTTCAGTCAAAATTCACATTAATTATTGTCATTTCCAATAAATATACTGGTCCCACTTTAATTTAGGTTTTTTTAACTACTATGTTCTAACATTTGAATTCATCTTTTGATACAATACACTTATTGTGTACATACAAGTTTTTACAATTGTATTTATATTTTAGGTTACCTGTATGTAATCACATCTATAATGACCCTGATAACCTCTTAAACCTGTGCTAATATTACTGTATCCTCCTCAATAACAGCACAGGCGTTTACAGGACAACATCAACACTATAAGCATATATTGTACTTATTTTTTTTATTATAAGTACATAGTAGTTAAGGACACCTAATATAAAGTGTGACCAATATACTACAATAATATACAGTTGACTAATTACCTGAGGTTCAATGTACCAAGGATCCTTCCTCTTAACAAGTGCTTTTTTAAACACATACGCAGAGTAGATGGGGATCCTCCAGTCTGTGCTGTACAGAGTTGCATAAAAACACTTTTGCTGCTGGTTGTTGTCCCGAACACACTGGCAGATGTACTTGACTGAGGTGCCCCATTGTGGTGTGAATTGAGGAGGGTCATTCAAAAAGAACTTATTGCATTTAGCAAACCCCTGCGAAAGCTCACTCAGAGAGAGGCAAGGCAACAGAAGAAAAACTAGAAGCTTCATGATGGACCTCAGACTGAGAGAAACTGAACCTGGATCTCTCTGTCAGAAGAGTGAGAGAGTAGAGAGAGTGTGTGTGTGTGTGCGTGCGTGCGTGGATGTGTGTGTATGCGTGCGTGCGTGCGTGGGTGGATGTGTGTGTGTGTACGTGCGTGGATGTGTGTGTGTCTCGTTATCTCCACAACTTAAGTTCAGTTCTGTTTGAGTTTCACGTTCGAGTCTCATCCGTGTGTACGTGTTGCACTGCTTATCTGAGTTGACATTTGCCTTGTTTATTATTAATGCCGGTTATACTTCATTCCTCTTCATCGTGTGTGTTTGTGTCTCATCACACAACTGTGACAGTTAATTTACATGTATTACACAAACATACAGACTTTAGATGATCTGTTAATCATCATGTGGCCTTCTGGGTATTCACCGTATCAGAAGAAGAACCAAACAGTCAACGGGGAGGTGGGCGTATCAGCCGGCCACAACGGCTGCGCTGTGCCGGAGGTGGAGGAGACCCCACTGCAACCTGTGTCCCGTCTTGACACGGATGTGGGGCATGGAGTGTGGGAGGCACGGTCCCCTGTGGGCATCATGGTGAATGAAAACATAGTCAGCTGTCTGAAGACCAGCGGGGATGTGCGACTGAGGGAGTCCGTGACAGGAAGTAGGGACAGGTTTCCATGGCTACTCTGTAGTTTGACAAGGAATTTTTCCAGGCCTGGTGGAACACATTTAAACCAGAGTGACGCCATTTTCCCTCTAATTTTCGACACACAGCCTTCTGTATACGTAAATCACCATTTTACCAGGGGGCTGACTGTGCAAATGAAACATTACGTGTTTTTATGGGTGCAAAGGTGTCCAAGTTAGCTGTAAGAACATTATTGAATACTGAAATTTTATCCTCAAGAGAAGCAGAAGACATGCCATCTAAAGAAGAAACAATCGAGTTTGCAAAGGTAACATGATCAATTGATTGCCATTTACAGAATGTAATAGTTCGTGAAGTATCTCTACTAGAATGAAACGTCTCAATGTTAAAGAAGATGGCTAGATTATCAGAAAGTCCAGCATCCACAACAGAGAGATTAGAAAGAGATGAGTCATTTGCAATAATTAAATCTAACGTGTGTCCTTTACAGTGAGTGGGGACATTTCCAAACTGAGATAAATTAAAACAGTCCAAGAGTGATAGAAAGTCCTTGGCCAAGAGACAGGTTTTCTGATCTACGTGTATGTTAAAATCACCCAGAATCAGAATTATCTTAAATCTGACAGTCAGTATAGAAAGAAGATCAGCAAACTCAGACAGAAAGTCCTTATTCAGTTTAGGAGGTCGATAGATAGTGACCATAACAGAATGGAGAGCAGAGTGAGTATCAAACACGTTTAAAACAAGACATTCAAAAGTTTTAGGAGGAGGAATGGACACTGTATGAATCTTGTATTGCAGTTGGTAAACAGCTATGATACCACCACCTCTACCTGTAGTTCGTGGAACGTCAATTAGTCCAAAGCCCGCTGGAGTCAACTGATTAAAAAGAAAACCATTGTCCTGTTTGTGCCATGTTTCCGTAATAAAAAACAAGTCCAGCTTCTTGTCCATGATAAAATCCCCCAGCAATAAAGCTTTGTTGTTCACACAGCGCACGTTAAGTAGCGCAGCTTTTAGAGGGCTTGGAGACACCGCATCACAGGAATGCCACTTGTACGGCAGAGCAGAAAAGTTAGTAACATCAACCCCAGAGGAAGACAGTCTTTTAATCCTTCGCTGGCAGTTCAAAACTGGGATGGAGGAAGAGACGTAACTTCGCCCTGTGCTCCGATGAGTATACCGCTTGGGCCGCAGTAATCCAGCCCAGTCACAGTAGTCGTAGGTGTCCCCCGACAGATAGTAATTCCGCTTCAGGGATAAGAGCTGGCGAGAGGTGTACTGTAAGGCCATGTTCCTTGAAGCCTCGTCTGCACCTGCTCTAAGAAAGCCTATCTGTGAGTCCACAGAGCCGATAGGAAGCAACCAGGCCGACATCAAAAAAAGCAATCTCCCGACATACATGGAGAAAGCACACCGCATCACAATGGAGAGAGGAGCGGCAGCCAGAGCGCGCCAGCGTACCCTACTCAACGTCATACAGGAATTATATATCAATGGCTCAGAAAAGCTCCGAAAAATGTTATTCTACCTAAAGTGAGTAGCCCCTCATGGTGGGAGCCATGTTGGTAATCCATGTTGTCTAAGCCGCTCAAAAAGGGTTCGGAGGTGTGCCAGGTGCTGAGTCCATGAGGCACTGAAAAGATTGGGCGGCGTTTTTAAGGCCGAACGGCATGTGCAGGAACTCAAACAGACCAAACGGCGTGATCACTGCCATTTTGGGAATGTCCAGTGGGTGTACCGGCACCTGATGGTATCCCCGGACGAGGTCCACTTTGGAAAAAATCACCTTGCCAGCCAGGTGTGCTGAAAAATCCTGTATGTTCGGGACAGGGTATCGGTCAGGTGTCGTTGCCTCATTAAGCCACCGGTAGTCGCCGCACAGGCGCCAGCCGCCATCCGGTTTGGGGACTATATGGAGGGGTGACGCCCACGGGCTGTCGGATCGGCGGACTATGCCCAGGCGTTCCATGTTAGCAAACTCAGCCTTTGCAACTGCAAGCTTGGTCGGGTCGAGGCGCCGAGCACGGGCGTAGACGGGTAGACCAGTAGTGGCGGGATGGTGCTCCACACCATGCTTCACTGCAGATGCAGAGAAAGTGGGCTGAGTGAGGGCTGGGAAACTGGCAAGTAGACGGTGGAAATCATCGGAAGCTGAGAGCATGCTAGAGAGTCGTATGGAGTCGGCCTCGCTGAGCGTGCACATGATGGCGTCAATCAGACGGCTACCATTGCCAGCTTCCATAGGGGGGCCGTGGCTGTCGGTCACCATGTCCAAACGGGATGCAGGCAGGACGCTCCTCTGTGCTCCCGTGTCGCACAGAAAGCGGCGTCCGGAGATGCTGTCACGGATGAAAAGCAGCCTGCCTACGCGGCCGACAGTCACGGCCACTACTGAGTGCCGGCCCTGGCGTTTCCCGAACCGCCGATACTGCATGGTGAACGGCATTTGGTAGCCTTGCTTCCAAACTTTGCATGGTAGAAACACAAGCCTGAAAGCTGTTGGGGGCCAGAAGACTGCTGCCGACGAGAAGTGGTTGCAGCGATGAGTGTGAAATCGTCCCTCGTCACCGAAGCGAAGTGCGCGGGGAAAAGAGCGGCTGCACAATGTCCTTGACTCGCCAGGAAAAATTTATCAGCCTCCTCAGCCAGTCTCCGACAGTCAGTGATTGTGGTGTTGGCTAATGCAGCTCTTACTTGGGAAGGCAGCTGATGCAGGAAAAGCTGGATGAATAGAAAATCGGGTCTGTGCTCGCCCAAAAGATCCAGCATACGGTCCATGAGCTCAGACGGTTTGCTGTCACCCAGTCCTTGAAGTGAGAAAAGTCTGCTGGCTCTCTCAGTGTCCGACAGTTCAAACGTTTTCAACAGGTGGGCTTTGAGTGCTGCATACTTCTCATTTTCCGGAGGATTTGTAAGAAGGCTCACCACTCTGGATGTTGTTGAATTTCCGAGAGCCGACACAACGTAGTAGTATTTCGTTGTATCCGCGGTCTGGGCGAACCATGCAGATGCCGAGGATTCCCAGAATTCGGGGAGTTTGAGGGTGACAGCGTTCGCGGTCATGGTCGTGTTGTGTCTCTGGATACGTCCAGCAGACTAATGTCGGGGTCACCAGTGTGGAAATTGCAGTAAATTGCAAGAGACAACTTCTCACTTTGAGCACACGAATGCGCGTGTCATTTATTTATAGAACGTAAACACACAAAAAGCAAATGGCGCTGACACGCGTCCCACGTGAGCACACATTCAGAGCATTTAAAGGGACCGCGATCCCTGAACAGTCATGAAGAACAAAGTGCTGCGTTTACAACCAACAGTGTATAGAACTACACAACAACAAAGGTGAATTATGTATCTCACGTTCACCACAATATATTAGTTTGACCTTTTAATTTGATTTACTAAAATACATGAACTGTTGCACGATAGTCTAATTTTTCGAGTTTCACCTCTAAAGTAGTTGCATGTAAGGACATACACTGCGAACATTTTTATAATAATAGTGTACCAATAAATACCATATAGGATTTAAAAAAATCACAGTGTACATATCTATTCTTTTATATAGTGCACTGAAAACAAACAATTGCAAATTTTGCTTAAATACTGGGGAAATATACTCTTGTTTCATGTAGTTACAGGTGAAGTACAATAAAAATACATACACAATCTAATATCACTGACTCTGAAACCTTTCTTTGAAAAACAACTTAATTCAAAACAGATTTACAACACTTCTTTTTCATTTAAAACCGCTTTTTAAAAAATACATCTCTGGGAATACATATAATACAAACTCATGTGTTCCTAAAAGTTGGAGCATCAATCAGCACATTTAGCAATAACTACAGTAATCCATACAGCAATAACTACAGTAAAACATACTGTAATAACTACAGTAATCCATCCAGCAATAATTACAGCAATCCATACGGCAATAACTACAGTAATCCATACAGCAATAACTACAGTAATCCATACGGCAATAACTACAGTAATCCATACGGCAATAACTACAGTAATCCATACGGCAATAACTACAGTAATCCATGCAGCAATAACTACAGTAATCCATACAGCAATAACCACAGTAATCCATCCAGCAATAACCACAGTAATCCATACAGCAATAACTACAGTAATCCATTCTGCAATAACTACAGTAATCCATACAGCAATAACTAAAGTAATCCATACGGCAATAACTAAAGTAATCCATACGGCAATAATTACAGTAATCCATACGGTAATAACTACAGTAATCCAGTAATCCATACGGCAATAACTACAGTAATCCATACGGCAATAACTACAGTAATCCATACAGCAATAACTACAGTAATCCATACAGCAATAACTACAGTAATCCATACGGCAATAACTACAGTAATCCATACAGGAATAACCACAGTAATCCATACAGCAATAACTAAAGTAATCCATACGGCAATAACTAAAGTAATCCATACGGCAATAATTACAGTAATCCATACGGTAATAACTACAGTAATCCCGTAATCCATACGGCAATAACTACAGTAATCCATACAGCAATAACTACAGTAATCCATACAGCAATAACCACAGTAATCCATACGGCAATAACTACAGTAATCCATACAGCAATAACTACAGTAATCCATACAGCAATAACTACAGTGATCCATACAGCAATAACTACAGTAATCCATACAGCAATAACCACAGTAATCCATACAGGAATAACCACAGTAATCCATACAGCAATAACCACAGTAATCCATACGGCAATAACTACAGTAATCCATACAGCAATAACTACAGTAATCCATACAGCAATAACTACAGTAATCCATACAGCAATAACCACAGTAATCCATACAGCAATAACTACAGTAATCCATACAGCGATAACTACAGTAATCCATACAGCGATAACTACAGTAATCCATACAGCAATAACCACAGTAATCCATACAGCAATAACTACAGTAATCCATACAGCAATAACCACAGTAATCCATACAGGAATAACCACAGTAATCCATACAGCAATAACTACAGTAATCCATACAGGAATAACCACAGTAATCCATACAGCAATAACCACAGTAATCCATACGGCAATAACTACAGTAATCCATACAGCAATAACTACAGTAATCCATACTGCAATAACTACAGTAATCCATACAGCAATAATTACAGTAATCCATACAGCAATAACTACAGTAATCCATACAGCAATAACTACAGTAATCCATACAGGAATAACCACAGTAATCCATACGGCAATAACCACAGTAATCCATACGGCAATAACTACAGTAATCCATACAGCAATTACTACAGTAATCCATACAGCAATAACTACAGTAATCCATACAGCAATAATTACAGTAATCCATACAGCAATAACTACAGTAATCCATACAGCAATAACTACAGTAATCCATACTGCAATAACTACAGTAATCCATACAGCAATAACTACAGTAATCCATACAGGAATAACCACAGTAATCCATACAGCAATAACCACAGTAATCCATACGGCAATAACTACAGTAATCCATACAGCAATAACTACAGTAATCCATACAGCAATAACCACAGTAATCCATACAGCAATAACTACAGTAATCCATACAGCAATAACCACAGTAATCCATACAGCAATAACTACAGTAATCCATACAGGAATAACCACAGTAATCCATACGGCAATAACCACAGTAATCCATACGGCAATAACTACAGTAATCCATACAGCAATAACTACAGTAATCCATACAGCAATAACTACAGTAATCCATACAGCAATAATTACAGTAATCCATACAGCAATAACTACAGTAATCCATACAGCAATAACTACAGTAATCCATACTGCAATAACTACAGTAATCCATACAGCAATAACTACAGTAATCCATACAGGAATAACCACAGTAATCCATACAGCAATAACCACAGTAATCCATACGGCAATAACTACAGTAATCCATACGGCAATAACTACAGTAATCCATACAGCAATAACTACAGTAATCCATACAGCAATAATTACAGTAATCCATACAGCAATAACTACAGTAATCCATACAGCAATAACTACAGTAATCCATACAGCAATAACTACAGTAATCCATACAGCAATAACTACAGTAATCCATACAGCAATAACTACAGTAATCCATACAGGAATAACCACAGTAATCCATACAGCAATAACCACAGTAATCCATACGGCAATAACTACAGTAATCCATACAGCAATAACTACAGTAATCCATACAGCAATAACTACAGTAATCCATACGGCAATAACTACAGTAATCCATACAGCAATAACTACAGTAATCCATACAGCAATAACTACAGTAATCCATACTGCAATAACTACAGTAATCCATACAGCAATAACTACAGTAATCCATACAGCAATAACTACAGTAATCCATACAGCAATAATTACAGTAATCCATACAGCAATAACTATAGTAATCCATACAGCAATAACCACAGTAATCCATCCAGCAATAACTACAGTAATCCATTCAGCAATAACCACAGTAATCCATCCAGCAATAACTACAGTAATCCATACTGCAATAACTACAGTAATCCATACAGCAATAACTACAGTAATCCATACAGCAATAACTACAGCAATCCATACAGCAATAACTACAGTAATCCATACGGCAATAACTACAGTAATCCATAAGGCAATAACTACAGTAATCCATACTGCAATAACTTCCATCCATAACTAAGTTTGTCTCGGTGGATCTAGAATAAAATAGTGTCATAGTCCAGCTAAAGTAAATTCAGTGATGGTTAATTTCTGTTGTAAAAAAGTTATTAATTTATTTCATATATATATATATATATATATATATATATATATACATACAGCCGCTCTGGAGTAAACCGTGATGTCATCGTCCAGCTCAGTTCAGTTCTCATATAATGCTGTCAATGCAGGAGATAAATAATATTGTTGAATATTAAATGTCCTCAGCTCAGCAAGACAAAATCCAGAGGCGACAGTGAACACAAACTCCAGCAGTGACAGAATGGAGAAACCCTTGAGAGAAACCAGACTCAGTCTCAGTCCTGCTCTTGCCAACGAGCGAACAGTATATGATTATGATTATAATTCAGGAAATTACAGGTCAGAGGTCAGATTGGTTTTATCCAGTTCATCGGGTTGAAGATCGGAGTCACGCCGGTATAGAGATGGGTTTGAGTCCCCCATACACAAGACACAATCAGCATCAGGGTAACATACGACAATGAAATAACATAAAATGCAACATAAGACACTCCAATTATATAACATTCTCCTTTCATGATTCTCTCTGTCATGATCTTTATTTTTCTCTATTTTTCTGTCTATTAAAGAGTGCAAAACTAGTGCTATTTCTGTTGATCAGAGCCATGCTAAAGCTAACAGTTAGCACACATTCTCCAAACTACTGTATTCTAGAGCGCTGTCAATCTCATGAGTGGACATCATTTACACAGGTTTGACTAAAGCACTATTCACTTCATATACGACAAGACACAAAGGATTTCACATAAAGTGCTTTATACAGTTGCTTAAGGTTACATCACTGGGCTGTGAATGTCTTTGTGATGTTTCAGTATCAAAATCATTTTAATACATTTGTTTTCTTATATCTTAATCGCTCCAGATTTCACCACAAATATAAAGTATAAAGTCAGTGTTTGCTTTTAGTGACACAGTATAGGGATTACTGGTGTTTTATTTTCAGCCCTTTCCCCCCAGTTAATTTCACACATCTACTTCCTGACTAACATTATTTTCTCTTTAATATTGTCCCCTTAAGATGCAACTATAATACATTTACATCTTGAAAAACATCTGGCATTAGGATTATTAAAGCCGGTTATACTTCATCTTCTTCATTGTAGTGGGAAGTTCGGATCATTTTACTGAGTCGAATCTTTGAATCTCGTTCATCCAAATGAACAAATCTTTTTTCAAGTCATTTTGTTCATTTCAGCAGAGTATTTAAAATGTTACACTTACCCAAACACATCAAATGTTGATCACATTTAGAATAAGAAAAAAGGTGCAATGCAAGGAAAAGGCCAAATTATGAGAAACAGAAATGATATGATAAATTCATTTATTTGTATCTTCAGTCTGTTAGTTTCCCTCACCTCCCGATCCGAGCCGTTCGTTCATCCCGTGATCCTCCTAAACTGAGCTTTGTTTTTCAGTGAGTGTGATGTGTGTGTTGTCTGGTCTGCAGTGTGTGTGTGTGATGTGTGCAATGAGTCTATATAGTTAGCATGATGTTAGCTCTTAACTGCTGGATCATGCTAGTTTTTCAAACATGTAGGTCTGGGGTGATTTGTGCCAAAGGGCCTGGGTTAAGTTGTGCCGGTGGCACTCCCACTTAAAATTATTTTGAACATATTATTCGTTTGTAATTGTACATTGTACTCTTACATTTTAGCGCTTAAACTATGTGACATTCTTAAATTTAGACCAAAACTTGGTGGTACAGCCGGAAGGGAGTAGAAGTTTATATTCCCCTGCAGCATTGACAAGTGGGATGTTAAGTAGTAGGCCAGATCCAGACCACCTAGACCTACACACTCACAGGGGATAATCTGGAGAAGTGAGGAGATGGGCATGCCTCATCAGTGTTTGATTTAGGCCTACCTGCCATTTGTTTAATTTAGCTAACACTGATTTCAGTTTTGAATTTGCACTATGTTATTAAAGAGAAGTTTTATTAAGTTTTTAAGTGGCCTAAGTCACAATAGGATGTTTAGAAATTAGCCTAGTCACTTTATTCTTATATGTTACATAATTGACAGACAGCGTTCTATGTATGTCAACAGGCATCTATTGCCAAAGTCTTCATTCACAAATATCATATATTGTGTATTTAAATGGACTTATTCCAACAGTTTAATAGGGTGACAATATCCAAATAAACCTTAAATTAGTAATTTTGTATTGAATTTGTCTTGCTTTCATATAGCATTAGTTCATAACATTAAAATGTTCTGTAGTAAAGTAAGTCAAGTAAAAAGTCAAGTAAAATGTACTTCAGAAATCACTGGCACAATTTACCCCAACAGGATCCCCCAAAGGGCACAACAAGTTGTGCCACGAGACCACTTTTTTCCCAAAAGCTATATTTCTGAAACAATTTATTTCAGACCCAAAGTTATTGTTCTCAGGGATGCACCACATCCTGAAATGTACATCCTTAAGTTGAAGGCATTACTGTCATTGCCTCACTTTAAAGTCACTTTGAGTAAAAACTGGCACAACTCACCCCACTTTCCCCTACTGCTATTTCACTAGTCAAATACCACAGTTCTTGAAAAACATCTGGCACAGAGACACTGTTTGAGTTTCATGTCTGGGTCTCGTCCGTGTGTATATGTGGTGTTGCACTGCTTATCAAACATACAGTATACACTTTAAAATAAAACAGTAACCACCGTGTAAACACAGATGGTATAACAGAAGGCCACATGATGACTAACAGATCATCTAAAGTTGCCCATCCAAACTACATGTACAATACGTGAACAGAGTCAAGTCAGCTTTATTTATTTAGTGCTTTTTACAATACAGTGTTTCAAAGCAGCTTTACAGAGATAACAGGAAAATAATACAACAAAGTTTGTTTCTAGAAGAAAATAGCGTCACAGTCTAGCTTAAGTAAATTCAGTGATGGTTCATTTCTGTTGTAAAAAAGTTATTAATTTAGTTCATTTATATGCAGTGGGGAGAACAAGTATTTGATACACTGCTGATTATGCAGGTTTTCCCATTTACAAAGCATGTAAAAGTCTGTAATTTTTATCATAGGTACACTTCAACTGTGTCCAGGGATGTAGTGGAGGCTAAACACGTAAACGCCGTTTGCGCACCTCCCAAAATTCAGAAATTTTGCGTTTATGTGTGCGTTTATCCACCTCTAAAGTGGATTTATCCACCTCTAAATAGCCTATAGTTCCTAAGCCATTTTAAATTAAGCATATGTCGTTTTAGTTTTATATTGTTCATTATTAGTTTCATAGGTTGTTAGACCTAAGACAAAGTCTTTCATATTGCACTGAATAGTTGCTCTGATTTTTATTTTGGTAACACTTTAGAATACGGTTCCTTCGTTAATGAATAACTACACAGGTACAAATGAGTAACACAATATTAACAATCTAGCAACTACTATTAACTAACAAGAAATTCTGATAAACAAATTAGTAAGTAATAGCACACACATGAAAGTGGTAGTTCACTATTAACTAATCAATAACTTTTTTTTAATGCTTCCCAGATAACTACTGTAAGAATCATGGTAACTAACTAGTAATGACTCAAGTGTTAGGCCTACTACATACTTCTAAAGGAATTACTAATAATTTTAAGCTTTTGAGGTTTTTGGGGAAGTTTTAGATAGTAATTACCATAGAAGTATGTAGTAACACTTGAGTCATTACTAGTTAGTTACCATGATCTTCACTTTAGAATTCGGATCCAAATAATTAGTAATTCCTTTAGAAGTATGTAGTAACACTTCAGTCATTACTATTTAGTTACCATGATTCTTACATGAAAAGCCAATCCTAAAGTGTAGAATCTTCTAATCCAGGGGTCTCAAACTCAACTTAACCGGGGGCCGCTGGAGGGAGAGTCTGGGTCAGGCTGGGCCGCATCAAGTATTCCACAAAAAATAGTATTCAAGTATTCCAAAAAAGGAGCACAACTGATCCAATCTTCTCAATCTTTATTATTAACGTTTCTTCTGAACTGTTCCTCTGAATTTGAACATTCCTTACTGTACATGATTGGTTCTTCATGAGCTGTCCTTCTGACAGCTGAAGTTCATTTTACAAACATTCTTTGTCTTCCTTATAACACATTTTTGTGATACTTATATTTGCTTATGTCCTTTTTATTTTTTTTATACAACACATTAATGATACTGAATGGTTTTTTTTGGAAGGCACATTTCCTTGTATTATACTTAGAAAAACAATTCACGTTATTGCTTTTGAAATACAGATATTTGCAGTCATGTCTGCCCGTCTTATTGAACTCTTTCTACACATGTATAGTGTCTCAAATTACTGACGTTGCACAAATCAAAGCAAACCTTTTTATCAACCTGTTGTACACATATTACAAGCTCAAAATGAGTATTCTCAGAGCAGGGGTCTCCAACACGTCGCTCGCGAGCTACCAGTAGCTCTGGCCTGATTGGTGGTAGCTCGCCAAGGGGCCTGTTCACATATCACGCTCACATATATTGCGCGCTCAAGTTCGTTATTTCAAATGTAGGCGCGCGGCAGGCGACAAGCTCATTTTTCCAGGCGCAGTATGCTTTGCGGTTGTCAATGACAACCAGGGTGCGATTTGTGAAAAAAACAGAGGGGGGGATGTTTTGAAACATTTTTATTTATAAAAATAAATCATGAGAACATGAACTTCATCACTGCATTTGCAGGAATTGTAAAATCTTTGTTCTTATTAACTCATGAAGTAGTCTAACGCAATATTTTTACTCTAATAGCCTATCTTTCCCCACACATATGAACTGTGATCATGCACATCCAGTGGCAAACTTTGTTTTACAAAGTTGACAAATTGATGTCTCCTTTAATAGTCCAGTGGTAGAACTTTTGCCCCATCCAATTGTGTCCCAGATGTTGTCGTAGCGAGTCGTGCCATCGTGTTGCAGGGCGTCCGCGTGGCCGCTTGATGTCGATCGGCAACCAGACGGTGACTTCGCGCGTCCATCTGTCGTCCGTCCGCCGCATCAGGTGCCCGGCCCAGTGCTTCTTGGCCTTGTTGGCCAAGACCACCGCGTCGGCCACCCTGGTCAAGGCCCGCAGCTGCTCGTTGCGGATGTGGTCGATCTGTTTAACCCCGATCATACGGCGCTCGATTGTGCGTTCAGTCGCGGCCAGCTTTTGCCGGTCGGCCGCCGTCATTGTCCAGGTCTCAGACCCGTAGAGCATGGCCGGCAGGACGGTGCTGTTGAATAGGGCGGCCCTGATGTCTGGGTCAATGGCTCTGTTGGTGACCGTCTCGGCAATTGAGCCAAAGCTGACCCAGGCGGCTCGGCGTCGTCGTGCCAATTCTCGACCAATCCTGTGGTCGGTGGTTAGCTCCTGGCCCAAGTAGATATAGCTATCGACTTGCTGGAGCTGGTGCTGGCCGACATGAAGGGTGGTGTCTGCCACCTGGTCGTTGCGCATCCACTTGGTTTTGGCCAGATTGATTTTAAGGCCGATCCGGGCGCCAGCCTGGTTGAGCTGGTTGAGCCGCTGCTGTACATCGACCGCCGAAAAGGCTATTACCACAATGTCATCGGCAAAGCGCAGGTGATTGAGCCAGCGGCCGTTGATCTTGATGCCGACCTCGTTCCAGTTGAGCTGCCGGAAAATTTGCTCGAGGCAGGCGGTGAAAAGCTTAGGCGAGATGGTGTCGCCCTGCTTGACCCCGCGGCCGACCTCGATGTTAAGCAGCCGGTCGAACAGGGTGATGGTGGTGGCACAGTTGCTGTTCATCTCCTGCAGCAGGGCCACATGCAGGGCCCACATGTCACCGATGCCTTGTTGTTGGAGGGCGAGCAGCACGGCGTTGATCTCGACCGAGTCAAAGGCCTTCTCGTAGTCGACGAAGGCCAGGACCAGCGGCATCTTATACTCCCTGGCCCGCTCGAGCAGCTGGTTCAGTACCTGCACATGATCCATGGTGCTAAAGCCAGATCTAAATACGGCCTGCTCGACGGGCTGTTGTTCGTCTAGCTGCTTGGCCAACCGGTTGAGCAGCACCTTGGTGAAGATCTTATATACGGCCGACAGCAGTGCGATCGGCCGGTAGTTGCTGAGCAGCTCACGGTCGCCCTTTTTGAACAGCAGTATTGTCTTGGCTGTCTTCCACTGTTTGGGGATTTGACGTTGTGCCATGTAGCGGCTGAATCGGGTCGCCAATATCACACTGGCAAAAAGTGGTGGGGATGTCTCACCCGTCCCACCCGCAAATAATGCCCCTGTGCACAACGAAAAAACATGCAAGAATTAAATCCCCCTCCCAGTAACATGGATAGTGCCACTCGGCTAGACATGTCAAAACACTTATTTATGAATGGCAAAATTAAATGGCAGTCAGATTGTGATGTTTATTCCCGCTTCAGTAATATGCTACATATGCCTTCCTTTCAACACAGCTCCACTGCCCAGCGGACCTGCAACCGTCTCGCAAGTGTTGATAGGCTATTATTCGTGAGGTGTAACCAATCAGATAGCGCCGTGGGCGGGAGAGGCAGCCAAAGTAGCGCATTTTAAAATAAAATTGACTTTAATCAAACCACGGATCCGTGATAAGTTTTGTGATCCGTCTCGCCACTAGTGTAGTAGCACCGTAACACTTTAGAATATGGTTCCTTCGTTAATGAATAACTACACAGGAACAAATGAGTAACACAATATTAACAATTTAGTAACTACTATTAACTAACAAGAAATTCTGATTAACGAATTAGTAAGTAATAGCGCACAGATGAAAGTGGTAGTTCACTATTAACTAATCAATAACTACTTTTTTAATGCTTCCCAGAGAACTACTGTAAGAATCATGGTAACTAACTAGTTATTACTCGTTTTACTACATACTTCTAAAAGAATGACTCACTATTTGGATTCTATTCTAAAGTGAAGATTATGGTAACTAACTAGTAATTACTCAAGTGTTACTACATACTTCTAAAGGAGTTACTAATTGTTTTAAGCTTTTGAGGTTTTTGGTGAAGTTTTAGATAACTAAGTTTTAGATAATTAGATTAATTTAGGTAATTACTATAGAAGTATGTAGTACCACTTGAGTCATTACTAGCTAGTTACCATGATCTTCACTTTAGAATACCGATCCAAATAATTAGTAATTCCTTTAGAAGTATGTAGTAACACTTGAGTCATTACTAGTTAGTTACCATGAATCTTACATGAAAAGCCAATCCTAAAGTGTAGAATCTTCTAATCCTTCACAAGATATTTGCACACACGTATATGAGCAAGGAGACATAAATAAAAACATATTTTTTGCGAGGTAGGTTAAATAATAAAATCACTGTATATGGTATTTGGATGGCTGATAACTCATTATGTTCCAGCCGTCACCGTGACTCTGGCCAATTTTCTAGCATTCCTCTGGACTGGCATTGAATCAGGACAAGTAAGGTCCCGACAACTGCATTTAAAAAGCCATTTCTTTAAAATTATTCATTTGATAAATAGTTCTCTAGGAGAGAGCATAGGCTAATTATTTCCAAAATCATAAGTCTGCTATGCTATTACATATTGATAAACCTTGTTTATTTGTTTACCATAGCAGTTATTAATGTTAATGTAGTGCTAGTCATTTGTCCTGCATTAGTTATTGATTAGTTTAGCATGAATTATTAATCTTTTTCAGTAGTTATCTGGGAAGCATAAAAAAAATTTAGTTATCAATTAATTAATAGTGAACTACCAAAAGTGTGCGCTATTACTTACTAATTCGTTAATCAGAATTTCTTGTTAGTTAATAGTAGTTACTAGATTGTTAATATTGTGTTACTCATTTGTTCCTGTGTAGTTATGCATTAACGAAGGAACCGTATTCTAAAGTGTTACCGAGAATTTTAGCTTAGAAGATGATATAGACTTGTGTTCTGAAAGATTAAACTTACTTTCACTAGTAAGTCAAAGTCCAAATCACAGTCTTTGCTGTCCCAACTTAATAAGTAGTGTAGAACATTATATGGAAACTGTCTATTCCTCGCTTAGTGAGGCCAAACAATAAATCTAGTGTAATAAATCTAGCAAAAATCTAATTGTAATTCAACCAGAAAATCTCAATATCAGTGAACAAAAACAATTTCTAAAGCTTTCTAAACATTAGATCGCTCACACCTAAGGTGGTTATTGTAAATGAAACAGTCACAGATAATAGTTTCGATGTACTTTTCCTTACTGAAACCTGGCTTAAACCAAATGATTATTTCGGTCTAAATGAGTCTACTCCGCCAGGATACTGTTATAAGCATGAGCCCCGTCTGATCGGCCGTGGCTGCGGTGTTGCAACAATCTATAGAGATATCCTTAATGTTACTCAGAAAACAGGTCACAGGTTTAATTCGTCTGAAGTACTTGTGCTAAATGTTACGCTCTTAGATGTAAGAAACAAATCCATATTATCTCTAGCCTTGGCTACTGTATATAGACCTCCAGGGCCATATGCTGATTTCCTAAAAGAGTTTGCAGACTTTCTCTCAGATCTATTGGTCAATGTCGATAAAGCAATAATTGTTGGAGATTTTAACATACACGTAGATAACACAAATGATGCGTTAGGGGCTGCGTTTACAGATTTATTAAACTCCTTTGGGGTCAGTGGTCACACTCATCGTCTTAATCATACACTGGATTTAATTATATCATATGGAACCAATCCAACTGATATAAATATTATACCGCAAAGTGACGATCTCACTGATCATTACATGGTAACTTGCGTTTTAGACCAGGCAGAAGAGAGAAACTCGAGTAACTTAGAGCGTAAATGGAAACAAACTAATTTAGAGGTCTTTAGAATCGCGTGGAAAGACAGTATGTCACTGTCACAGTCCTCGTCTGCACCTGTCTGTCCTTGTCTGCACTCCACTTCCCAGAATCCTCCTTGTCTGCACACCTGAATTCACTCCCTCAATCATCCACCTGTTCAGCGTCTTAATCATCTGTGTCACCTGTCCTCACCTCGTTAGTATCTGTATTTAGTTCTCTCTGTTCAGTCTGTCTGGGTCGGTTCTTAGATTGTCGTTGTATATGTAAGTGCTTGTATATGTATAGGTGTTAGTGTGTATCCTGCCTGTCTTCCTGCCTGTACCTGGTTTTGTTTAATAGTAAATCGTTTGTATTGGAGTGCTTTGCCTCAGCCTGCCTTCATTACTCACCATACCGTGACAGAAGAACCGACCATAAAAAGAAGATGGAGGGCTGGAAACAAGCCTTCGTGGGTACCCGTCTGGCTGTGTTTCGTGGGAGTCGTGGAGGCCGCAGTGGAGGAGGGGGTCGAGTGGAGACCCGGCATCGCTCTGCACGCTGGCCTCATTTCGGCCCTGGGCTGGTCCCGTCCAGCACCAAGCCCTCTTCGCCGCTGGTCCCGTCCAGCACCAAGCCCTCTTCGCCGCTGGTCCCGTCCAGCACCAAGCCCTCTTCGCCGCTGGTCCCGTCCAGCACCAAGCCCTCTTCGCCGCTGGTCCCGTCCAGCACCAAGCCCTCTTCGCCGCTGGTCCCGTCCAGCACCAAGCCCTCTTCGCCGCTGGTCCCGTCCAGCACCAAGCCCTCTTCGCCGCTGGTCCCGTCCAGCAGCAAGCCCTCTTCGCCGCTGGTCCCGTCCAGCACCAAGCCCTCTTCGCCGCTGGTCCCGTCCAGCACCAAGCCCTCTTCGCCGCTGGTCCCGTCCAGCACCAAGCCTTCTTCGCCGCTGGTCCCGTCCAGCACCAAGCCCTCTTCGCCGCAGGTCCCGTCCAGCACCAAGCCCTCTTCGCCGCTGGTCCCGTCCAGCACCAAGCCCTCTTCGCCGCTGTTCCCGTCCAGCACCAAGCCCTCTTCGCCGCTGGTCCCGTCCAGCACCAAGCCCTCTTCGCCGCTGGTCCCGTCCAGCACCAAGCCCTCTTCGCCGCTGGTCCCGTCCAGCACAGGGCCTTCACCGCTGGTCCCGTCCAGCACAGGGCTTCACGTCAGCCACCCCAAGTCAAGTGAACCGAATCCCGAGTCAAGTGAACCGAATCCCGAGTCAAGTGAACCGAATCCCGAGTCAAGTGAGCCGAATCCCGAGTCAAGTGAGCCGAATCCCGAGTCAAGTGAGCCGAATCCCGAGTCAAGTGAGCCGAATCCCGAGTCAAGTGAGCCGAATCCCGAGTCAAGTGAGCCGAATCCCGAGTCAAGTGAGCCGAATCCCGAGTCAAGTGAGCCGAATCCCGAGTCAAGTGACATTCGGTTCAAGTGAGCCGAATCCCGAGTCCAGTGAGCCGAATCCCGAGTCAAGTGAGCCCGTGGATTTCCCCAAGTATTTTTTGGGGGGGGGCCATAGGCCTTCGCCTCGTCCGGCTCCGCCGTGGCCGCCCGAAGGGTCCTCACCGCCGTGGCTCCCAACTTAATAAGTAGTGTAGAACATTATATGGAAACTGTCTATTCCTCGCTTAGTGAGGCCAAACAATAAATCTAGTGTAATAAATCTAGCAAAAATCTAATTGTAATTCAACCAGAAAATCTCAATATCAGTGAACAAAAACAATTTCTAAAGCTTTCTAAACATTAGATCGCTCACACCTAAGGTGGTTATTGTAAATGAAACAGTCACAGATAATAGTTTCGATGTACTTTTCCTTACTGAAACCTGGCTTAAACCAAATGATTATTTCGGTCTAAATGAGTCTACTCCGCCAGGATACTGTTATAAGCATGAGCCCCGTCTGATCGGCCGTGGCTGCGGTGTTGCAACAATCTATAGAGATATCCTTAATGTTACTCAGAAAACAGGTCACAGGTTTAATTCGTCTGAAGTACTTGTGCTAAATGTTACGCTCTTAGATGTAAGAAACAAATCCATATTATCTCTAGCCTTGGCTACTGTATATAGACCTCCAGGGCCATATGCTGATTTCCTAAAAGAGTTTGCAGACTTTCTCTCAGATCTATTGGTCAATGTCGATAAAGCAATAATTGTTGGAGATTTTAACATACACGTAGATAACACAAATGATGCGTTAGGGGCTGCGTTTACAGATTTATTAAACTCCTTTGGGGTCAGTGGTCACACTCATCGTCTTAATCATACACTGGATTTAATTATATCATATGGAACCAATCCAACTGATATAAATATTATACCGCAAAGTGACGATCTCACTGATCATTACATGGTAACTTGCGTTTTAGACCAGGCAGAAGAGAGAAACTCGAGTAACTTAGAGCGTAAATGGAAACAAACTAATTTAGAGGTCTTTAGAATCGCGTGGAAAGACAGTATGTCACTGTCACAGTCCTCGTCTGCACCTGTCTGTCCTTGTCTGCACTCCACTTCCCAGAATCCTCCTTGTCTGCACACCTGAATTCACTCCCTCAATCATCCACCTGTTCAGCGTCTTAATCATCTGTGTCACCTGTCCTCACCTCGTTAGTATCTGTATTTAGTTCTCTCTGTTCAGTCTGTCTGGGTCGGTTCTTAGATTGTCGTTGTATATGTAAGTGCTTGTATATGTATAGGTGTTAGTGTGTATCCTGCCTGTCTTCCTGCCTGTACCTGGTTTTGTTTAATAGTAAATCGTTTGTATTGGAGTGCTTTGCCTCAGCCTGCCTTCATTACTCACCATACCGTGACAGAAGAACCGACCATAAAAAGAAGATGGAGGGCTGGAAACAAGCCTTCGTGGGTACCCGTCTGGCTGTGTTTCGTGGGAGTCGTGGAGGCCGCAGTGGAGGAGGGGGTCGAGTGGAGACCCGGCATCGCTCTGCACGCTGGCCTCATTTCGGCCCTGGGCTGGTCCCGTCCAGCACCAAGCCCTCTTCGCCGCTGGTCCCGTCCAGCACCAAGCCCTCTTCGCCGCTGGTCCCGTCCAGCACCAAGCCCTCTTCGCCGCTGGTCCCGTCCAGCACCAAGCCCTCTTCGCCGCTGGTCCCGTCCAGCACCAAGCCCTCTTCGCCGCTGGTCCCGTCCAGCACCAAGCCCTCTTCGCCGCTGGTCCCGTCCAGCACCAAGCCCTCTTCGCCGCTGGTCCCGTCCAGCAGCAAGCCCTCTTCGCCGCTGGTCCCGTCCAGCACCAAGCCCTCTTCGCCGCTGGTCCCGTCCAGCACCAAGCCCTCTTCGCCGCTGGTCCCGTCCAGCACCAAGCCTTCTTCGCCGCTGGTCCCGTCCAGCACCAAGCCCTCTTCGCCGCAGGTCCCGTCCAGCACCAAGCCCTCTTCGCCGCTGGTCCCGTCCAGCACCAAGCCCTCTTCGCCGCTGTTCCCGTCCAGCACCAAGCCCTCTTCGCCGCTGGTCCCGTCCAGCACCAAGCCCTCTTCGCCGCTGGTCCCGTCCAGCACCAAGCCCTCTTCGCCGCTGGTCCCGTCCAGCACAGGGCCTTCACCGCTGGTCCCGTCCAGCACAGGGCTTCACGTCAGCCACCCCAAGTCAAGTGAACCGAATCCCGAGTCAAGTGAACCGAATCCCGAGTCAAGTGAACCGAATCCCGAGTCAAGTGAGCCGAATCCCGAGTCAAGTGAGCCGAATCCCGAGTCAAGTGAGCCGAATCCCGAGTCAAGTGAGCCGAATCCCGAGTCAAGTGAGCCGAATCCCGAGTCAAGTGAGCCGAATCCCGAGTCAAGTGAGCCGAATCCCGAGTCAAGTGAGCCGAATCCCGAGTCAAGTGAGCCGAATCCCGAGTCAAGTGAGCCGAATCCCGAGTCAAGTGAGCCGAATCCCGAGTCAAGTGACATTCGGTTCAAGTGAGCCGAATCCCGAGTCCAGTGAGCCGAATCCCGAGTCCAGTGAACCGAATCCCGAGTCAAGTGAGCCCGTGGATTTCCCCAAGTATTTTTTGGGGGGGGGCCATAGGCCTTCGCCTCGTCCGGCTCCGCCGTGGCCGCCCGAAGGGTCCTCACCGCCGTGGCCGCCCGAAGGGTCCTCACCGCCGTGGCCGCCCGAAGGGTCCTCACCGCCGTGGCCGCCCGAGGGGTCCTCACCGCCGTGGCCGCCCGAGGGGTCGTCACCGCCGTGGCCGCCCGAGGGGTCCTCACCGCCGTGGCCGCCCGAGGGGTCCGCACCGCCGTGGCCGCCCGAGGGTTCGTCTGCTCCGCCGTGGCCGCGCCCACGTCCTGCTCCGCCCTGGCCGCGCCCACGTCCTGCTCCGCCCTGGCCGCGCCCACGTCCTGCTCCGCCATGGCCGCGCCCACGTCCTGCTCCGCCATGGCCGCGCCCACGTCCTGCTCCGCCATGGCCGCGCCCACGTCCTGCTCCGCCATGGCCGCGCCCACGTCCTGCTCCGCCATGGCCGCGCCCACGTCCTGCTCCGCCATGGCCGCGCCCACGTCCTGCTCCGCCATGGCCATCTGTTCCATCCTGGAGTCCGTCCTCCTGCACCTGGTCCGCCTTCCCGTCATGGACTCCAGGATGCCCACCCTCCCACCCCTGTTCTACGGCGTGAGGTCACGCCTACCGGGAGGGGGGAGTAATGTCACAGTCCTCGTCTGCACCTGTCTGTCCTTGTCTGCACTCCACTTCCCAGAATCCTCCTTGTCTGCACACCTGAATTCACTCCCTCAATCATCCACCTGTTCAGCGTCTTAATCATCTGTGTCACCTGTCCTCACCTAGTTAGTATCTGTATTTAGTTCTCTCTGTTCAGTCTGTCTGGGTCGGTTCTTAGATTGTCGTTGTATATGTAAGTGCTTGTATATGTATAGGTGTTAGTGTGTATCCTGCCTGTCTTCCTGCCTGTACCTGGTTTTGTTTAATAGTAAATCGTTTGTATTGGAGTGCTTTGCCTCAGCCTGCCTTCATTACTCACCATACCGTGACAGTCACGTTATAAAGGCTCTAAAAGCAGCCAGGGCTGAGCATCTCCGCAAACTAATAGAAAATAACCAAAATAATCCAAGGTTTTTATTTAACACCGTGGCTAGACTAACAAATAAACAGACATCACCTGAGCAAAATATTCCGTTACAATATAGTAGTAATGATTTTATGAATTTCTTCACTGAGAAAATAGAAAGCATCCGAAACACAATTGTAAATGTACAATCCTCTATAGTGTCTTATGATTCAGCCTCAATTATGGCCCCTCTAGAACAACTACACCGCTTTATAACTATAGGACAGGAAGAGCTAAATAAACTTATCATTGCATCTAAACCAACAACATGTTTATTAGATCCAATACCCACTAAACTACTGAAAGAAGTGTTACCTGTAGTGGAAGAGCCTCTTCTTAATATTATTAACTCGTCTTTATTTTTAGGTCATGTTCCAAAAATATTCAAGCTGGCAGTACTAAAACCTCTCATTAAGAAACCGCAATTAGATCCAAATAACCCTAGCAAATTACAGACCCATCTCAAGTCTTCCATTTATGTCTAAAATACTAGAAAAAGTTGTGTCCGCTCAACTGTGCTCTTTCTTGCAAGAAAATGATATCTATGAAAAATTTCAGTCGGGATTCAGAGTGCATCATAGCACAGAAACTGCGCTAGTCAAAATTACAAATGATTTACTTTTAGCTTCTGACCAAGGCTGTATCTCAATACCAGTTCTACTCGATCTTAGCGCTGCGTTCGACACTATAGATCATAAAATACTCTTGGATCGACTACAAAACTACACTGGTGTTCAGGGACAGGCATTAAGCTGGTTTAGATCGTACTTATCAGACCGTTACCATTTTGTCTGTTTAAATGGGGAAAAATCGAAGATAACGTCAGTAGACTATGGAGTGCCGCAAGGATCTGTGCTGGGCCCTCTGCTATTCTCAATATACATGCTGCCACTTGGTAATATTATATGAAAACATGGAATTAATTTCCACTGTTATGCTGATGACACTCAATTATATATCTCATCATGACCAGATGAAAACACTGACTTATCTAACTTGACAGAGTGTCTTAAAGATATAAAATGCTGGATGACGTGTAATTTCCTGCTATTAAATTCAGATAAAACGGAGGTATTACTTATTGGTCCAAAAAACTACCAACAAAACCTCTACAATACAACTTTAATCTAGAAGGATGTCCTGTTACTTTATCCACTACAGTAAAAGACCTGGGTGTTATACTAGACCGCAACTTGACTTTCAAAAATCATATTTCATATGTTACAAGAACAGCCTTTTTCCACCTTAGAAACATTGCTAAGCTACGTAACATGCTATCTGTTTCTGATGCAGAAAAGTTAGTTCATGCATTCATGACCTTGAGACTAGATTACTGTAATGCATTATTAGCTGGTTGTCCTGCATCCTCAATAAAGAAGCTACAGTTAGTGCAAAATGCAGCCGCTAGAGTTCTTACTAGATCAAGAAAATATGATCATATAACACCAATTTTATCATCTCTACACTGGTTACCTATTAAGTTCCGTATCAATTACAAAGTATTGCTACTGGCCTATAAAGCCCTAAATGGTCTAGCTCCTGTGTATTTAACAGACCTTCTATCGCCCTACAATCCATCGCGCTCTGTAAGATCACTAAATTCGAGGCTTCTGGTCATACCTAGGATATCTAAGTCCACTAATGGAGGGAGGGCGTTCTCACATTTAGCTCCTAAACTCTGGAATAGCCTTCCTGATATTGTTTGAGGATCAGACTCGCTGTCCCAGTTTAAAACTAGATTAAAGACGCATCTCTTTAACCAAGCATTCACATAATGCTTACCTTTTATACTACTGTTGAATCAGATCGAATGCATTAATATTATGAACATCAGCTATGCAAATTATTTCTCATCTGCTTTTCTGCTGTTATTTCGAGACGCGAGTCCCGAGGTCCCCAACGCCTGTGAAGAGACGACTTGACGCCTGTGAAGAGACGACTCGACGCCTTTGAAGAGACGACTCGACGCCTGTGAAGAGACGACTCGACGCCTGTATCCAGCCTCTCACGGAGACTTCAGATGACCCAACGCCTGTGACGAGACGACTCAACGCCTGTGAAGAGACGACTCGACGCCTGTGAAGAGACGACTAGACGCCTGTGAAGAGACGACTCGACGCCTGTGAAGAGACGACTCGACGCCTGTGAAGAGACGACTCGACGCCTGTATCCAGCCTCTCACGGAGACTTCAGATGCCCCAACGCCTGTAAAGAGACGACTCAACGCCTGTGAAGAGACGACTCGACGCCTGTATCCAGCCTCTCACGGAGACTTCAGATGCCCCAACGCCTGTAAAGAGACGACTCAACGCCTGTGAAGAGACGACTCGACGCCTGTGAAGAGACGACTCGACGCCTGTGAAGAGACGACTAGACGCCTGTGAAGAGACGACTCGACGCCTGCGAAGAGACGACTCGACGCCTGTGAAGACGGCTTGACTACGGCGGCTCGCTGACAGCGATGGCTGGCTGTTTCGCATGTGATGTCCCAATTTGGTTTGAATGGGGAACGTTTTGTGATAGCTTTGTGATGCGCGAGCAGCACCGGGGACGAAGTGTTTGTCAGTAAGCGTTAGCGCTCATGAGCGGGCACGTGACTTAAATTCATAACCTGACCGATATGAGTGCTTGAATACGGCGGCTCACCGACAGCGATGGCTGGCTGTTTCGCATGTGACGTCCCAATTGCTTTGAATGGGGAACGTTTTGTGATAACTTTGTAATGTGCGAGCAGTGCCGGAGGCGATGTGTCTGTAAGTAAGCGTGAGCGCTCGTGAGCGGGCACGTAGCTTACATTCATAACCTGTCCTCTATGAGGCTGTTTTGGCCGTGTGACAGAGCAGGCAGAGGATAGGCGTGTGCACAGAGTTGTGGGCACGTTTCCTACATCTAACACTCGAGCGGTAGCCAGCTTAATGAGAGTGGGCTCTGTGAGTGTGAGAGACACGGGGGGTATAGTGCTTGTGTGTAGGGGTGAACACCGAGATGTGGGCACATTTTGGTAACACCGGCGTCTGTTTGCAGGTGAGCGTGCTTTGTAACAGGCCTATTGACTGCAACATTGCTATCTCCAGCCTCCTGATAGAAGAGTACTGGGAGGCGGGGTCAGGTTGAGCCCGACCAATCCCGTCTTCGGACGCTGCCAAAGAGAGTGAGTCACGTGGGGCGGGCCGGCATGAGCTCATTCACTTTGGTAAAAGGTTTCAGAGCAGCCGAGATTTGAACTCGAGTCTCTGGCGTGAATGTCTCAGTGTTAGAGTGAGTCACGCGGGACACTCATAAATACTCGAGCCCCGCCATATGAACGGGAGGAGCGAGGGTGCGTTGGCTTTCTGTATGTAAGAAAGCTGGCCGTGAGCTCAGAGAGGAGAGCCGCATAAATTGTATCTGCTGCCAGAGCCAGGATTTGAACACGGGTCTCTGGCACGAAAGCTTTGGGTTTCACCACTGAGCCACAGGGGGAAACGGCATACGCTTAAGTTAGCGCGAGCAGATAAGAGAGCGTCATCATCTTGTGTCAGCGTTTGTTTGCAGGTGTGCATGTTATTGCTGCAATATTGACATTTCCAGCCGCTCGAACTCAGAGGAGCTGAGAAATGTTTGAGAAATGGAGGTTGGTCCGGCCTAACCACAGAGAGGACTAAACCACTCTCTTTCCTCTTTTCGCCAGTGACGCATGCGCGTGGGGCGCGGGGGCGGGGTAGCTTTCTTGTAACGTAAAGAAAGCTAGCCGCGGTTCGAACAGCTGTCAGCGGCGGCGACCTCATCCATATCAAACGCCTCGTCCCCTGAGGCGGCGGCAGCGCGGGCGGGAGGGGGGGGGGGGGGCGGAGAAGGAGAGAGAGGCGCTCGAGGGAGTTGTTCCGGCGAGCGCTTGAGTGCCACATCAGGCTCCGGCAGTCTGTGCACGGCGCTTCTTTTGCGCGGTCCAGCAGAGGGCGGAGTGACAGCTTCAACACTGAAGAGGTCGAATCGAGCCTGCAGGGTCGAGTCAAGTCAAGTCATCTTCATTTATATAGCGCTTTTAACAATGTAGATTGTTTAAAAGCAGCTTTACAGCGATAAACATAATTTACGGTAACAGAGATTGCGAGATACAAATTAAGCCTGATGCACCTTTTGTGATTCTGGGTGATTTTAATCAGTGTGGATTGGAGAGATCCTTACCAGGTTTTTTCAATATGTGAAGTGTGGAACGAGGAAAAATAATACCCTTGACAAGTGTTACGGCAATATTAAGGATGCTTATTTCTTGATAATACACCACTGCTAAGTATAACACACCGTTGCCATGAAAAACAGAGCGTTGCCATGGACGCAGTTCAGAGACGGAACAGACTATTCAGCGGAAGCAATACAATCATTTTTAAATCAATAAACTCCTTTTTAAATCAATATTTTGTGTCAAATTATTAATTTATTTGGTGGGTAGCCTTTTAATAAGCGAGATAATGTAGAGCGAGGCGGTTGTTATAGCGAATACAACCCCTTCAGGCTGATTCAAGACCGAAATATCAAAATAACAAACCATATGTTACAGAGGGAATTAAAGATTGCATTAAAAAGAAAAAAATGGCCTACAGAAGGGGGGGCACAGGGGACTTAAGGCAGCAGAAAAGGACTTCAATCAGATATTGAGGATAGCACAGACACAATATAAGGAATGGGCTGAACAACAGTTGGGGAAATGTGACACAAAAGAACTGTGGAATTCAATCCGTGGAATGACCAACATGACCTCGACAAGGAAGCCATTGTTCACCGGTAATGAAACTGATAAGGCAAATTAATTTAATCATTTTTATATGGGATTTGAGTCAGACACTTTTAAGGAACGGTTTGATATTTTAGGTAATAAAAACTGTAATGTTAGTGATGATAGAATATTAATATATTCAGGGGATGTTACAAGGGTTTTTAAAAATGTATGCTCTAGTAAGGCAACGGGACCAGATGGGATGTCATGTTTTCTTTTAAAGACATTTGCTGAGGAGCTCACACCAGCCTGGCATCGCCTTTTCCAGCTCACCTCAATTGATTCGTATACAGTACCAGAGCTTTGGAAAAAATCTATTATAATCCCGATTCCAAAAAATTCATGCCCTCGGGACAATAATGATTATAGGCCAGTGGCCTTAACATCGAATGTTATAAAATCATTTGAGAAGATTATGATAGGAGAACTGCGTAAGGAAGTCGAGCCATCCTTATATCAGTATCAATTTGCATATAAAAGTAACCGTGGTACTAATGATGCGCTTTCTACATTAACACATCTTGTTTTAAAGCATCTGGAGAGTCCAGCTGCTTATGCTAGGCTACTTTTTATTGATTTTAGCTCTGCGTTTAACTCCATTCAACCACATAAATTGCTGGAGAAATTAATTAATTTACGAGTTAATCCTTTTATAATTAATTGGTATTATTCCTTCTTAACACATAGGACACAACAGGTGAAATTTAATTCAATGTTGTTGGATGTTGCAGTAAATAGTACAGGGGCACCGCAAGGGTGTGTAAGTTCACCACTTCTGTTTACTGTGTACACAAACGACTGCATTAGCCAGCAGGCAAACCAATTCATTATGAAATTTTCAGATGACACAGTGTTATTGCAGTTATTGACAAGAGATTGCGGTATTAACGACTACAAAGCTGCTATAGAAGCATTTGTGGGCTGGTGTGATGACCATCATTTACAGATCAATGTCAAAAAGATGAAGAGGTCATCATAGACCCGAGATTAGTGGGGGATAAGAGCTCTGTTGTGGTTCATGGTGAAGCTATTAAAGAGGTTGCTTCTTGTAAATACTTGGGGGTCCACATTGACAGTGAGCTTAAATGGCACACACGTGTCATGGGATGGGTGTGCACGAGGGTCCATCAGCGCCTACATTTTCTACGGTGATTCGATTATTTGGAGTGAGCAGTAATATAATTTTTCATAAAGCAGCTATAGAGTCTGTTTTAAGATATGAAATTATTGTTTGGTTTTGTAGTTTAACAGTAAAACTGAGAGTTGAAATAAATAAATTGGTGAGAGTGGCAGGAAAAAATATGGGGATTTTACAGGATTTGAAATGTTTGTTAATGTTGTATGTTACATGTGTTATGTGTTGATGCGGCAGCAGTTCCCTAATCTAAAACAAATTTCTCCAAAGGGAGACAGTAATTGCTACCTTGACCTTGAGGCTGTGGGGAGAGCGTGTGTGCTGACCGCATAAACACTATTCATTAATAGACTGCGAAATTTCATGTTAAGCTTTTTCTTTTTAACAGGCTCATTTAGGAAAATACCATTAACGTGAAATGTTGCGCGTCGAGTTCATATAGGCTGTTGTCTGTAGGCTATGTAGTTTTCCTCCCATCGAGCCTATTACAAAAAAGCTTAACGTCAATGCAGTAAGACGGTGATATTAAAACTCAGTAGCCGATACACCTTAATGAACATGCAATGCGCTATTGCACTTGAAGCGTTTTATAATGGTTTTCTATGGGTGTTGTCCATAATCTGATTGCCTTTATAAAGTATGCTTTATTAATAAGGTAGGCCTATATTGTGTACTAAATTTGTTGCTTCAATATCACTCACATTGTATCACGCTTGATTAGGGGTGTGGAGGTGTGGAGTAACAAGCGGACGGGCGGGTACAGCAGCGCATCGAGACAGAGTTCACTGTGACAAGGAGAACAAGTGTCGCGGGGACAGCATTTCTCCACTCACCCCTTCTTCTGAAACCACAAGATCAGACTGTGGCTGTTGAGGTTCATGTGGGCGCTTGAATAAAGGGTTTAAACACATTAAGACACATTTGCACACAGTCTTTATTGAATGTCACTGATTATACATCCAGCATTAATTACACACACATGCTAATCCAGGAACAGTGAAGTGGACAAAGATGGCTGGAGATATTCTTTATAATAACAGAAAGGCAGGTCAGGATTATGAAGTCATGATCTAGAGTATTAAGAATTAATACCAGTTATTACCAACTCCAGTCAGAGATGTAAATGTCAAATTATCAATTTTTAGCTCATAGGCTAAAGGCTAAACTAGTTACAACCACCTGTCAAGGGTCTTTTGTACCCTGTCGGTAGGGTTGGGAAAATTACAATATTATTCACACCGTAATCTATGGCCAGCTGTTTCTGCAGGTCTGTAATTGATAATGGCTTCACTTGGCCCATGCCATCAGGTCCATAGTAACCCTGCCCTCTGTACGCACTGTTCTTCAGACAACAGGTGGCTCTCCAGTAATACTTTGAGACAGTAACTCTATTATTCAGTTTTGGTATGTTGGTATCAGGAACTACACCAGTCACCACATACGCATCACCCTTACAGGTTTTCAGATCTTCAATAACAGCCGCCTCATGTTTCTTCCATTGATCCCGATTGAAGCCTGGGTCCTGTGGAGCGGCGTTGGTCAGGGTGGAGGTGGCCAGCATGGAGATATGATCGTATGTGTGCTGAACTGGGTACAAGTGACCTTTGTCATACTTAGACTTATCATAGTCACGATTCACAGCCTGATTATTCCTCGTTTTGCGACCTTTAGGTGCCATACATGGCTCAGTATCTCCATCCACCTAAGGGACATGAGAGAAAGAAAGAAGAAACTCAAACTGTTTCAGTCAAAATTCACATTAATTATTGTCATTTTAAATAAATACACTGGTCCACCTTAATGTAGGTGTCTTTAACTACTATGTTCTAACATTTGAATGAATCATTTGATACAATGCACTTATTGTGTACACACACGTTTATCATTGAACTTATATTTTAGAATACCTGCATGTTTACATCTATAATGACCCTGATAACCTCTTAAACCAGTAAACCTGTGCTAATATTACTGTATCCTCCTCAATAACAGCACGTATTTAAAGGACAACATCAACACTTAAGCCTATATTGTACTTATTTTTAAAAGTAAGTACATAGTAGTTTTAGGAAACCTAAAGCGTGACTAATATACTACAATAATATACAGTTGAATAATTACCTGAGGTTCGATGTACCAAGGATCACACCTCCCGACACTTATGCTCTTCTTAAACACATACGCAGAGTAGATGGGGATCTTCCAGCCTGTGTTGTACAAAGTTGCATAAAGAAACTTTTGGTCATCGTTCTCGTCCCAAACACACTGGCAGATGTGCTTGACTATGGTGCCCCATGCTGGTGTGAATTGAGGAGGATCAGTACTCAAAAAGAACTCTCTGCATTGACCAAACCCTGTTGAAAGCTCACTCAGAGAGAGGCAAGGCAACAGAAAAAAAACTGGCAGTTTCATGATGAACTCAAACTGTGAGTAGAAACTGAATCTCTGAGTTTCTCTGTGTCAGAAGAGAGCGAGAGTGGAGAATAGAGATGTACTCCGTCTTTTATAGAGTTTAAGACACGAGGGGAGGAGATAGAAACACACGTTTGCAGGTTTCACTACACAAGAAAGTGTTAAATATCTGAAGAGGTTTACAGTGCACTGCTGATGATCTAGTTTTAGCACATTAAAGGCTTTATTGGTGTTTACACTCAAATGCATGAGCTCTATCTTATGAATTTCAAATAATTTTTGTATTTTTTTTTCAGCTAATTAGTCATTATACAGGTGCTGGTCATATAATTAGAATATCATCAAAAAGTTGATTTATTTCAGTAATTCCGTTTAAAAAGTGAAACTTGGATATTCTATTTATTCATTACACACAGACTGATATATTTCAAATGTTTATTTCATTTAATTGTGATGATCAAAACCCAAATTGAATGAAAATCCCAAATTCAGTATCTCAGAAAATTAGAATATTACTTAAGACCAATACAAAAAAGGATTTTTAGAAATATTGGCCAACTGAAAAGTAGGAACATGAAAAGTATGAGCATGTACAGCACTCAATACTTAGCCGGGGCTCCTTTTGCCTGAATTACTGCAGCAATGCGGCATGGCATGGAGTCGATCAGTCTGTGGCATGGAGTCGATCAGTCTGTGGCATGGAGACGATCAGTCTGTGGCATGGAGTCCATCAGTCTGTGGCATGGAGTCCATCAGTCTGTGGCATGGAGACGATCAGTCTGTGGCATGGAGTCGATCAGTCTGTGGCATGGAGACGATCAGTCTGTGGCATGGAGTCCATCAGTCTGTGGCATGGAGTCCATCAGTCTGTGGCATGGAGTCCATCAGTCTGGTCGATCAGTCTGTGGCATGGAGTCCATCAGTCTGTGGCATGGAGTCCATCAGTCTGTGCCATGGAGTCGACTGTGGCATGGAGTCCATCAGTCTGCGGCATGGAGTCGACTGTGGCATGGAGTCGACTGTGGCATGGAGTCCATCAGTCTGTGGCATGGAGTCGACTGTGGCATGGAGTCCATCAGTCTGTGGCATGGAGTCGACTGTGGCATGGAGTCCATCAGTCTGTGGCATGGAGTCGACTGTGGCATGGAGTCCATTAGTCTGTGGCATGGAGTCCATCAGTCTGTGGCATGGAGTCCATCAGACTGTGGCATGGAGTCGATCAATCTGCCTTCAGTTCTTATGCATTGTTGGGTCTGGCGTATCGCATCTTCCTCTTCACAATACATAGATTTTCTATAGGGTTAAGGTTAGGCGAGTTTGCTGGCCAATTAAGAACAGGGATACCATGGTCCTCAAACCAGGTATTGGTAGCTTTGGCACTGTGTGCAGGTGCAAGTCCTGTTGGAAAATGAAATCTGCATCTCCATAAAGTTGGTCAGCAGCTTAACACAGCAAGATGCTCCTGATGGGGCATGCTCTGTTTCGTCTTGCCTGGACACAAAGGAAGAAAGTTATACATGTGATTTTGTTTTTTTCTAAAGGTTTTAACTAAGATGAATTTTTTTTGAGAGTACAGTACAGCTAATATGATCACATAATAGCAATTTATTTATGAAAAAACTGTACATTAACATCCCTTAAATGATCTAAAGTGTGAACTAATAACAAAGTTACAGTACAGCAATAATGTATTTATGGTGAGCAAAAGGATTTCATGATATTTCCTATTTTATTGCAGTCAGTCAAATCGAGATAAGAAAAGCATTAGGTACGCCTAGTCTAGATATATGATTACTAACAGTGAGTGTTTTAGTGATATTTCACACCAGGTACCACAGGCTCCGGTGTGCTGCTGGTGCTGGAGGTTGCTGGTGTAGACAGTTGTGGCGACGCTGCGATCACCAGTTGGGAAGTTGAAGCATAGAAAGTGCTAATAAATCAATCGTAGACAATGCATCTGAAACAAAAAGTTTGTACAATTAGTTTCTAATGGAAAAAATTACTGCAACAAAACAAACTAGCAACAATAACTCCAGAACATTGCTGACCATAATCAATTTTAACAATTAAATAGACATAGATGTACAAATAAAGCTTTACAGTAGATGGACAATAAAGTGAAGCTTTCAAACTTAATATAGATTTAACATAACACAACGCACTATCCTCCATCGTGTTCTCCAACAACGCCGTGGCCGAGTCCAGGGCGCCCTCACTCCCGTTGCTCAGGTCCACTTCTGTAGATAGCGTCCATTTGGTCGAACCACTTCCACGTTCTTCTGCTTGCACCACTCCGGCCGTTGTGCTCCTTTATGGCTCTGTAATCGCTTTTAAGTTTTTTAAATTTGTCCCTACACTGTTTGTAGATCCGGTGGTAACCGTGTGTGGCCAAGAGTTTAGCAACTTCTTGAAAAACGTTTTCCACGGTGTCGCCCAGTTTTATATCCAGCTCTCACAGGATCCGCTCCTCGGCAACCAACGAGAGGAACATCTGCACCTCGCCCACTGATTCAGCCATTCCTTTTTCAAATTTTTTTTCTTAGTCGTTTAAAAAACGATGATACAGCGGTGGCTGTTACCGACTATTTAAATATAGCAGGTTTGGTGTCATGTGGCGCAAAAACAGACACGAGCAGGACGAGGCCGAGGGCCGTGAGAGAACGATGTGAGGCTGGTGGCGTGATTGATGATGAGCTCATGGAGGAGCGGAAGCATAAAAGGAGGAGCGATGACAGTGGAGATCGAGAGAGGAACAGGCCTGGATTTTATGTTGTGTTTTGTTTTATTATATGTGGCAGCAGTCATCCATGAGGGGGTGCCGTCTTTACTTTTGTTTTGAATTTGTTTATTTATTAAAAGTCTTTAAATGTTTGCGAGTTCCCACATTCTTCATATAACAACAACGAACATTGCTACATTCAGGTGCGTAGAGTCAAGGGAATAATAATAATAATTATAATAATAATTAATTAATACTTGAAAACTAACTAGAAGGTTGCTGACCGCACACTGACTCCAGTACAGACTGAAGAAGCCTAGAAAAACATTTTAAAATATAGCTGCAAGCAGCAACACGGGCCAAGCCCTTCAAGGCACCGCAAGCAGAACAAGTACATCAAGCACAGCATCACATCAATTACAGCAGAACAGCAAGAACTGTAAGCCCAGCAGCGCAGCAAGCATTTAAGCACCAACAGCAGTGCAGAGCCTGAAGAGCAAAAAGAGCAGAAATAGAATATACATGAAGAAGAGATAGGTTCAGAAGTACTTATGGATGAAATGAAAACAAGCTGCTTTAGCGCAATGCAGAGCAAAGGATTAGAACAATACAGGAATCAACACAATTTTTATACTCATCCAACACAGGGTTCGAACCCACAAGCGGAAATGCTCAGGTTTAGTGACACATGGTTTAGCAGACTGCGCCACTCAGAGGACGTACAATGACAAACTGCAGAGGAGAGCCTTCAGTGTAAGAATGAGCACACAAAAGCAGGTTAACTAGAATAGCATGCTAAGCTAGCTTAATGCTAATGTAGCTTATGACGTGGTACATCCAATCCTGACAATATATATATCTTCGGATTCGACATGACGCAAGGAATCGATAGACACCAGTTTTAGGATTTTGTAACAAACTGTTCACAAGTTACAGCCTCTGAACCAATTCTGGGTCGACCTTGTTAAATTTGCGGCATCATAACTTTTTTTCCAGTATAGTAAAAAAATCGGGAACAATACTTCTGTGCGGCTCGGTCTGAAAATCATTTGAGCAAATTTTGGACAATTTTGGACAAATTTTGAAGGAGTAGCGAAAAAACTGTTTACCATTTGCTTAAATATGGCGGCCAGTCACATTGTTGGAAAATGACAAATGAGATATCGTCTGAATCGGCATAAACCAAGGAACATAATGACATAAAGAACTTGAAATTTGAACAATATTTTCAAATGTTATAGGCGTTTTTGCCAAAAACGTTATATCTCTGGAACACTAGGTGGCGCTGTGTTCAAACTTTTCATGTCCCTTTAGGACATGGTGTCGATCATGCCTACCAAATTGTGTGCTGATATGTCAAATAGTTTAAAAGATATTGCAAGTTATGACAAAAATCATATGATATGACAAAATCGATATCCACGGATTCGGCATGATGCAAGGAATCCATAGATACCACAATTATGATTTTGTGACAAACTGTTCAAAAGTTATTGGCCAAAATAGCAATTTGTCATATCTCATGACTCGTAGGTGGCGCTATTCCCAACTTTGGCATGGGACCTCAGAACATGCCTCCGATGAAGGGTACTAATTTTCGTTTTGATTGATCAAACCTTGGCCGAGATACAGCCTCTTAGCCAATTTTGGGTGGAACTCGTTAAGTTTGCGACACCATAACTTTTGAACAAAGATGATTAAAAAAAATCGGGAAAAGTACCTTTATGCGGCTCAGTCCGAAGATCATTTGAGCACATGTTTGGAGAAAATTGAACAAAATTTGAAGGAGGAGTTGCGAAAAAACTGAATACTGTACAGTACAATACTGTTCAAAATGGCCACTACTGTGGGCGGGGTCTTAATGTAAGGTATTGGTTGTGATCAGAATGATGAGAGGAATCAGGTGTATCAAGTTTCATGTCTCTAGATCAAAGGGTTCAAAAGTTATAACTTTCAATGTTGAATTTTTTGAACTGTTGGTGGCGCTATAGAGTTGGTTCTAGAGACTCAAAATTTGGTCAAATTGGTATTCATGACCATCACTAGAAGTGTGCCAAATTTCATCATTTTCCTATGTATGGTTCATAAGGCTGCCATAGACTCCCATTTGCGGAATAATAATAATAATAATAAATAATAATAATAATAAAAATAAAAAAAACTAACAGATACAATAGGTACCTCAGACCCTTCAGGGCTTGACCCCTAATTATAAGTTGCATCGTGCAAAGTGCATGTGAACTAAAGACAGGTAGATGGGGGCAAGCACATTTCGGGGCTCGAGGACCGGACACCAGCTGTCCCAGATCCTGCATCCCGGTTTTACCCTAGTCGTGTTAGACTAACCACCTTCCCTCATCCTGCACTCAGCAGACATACGTGAGCACTAATGAAACAGCATGTCATTTCAGTGTTTCAACATCTGCTTTATCTGATGAAATAAAACTTTTCAGGCTGTGGAGAGTGTTTCATCATGCGCTTTCTCTGAGAAACTGTTATCAATCTGAAACACACTTCAGTCCACGATACTATCAAGATTTTCTCAAGAGTTGAAAACAACAAATCACTTCCTTTGTTCAAACTACAGCATCCTTCACAGTTTTTTTTTCATCAGATAAAGCAAATGTTGAAACACTGGAATGTCATGTGTTCACTAGGGGTGTAACGGTTCACAAAATTCATGGTTCGGTTCGATGCGATACAGTTGTGACATGGTTCGGTACGTTTTCGATACAGCAAAAAGAAAGAAATCCCAGAGAAATTTCTTTTATTTCTCATATAATAATTTGAGAAATTATTTATTATTACTAACATCATAAAAATATGATTTATTTTTACTTTGAACAATGATAGATCTATACTTGACCCATCTTTCTGGGGTGTCTTCTTAGCAGCATATAAAACAAAAACAGCCCCTAATAAAAACAATTAAATGTAATATTACAGTAGTTTTAAACGGGTGTATTTTATTTCAGTTTTATTTTAAGCTTGCAAGGCCCCAGATTAACATTTTTATTCATAATCAAAAAATCAAAAACAAAAATTATTTTTTAACTGTTTTGCTTTTGAATTATTGGCAGCCACCTATTGGTAACAATGGTAATTTAATGTCTATTTTATTTTTAAATAAGTGTGAGTTTTCCCCAAATCTTGAAACTTTTAGTTTTATAAATGGGGGTAATCTTTGAAGGATAAACAAAAAATGTTTCGGACATTACATAACAAAAAACCGTTTTGAAGTGCTGGAAAAAGATGTTTGATGAACTTGAGAAATTTGAATGGTTCTCACTAGATCTCGCAGCGAGGTTTTTACTTCTGTGGTGAGTTCAGATGCTTTCTTTACTGGATCTCTCATCGCTGTCTGTGTAGTAACAGTGTCGCTTAATCAAGATCGGCTCACGCTGCACTGACATTGGTCCAAACTCATTAAAGGTCTGTGAAGCACAAAATAATGAGTAGCGCAGTTTTCTTCCACTTTCACAAGTTTACACTTACGATTGATCAGAGAGTAAATGGTTATGCATATTTGCGAGCTGTCCGGGGGGAGGGCTCCGAGCCCGAACCCAGAGTACTCCCCCCGTATCTCTGGTTAGGAATATAAACAGGCAAGTGTGAGGAGATGGGGGGGACGGAGGGATGCTGAAAACTGTCGAGGAATATGGGTGAGTCGACTGCCTATATTTATAGGCTTTACTCATGCTGATTGAGTGGACCTGTTGATTACTGATTGCTGACAGATGGTTGGAATGACTTGATTGTTTGATCATTTGAACGTGTTCCTCCCAAACTTCGTTAATAAAACATCATTTCATTACCTTTGTCTAAAAATGGTCCAACCGTTCACCGTTCAGTTTGTAATGCGTACCGAACCAAAAGCCTCTTACGGAATGGTTCAATACTAATACGTGTATTGTTACACTTCTAGTGTTCATGTTCATCCTGAGTGCAGGATCAGGGAAGCTGGTTTGTCTAAGATGACTTGGGCTAAACCCAGGGCTGTCAACTCTCACGCATTCAGTGTGAGACTCACGCAATTGACACTTTTCTCACGCCACACGTCCATATTCTCACGCAGCGGTGAAAAAAAACATGGCGTCGTATGATGACACAAAGAGGACACAACGCTCAGAGAGACAAGACAGGCAGCAGTGAGTTTTTTTAGACAGTTTTGAGGGAAATACACAATTTATTCCTATAAACTGTGTAGTCAAGTCAAGTCACCTTCATTTATACAGCACTTTAACAATATACATAGTTTCAAAGCAGCTTTTCATATAGTATCCCAGGGGACCCCACTGGACTGTTCCTTCATTTTTTAAAAGTGTTACCTTCATCTCAGGGGCATGAAACTGTGATTTTTCCTAAATAATCTATCTAAACATGCTAATAAAAACTGGGCTTGATTTGGTTGTTCTAAAGATGCGTACTTTTTTTTTTTTACCGTTTAGGGTGTTTGGGGTCAAAATGACCCCGCATTGAAAATGAATGGGAAAATAAAACAAAAATACTTTTTTTTTTCATTTTGTTTGTCAAAAAATAAAAGTAAATCCATTATAAATCTGAAAACTTCAACATATAAACCAAGGACTGGTCCTAGAGCATAAATAAAAAGTGGAACGAACTTTCCATCTCTCGCACGCACGCACACAAACACACAAATGTATGTGACTGCAACAGAGAGCATTTTTACAGAAATTGGCAAATAAAATAAGCAAAACTGGCATAAATCTAAAAAAAATTACATTAAATCAAGGTCAGGAGCCCGTTCTTCGTATGTTGCTAACTCAGTTAGCTGGATTTGATTGTTGGCGATTTGGCATGATCTTGGATTGTTTGGTTCTTCGACGCTCATCCTGGACTTGCTGTCATAGCAACAGGTGCGCAAGCTTGAACCTGCTCGCAAGCAGGCTTATTTCATGTAAACAGGATTAGATCACGGCTTTATAAGAGGAGGTGCACTGCTACTCCTCACAAGCCCTTGAAAGTCTTCGTACAGGATGTCATCAATGCTTTACTGGAAGGCTTCTCCAGGAAAGAGAGCAACAAAGGCCGAAAGTCGTCCTCACTGGGAGACTTGCCACAGAGACTCACTGAGTTCCACTTTATCTGCAAGGCATTTTGGGGGGAAAGAAGTGCTGCATTTTATCATTTAAACGTGACTTTTCATGAAAATGTTATAATCCAAGATGGCTGCCACCATATGACGTCATAATATGCAAATTAGATGGGGAAATGTAATCCCTACATAAACTTTGGGTCATCCTTAATATTTCTCTAATTTACAGAAAGTCTCTATCTTTTAGCACTTTTAAGATATAGCCTTTTGAAATTAAGATGTCAAAATCAAACGTTTTAGGAAAAAAACTCTAGCGCCTAAAGGGTTAAGTAGAGTTATTTATGCACTTAAAGATACCTGAGAGGGTTTCTTCACTGTCCTGTGCATTGGGGAAAAAATAGGCATTACAAAGTGTTGTACTTTCTTCCCTTTTGATGTAACGTTAGAAAAAGTCTTACTGCACATGCTTCAGCCAATACTTGCTTGGAAACAGGTAAAAGTGTTGGTGTATTGTTTAAAGGAGCTGTATGTAAGAAATGTATTTCAATTAATCATAAAATGGCCCTGATATGTCACTAGACATTAAGAAATCATGTTCATTTCAAATACTTATATCACTGACAACAGTAGTCCAGTCAGGATATTGTCATTTAAAAAGTGAAGTTGCAGCCCTCAACTGATGTTGATGTTGTCATGTTGTGTTTTGGTCTGATGCTCCACCCTCCACCTATCGACCAATCACGAAGTCAGTAGTGTTGTGGCATCCGGGTTGCCATCTCTGCTCTAGTCACCACAGCTGCAGCTACAAACGTGTCGGAGAAAAATCTGCAGCCTATCTGGCAACCTCGAGTCAGGGGGGAGGGGGAGGGGATACACCGCTCTACAGTAATTTGAAAGTGATTGCAGTACCAGTTTTGGCCACAATCTTTCATACAGCTCCTTTAAAACTGCACAAAAGAGGAAAACACAATTTCATTACAACGAAGTACACTGGGGGAAATGTGATCAATAACTCAAGGCAACATATTGTTTTACATTAACTACATGTAATTTCACACATGTAGACTTTCACAAGTCAAAGCAATTCATTACTAAAAGGTTTAACAGTTGATATGACTGGACCAGCCATTGGGATTATAGGCCTACTTAATTTAATGCAGAAACAAATTATTTTACAGTGTACTAGGATCCTTTAAAGTTCATTTACCAGCAGTGAAGGTGTTGCTGCTCCTGTTCCATGGTTGTGGGTCCGAGGAAGAGATGAACCCAGGGTTAGGGTTAGAAGAAGAGCTGAACCCAGGGTTAGGGTTAGGGTCTGAGGAAGAGCTGAACCCAGGGTTAGGCTTAGTAGAAGAGCTGAACCCAGGGTTAGGGTTAGGGTCTGAAGAAGAGCTGAACCCAGGGATGCCCTCCACAACGGGTCGTTCACATTAACCCAAGGGCAGCTCTTCTGCCGGGGTGTAACGTGGGGGTGCAGGACCACCACCTGTCTGTTTTTCTTTTCTTTTTTTTCTCAGCCTTTTTCTTGATTGCTTTTATAAACAGGCAAACATTTATTAACATTGCCTTTTTAAAAGAGATAAATATAAGTAGTACAAATGACCAGCACTTCACTTTTACTTGTTCCCATGTTCTAGTAGTGGGTGGTGACTCTGACATTACAATGAACAAAGTTATTAATTATTTAGAAATTATTAAAATATAAAAATATATACTGTAATAAGTGATAAAAACATCTAACATTGACCATGTTAAATGTTTTTATCACTTATTACAGTATATATTTTTATATTTTAATAATTATAAACTTAATTTGTCTTCTACTTTTTGCCAGCCCTCTCTCCTGGCTTTTGCACACTTTCAGGTGTTCCCTGGCATTTTAATTATGTTTTCAAATTCAGCATATCCTTCAAGCAATACCTCTTGCTCTGCTGCGGTGAAAAACTGAGGGCGCTCTTTGGCCACGGTGAGCAGCCAATAGCACCGTTGCTGATCAATGTTTCTTCTATCGATACATATCTCCTTTTAAACCAGCGCATGAACGCGCAATTATCTCAGATAACTCAATCCAGCGATACTAATCATAACCGGCTGGTGTGTTCGAAGAACCTAATTAGCCGGATGAGCACTATGATATTATGCTGGATGTCTCGTTTGATCTCGGATGTTTTAAGCAACGAGCCCCAGGAGTGATAGAAAGATAGAAAGTTCGTTCCACTTTGTTTTTATGCTCTAGGACCAGGGGCCCGTTCTTCGTACTTTGCTTAAAACATCTGAGATCAAACGAGACATCCAAGATAATATCATCGTGCTAATCATGATCCGGCTTGAGTGAAAACAGCGCCATCTTTTGGCAGGTCAAATTTTATAACAGCCATGTTTATGAGCAGCTGAGTGCGCAGCACTGTTGTTTTATCCATTAAGCACAAATGAAAGCCTGACAACACTAAATGTTCAGTTTTCTGATAATATAATTCACATATTAAAGTGTGGCAATAAATTAAATGTAACAATTATATTAATGTTAATTGTAAAAATACCAACAAAGTTGCTTGATGCAAGGAAATGTTGGTCTAATTATTTTATGGTTTCTATGTTGTTTATGTGTCAGAATATTTGATCATGTAACATAGGCTTTAGGCTTATTTATAAAAAATTTTTTTTAGTAAATGGACTTAAACTTCCAAAAACCTGTAGAGTAGTGTTCTGGGTTCAAGCATTCCAACACGCAGAGTGAAGCATTCACGTGACTGGAAAGAAAGTGAGGCTTCGTTTTTCGTTGATCACCTGTTCCTCTGAAAACAATACGCACTCCGGCACGGAGCTTCATGAGAAATTGAGCTGAGCACTCGATATGCGCTTTGAAGCTTCAGTGTTATATGTAACATCACTAGTGGACATTACTTTTCAGAATACATAACCTACCATGAACCCAGCAGTTTGTCTCCTGCGCTTCCGTCAAGGTGACCAGGCTGTTGAGAACTACAGTATGTTTAGGACTTTTGTGCAGTTTTGCCACCAAGTGGATTTTAACGACATCGCCCTGAAGGACATTTTTTGTGTGGATTTGAAGGAACCCATTCATTCACGGCTACCTGGGGGAAAGATCTACTGATCCCTGGCACAATATATTGACTCTGCCTTTTTGTTGAGCGGCTCGCTTTGTGGACAAGGAGCCACGCAATCCCACAGTATCCTCTTAGCCTGAGTCACTTCGTGTGATGCCTGCCGAGCTTGAGCTTCTTCACGTCATGCCTGCCGAGCCTGAGCTTCCTCAGGAAGGGGACCATCTACAAACTGTTCCAACAAAGTTGGGAGCATGAAATTGTCCAAAATGTCTTGGTATGCTGAAGCATTAGGAGTTCCTTTCACTGGAACTAAGGGGCCAAGCCCAATCCCAGAAAAACAACCCCACACCATAGTCCCCCCTCCACCAAACATTACACGTGGCACAATGCAGTCAGGCAAATACCGTTCTCCTAGCAACCACCAAACCCAGACTTGTACATCGGATTTCCAGACAGAGAAGCTTGATTGGTCTCTCCAGAGAACACGTCTCCAGTCCGGTGGCACTTTGCATTGCACTAGGTGATGAAAGGCTTGGATGTAGCTGCTCTGCCATGAAAACCCATTCCATGAAGCTCTACGCACTGTTCTTGAGCTAATCTGAAGGCCACATGAAGTTTGGAGGTCTGTAGCTGTTGACTCAGCAGAAAGTTGGCGACTTCTGCGCACTGTGAGCCTCAGTATGCACTGACCCGCACTGGGATTTACATGGAGTAGCTGTTGTTCCTGAATGCTTCCACTTTGTTATAATACCACTAACAGTTGAACATTTAGTAGTGAGGAAATTTCACGAATGGACTTATTGCAGAGGGGCAAACAATCACGAAACCTCGCTTGAATTCACTGAGCTCCTGAGAGCGACCCATTCTTTCACAGATGTGTGTAGAAGCAGTCTTCCTGCCTAGGTGCCAACTGTGGCCATGGACGTGATTAGAACACCTAATTTTAATGATTTGGAGCGGTGTCCCAATACTTATAGTGCATATGGGGGTGATTAGGATACATCACGTACATGATATGAAAATGACACACTACATGGTATAAACCTATGTCTGTATCAAATCAAACATATCGATGTGTTTCAAGTGATTTTCCTTTTTTCCTTTATGATTTCTTGACATTTTGGGGGAAAAAAATGTATTTTTGTATTGCTCTCTGAACATTGTATAATAATAATCCTCTCCACGGGATTGCCACCATGTCGTGGTGGAGAGGCTTGTGTGGTCCTGTGATCCCAAGAGCAATGCCGTCAGGAGCTATGCTCCTGGTAGGGCCACCCATGGCGGTAAGGTCAAGGGGGAGGTCCTTGACAAAGAGCAATCCAACCAAGACCTCAACGGTGGAACAGGCGAAGGATGATGGCTTCTCAGCAAGTGTGCTCAGTATGACCTCACCAACACGAACACTCTCTTTCACCAGAAAAACTAATTTTCAGTGTGTGACTGTCCAAGTCTCTGTCTTTAGATCAGTGTTTACTAATGTGCTTTTTTTGTCATTTGTTGTGTATCTTTGGATTAAGTTGTGTTGTAAATAAATTCAAACAATCTAAAAGCCATTCTTTTTAAAATCTCTCCTCATTCTTTGTGCAAGGCTCCTCATAATAATAGTACCTGAGAGCACCTTATAGGGCCATTAGGGGAGGGTTTTTGTTTTATCTGAACGAGTAGTCAGGATGATTTTCACAAAGTTTTGAAGCAAATATTCTAGGCCACGTGATACAATTTTCAAAAGTCTTGTGAAAAAATAATTAGAATGGGTTTTATGGCAATGTTTTTTGTTTTTTTCACAAACTACGCATAAACGTCATTATCTCAAAACTACAAACTTTTACATACATGCTGCTGACATATTATTGTAGCAGAGTTTGTGCTGAATACAGTGTAATCAGACTTTAGCCATGAAAATGTCACAAGTATCAGAAATAAGCACAAATGTCAGAGCATGTCAGAACACTTCCAGGACCCAGAAAACACCTCAGACCCCAGAGGGTTAATTTCCACCCAACCAGCCAGCTACCTAGCCCACCATAAAAGTGGACAACACCACTTTACAAAACATGGACCACTTCCTCTACCTTGGCAGCCTTCTTTCCTCAAAAGCTGACAAAGACTGTGAAGTTAACCATCAACTGAGTTGTGCCAGTGGAGCCTATGCCAGACTTAGAAAAGGAGTCTTTAAAGTCCAAGACCTAACAGCGCAAACCAAATTATTGGTCTACAGAGCCTCCCCACCCTGCTGTATGGAGCCAAGTCAAGGACCACCTACAGCAGGCACCTGAGAGCCCTGGAGCAATACTGTTATGTCTGACTTGGAATCAAACCCGGGTCTCCTGCGTAGCAGGGCAAAGCACTACCTCAGTGCCACAATGTGGTGTATTAGACTCAAAATGCAGAGGCAGAGACAAGAACTCAGTTCAAGGGCTTTACTTGAAAAGCAGGGCAAAAGTATCCAACAAGGAAAGGCAAAGACAAAAAGTATAATCCAGGCAAAGGTCAGAGTCCATTATCTTAGTCAAAATCATTAAATAATCCAAAAACAGGAGGCAACCTCATAATCCAAAAAACAGGCATGAACAGGTCGGTAACAAACAAAAATACACTGGAAAAATAACTCCCAGAACGGTATAGTCAACCCGGTGTCAACTCAAGACTGAGCAAAGAACTCAAGACAACAGGGGTTTTAAATAGGCAACTTAACAAGGTTCAGGTGAAACTAATAAATCAATAATGAGAACATGTGGCAGGCATAAAACAACAACAAAGGAACACTGAGGACCTCACATGGCCAAAAAAAGGAACAGCCACATAATTCATGACAGGACCCCCCCCCCCCCCCCCCCCCCCCCCTACGAACGTCTCCTGACGTTCCTTCTAGGACGATCAGGGTGTCTCTGATGGAAGTCTGTGATGAGGTCTGGGTCCAGAATGTCTCGAGCTGGGACCCAGGATCGTTCCTCTGGGCCATACCCCTCCCAGTCCACCAGATATTGTAGACTTTGTTGAACTAGACGGGAGTCCAAGAGGCGGTTAACTGTGAAAACTGGCTCACCGTCAATGACTCTGGGGGGCGGTGGAGGTCTTGTCGCTGGCACTAGTGGGCTGGTGGTAACTGGCCGAAGACGGGAGACGTGGAAGGTAGGGTTAATCCGCATGGCCCGGGGAAGTTGAAGACGGTAGGAGACCGGATTAATTTTCCTCAAGACCTTGAAGGGCCCCACGAACCGAGGCGCCAGCTTGCGGGACGCCACCCGCAGGGGAAGGTCTCGTGTCGACAGCCAGACTCTTTGCCCAGGGCGTAGTGGTGGAGCAGGTCTGCGGTGGCGGTTGGACTGAAGCTGGTATCGTCGTGCAGACCTTTGAAAAGCTGACCGGACCCTACGCCAAACACGTCTGCACCGGCGGACAAGGTTCTGGGCTGAAGGAACCCCAACATCTGCCTCTTGGTCTGGAAACAGTGGGGGCTGAAACCCAAACTGGCACTCAAAGGGCGAGAGACCTGTAGAAGAGCAACACAGGGTGTTATGAGCGTATTCTGCCCAGATGACATACCTGCTCCAGGACGAAGGGTTAGTGGAGGCCAGGCATCGGAGAGTGGTCTCGAGATCTTGGTTGAGCCTCTCCGTTTGACCATTAGACTCTGGATGAAAGCCAGAGGAGAGACTGACAGTGGCCCCAATCAGTTTACAAAAGGCCCTCCAGAAGCGAGAAGTGAATTGGGGCCCACGATCCGAGACTATGTCTAGAGGAAGACCAAATGTTCTGAAAATCTGCTGGCACATAAGCTCGGCAGTCTCTTGAGCGGAGGGGAGTTTGGGTAAGGGAATAAAACGGCAGGCTTTGGAAAAACGGTCCACAATAACCATAATGACTGTGTGTCCCTGGGAGGGAGGAAGTCCCACAAAAAAGTCCATAGAGATGTGGGACCAGGGCCGTTTGGGTATGGGCAGGGGATGAAGCAGTCCATGGGGGCGGGTGTGGGGGCTCTTGTTTCGGGCACATACAGGACAAGCAGCAACAAAGGACTTGACATCAGTATTCATCCTGGGCCACCAGAACCTCCTCTTCAAAAACTCTAATGTCCTGCCTGTGCCAGGATGGTTAGTTAAGGGAGAGGAATGTCCCCATTGGAGAACTGGTGTGCGCACAGAGGAAGGAACAAAAAGTCATCCCGAAGGGCCATTACCAGGATCAGGCTCGATCCTCTGGGCTTGTTGTACCACTGTCTCAATTTCCCATCGCACAGGAGCCACAATCTTGGAATCTGGAAGGATTGTTGCCGGTGTGATTTCCTGGTTAGTGTTCTGAAAAAGTCTGGACAGAGCATCTGGCTTCTGATTTTTAGAGCCAGGACGATAAGACAGCACAAAATCAAAACGATTGAAGAAAAGGGCCCACCTTGCCTGTCGAGGGTTGAGACGCCTGGCTCTCTGCACATACTCCAAATTCTTATGGTCTGTCCACACCAGGAAAGGATTCTGGGCCCCCTCAAGCCAATTCCGCCACTCCTCCAAAGCCATCTTGATTGCTAGAAGCTCCCGATCACCCACATCATAATTCCTCTCAGCAGGAGAGAGACGAGAGGAGAGGAAGGCGCAAGGGTGGAGCTTGCCATCAGCAAGACGCTGGGAGAGGACCGCACCCATTGCCATATCTGAAGCATCTACTTCAACAACAAAAGAGAGACAAGGGTCAGGTAAGGTAAGGATTGGAGCTGAAGTAAACCTCACCTTAAGTGCTTGAAAAGCCCGCTCAGCCTCTGGAGGCCAGACAAAAGGGCCCGGTCGCTTCTTGGTTAGGTCGGTCAGTGGTGCTACTACTGAGCTGAACCCTCTAATGAATTTCCTGTAGAAATTAGCGAACCCAAGAAAGCGCTGGACCTCCTTGACAGAGCTGGGTTGAGACCAGTCACGTACAGCTCGAGTCTTTTTGGGATCCATGCAAAGATTCCCCTTGGACAGGATGAATCCCAAAAAAGGACACCTCGGGAACGTGAAATTCACACTTCTCTGGTTTAACAAACAGGCTGTTGTCAAGAAGACGCTGGAGAACGAGTCTGACATGATGAACATGCTCATGAAGGGACTTAGAGAAAATGAGGATATCATCCAAATAAACAAAGACGGACCTGTTCAACATATCCCTCAGGACGTCGTTAATGAGTGCCTGGAAGACAGCTGGAGCATTGGTTAACCCAAAGGGCAGAACCAAGTACTCGTAATGTCCTGTAGGGGTGTTAAAGGCTGTCTTCCACTCATCCCCCTCTCGGATACGCACCAAGTGGTAGGCATTGCGAAGGTCTAACTTGGTGAATATTGTTGCCCCCTGAAGCAACTCAAAAGCTGAGGACATTAGGGATAAAGGATAACGGTTCCTCACAGTCACTTTGTTCAGCCCACGGTAATCGATGCAGGGCCGGAGACCGCCATCTTTTTTACCAACAAAAAAAACCCAGCTCCTGCAGGAGAAGATGATGTGCGAATGATACCAGCTTCTAAGGAGGCTGTGATATACTCTTCCATTGCTTTGATCTCAGCGGATGCGAGGGAGAAGATTCTACCACGTGGGGGAAAAGCACCCGGAAGGAGTTCAATCGCACAATCGTAGGGTCTGTGAGGAGGCAGTGATGTGGCTCTCTACTTACTGAAAACCTCACTTAGGTCATGGTACTCGGAAGGGACTCGGGACAGCTCGAGAGGGCTAAGAGACTTAGGAGCAGGGGGCAAGACTCTGGAGAGAAGACAGGTAGCTTGGCAAGTAGGCCCCCACTCAACCACCGTCCCTGAAGACCAATTAATGTGGGGACTATGGTGAGATAACCAGGGAAAACCAAGCACGACAGGGAAATCTGGAGACTGAATGAGGTTGAACTGGACCTCTTCATGATGCTTTTCACCCACAGACAAAAGAAGAGGAGTAGTAATACGGTCAACCGTACCTTTTCCCAAGGGTTTTCCATCAAGGGCAGTCACAGTGAGAGGGTGGTCCAGGTTGGTTACAGGGAGATGAAGGTCACTTGCTAGGGAGGAATCCATGAAGTTACCAGCAGCACCAGAGTCCACAAGGGCTTGCAGGGTGTGGTGATGTTGATGTCCCCAGGAAATTGTGACTGGAATCTGCAGGCAGGAGGTAGAAGTTGTGGGAGTAAGAGTCGCTCCCGTCACAGTACTCCCCCCCCTGGACGGGGCTGTACTTTTGCCGAAAGCTCAGGACAAGACGAGCGAAAGTGACCCGGCTTCCCACAGTAGAGGCAGCATCTCTCCCTCATCCTGCGGTTTCGTTCAGTTTGAGAAAGTCTAGTGCCTCCTAGCTATATAGGCTCCTCGGAACAAGGGGACAAGTTCCAGACCTCTTGTGACCACTGCAGTGGACTCGAGACTGGGGCACTGGCTCCATGGGTCGATGGAAGCTCTGGTTGTTGTTCACGTCGCCTCTCTCGCATACGGTTGTCAAGCCGAATAGTCTGGTCGATCAGGGACTCAAGATCTGTGGCCGGGTCTTTTGTCGCCAGTTCGTCTCTAATGCGATTAGACAGGCCGTGATGGAAAGCGGCAATGAGCGCTTCCGTATTCCACCTACTCTCTGCCGCCAAGGTGCGAAAGTGCACAGCGTACTCAGCCACACTGGAGTTGCACTGGCGCAGCTGGAATAACCTGTTGGCTGCCTCCCTTCCTCCAATTGGATGGTCGAACACTCGCCGCATCTCATCAGTAAAGTTCTGGTAGCTGTTACAGGAAGGACCTTGCTGTTCCCAAATGGCGGTAGCCCAAGCTCGGGCCTTTCCTGTCAGGAGGGTGATGATGTAAGCAATCCTAGCACGATCAGTAGGAAAGGTAGAGGACTGGAGCTCGAAGGTAAGTGAGCACTGGGTCAAGAATCCTCTGCAGTCTCTAGGGTCTCCATCAAATCTCTCGGGAGTAGGTAGACGAGGCTCACAGGCAGGCTGAGCTGGAGCGGGTGGAGCTGGAGGCACAGAAGGAGCTGGGGTTGGGGCTGGGGCTGGGGCTGGAGCTGGAGAAGGACGATTAACTAAGGTGGTCAGAGTCTGGTGGATGTCATGGAGAAGTTGTTCATGGCGGCTAAAGGCACTCTCATGAGTCCGCAGTCGCTGCTCATGGCGAAGTACTGAAGCATCATGACTGACCACCGCTGCATACATCTGTTCCAATGATGGAGGATGGGGAGAAGGTCTCTGCTGCATCTCTGCTGAGTCTTCTTCCATGGCTCAGTCTTGCTGTTATGTCTGACTGGGAATCAAACCCGGGTCTCCTGCGTAGCAGGGCAAAGCACTACCTCAGTGCCACAATGTGGTGTATTAGACTCAAAATGCAGAGGCAGAGACAAGAACTCAGTTCAAGGGCTTTACTTGAAAAGCAGGGCAAAAGAATCCAACAAGGAAAGGCAAAAACAAAAAGTATAATCCAGGCAAAGGTCAGAGTCCATTATCTTAGTCAAAATCATTAAATAATCCAAAAACAGGAGGCAACCTCATAATCCAAAAAACAGGCATGAACAGGTCGGTAACAAACAAAAATACACTGGAAAAATAACTCCCGGAACGGTATAGTCAACCCGGTGTCAACTCAAGACTGAGCAAAGAACTCAAGACAACAGGGGTTTAAATAGGCAACTTAACAAGGTTCTGGTGAAACTAATAAATCAATAATGAGAACATGTGGCAGGCATAAAACAACAACAAAGGAACACTGAGGACCTCACATGGCCAAAAAAAGGAACAGCCACATAATTCATGACAAATACCATCAAAGATCCTTACCAAATATTCTGAGGATCAGCTGGGAGGACGGACGCACCAACATAAGCGTCTTAGAGGAAGCCAACAAGAATAGCATCACAACTACAATAATGCAGTAACAACTTTCGATGGACAGGCCATGTCATCTGCATGCCCAATACACGTCTCCCCAAACAAATCCTGTACTCCCAGCTGAAGGAAGGTACTCGAGCAACTGGTGGACAAAAAAAAAACATTACAAGGACAATATCAAGTCCATTCTGAAGAAATTCCACCAAGCACATCAAGCAACTGGGAATGAATTGCGTCCGTGCAGGAAGGTGCAGCACGCCATGAAACAGAACTCCGCCATGCCGAAGAGACAAAGCGACAGCTGTGCAAGGAGAAAGACAAAAAGGCTCAACCACCAACAACAATCACCACTTTCTCCTGCCCACACTGCACCAAGTATGTGGATCACGGATTGGCCTCTACAGCTATCTGAACACCCACAAGTAGACGACCCAACGGAGAGGACAGTCATATTCGCTTCCAATGACCACCGATGATAATGATTATTTTCTCTCTAAAAATATTTTGGGGTGGGGTGGTGTCGTGACGGGGTGTGGAGGTGTGGTGTTTTAGGGGTGGGTCGGTGAAGGGGTAATTTGCAATAAATCAATAATATGTACCCAAATGAGCCAAGAAATTATGTGAAATCATTTTTATCATGTACCATCAAAATGCATGCAGTAGAGGGTTAACCTTATACTGATTAATACTAATCAGTATTTTTGTTGTTTACTTGTTTGATTTATGGCAGTTTAACAGTAATGTGAGACTGTTAGTAACTGAAAGTTAATACTACCACAGCTCTGACTTCTATTCAGAATATTATAGAAAGACTCTAAACATAGAATGTCATTACCATAGACACAGAATTGACCACATTGTACTATTTTTCTTTTCTTTTTTTAATAGTAGCTGTTTAACAACTGGAAGACATTTCAAATGTAATATTCACAATAAAATGTTGTGCTCACTCTTTTTTGCTTTAGTCCACAAATAATGTGTTGATGTGCACGTGATTAAACCCCTTTATAGACCATTTCAACGGCTATTTGTAGATGGAAGGAAGTGACGTGTTTGGCCCTCAGACGTTTCCGGTTAGTTATCGCGCACAGTGAAAACAACAGACGGGAGGCGTTTTTTTATGGCAATTGTTCGATTATTTTCTTATTCATTTGATAAAACATCTCCAAATTTAAATTAGGAGCATGCTGTTCGTTTGTTGGCTGTTCAGCTACTCATACCAGCTACTCATACCAGCTTCAACCCGTGGAAAGACAGCTTTCAGGACAAGAAGTGTCTGAGTCACGTCAAATGTCAAGGTTGAGAATTCATGTGGAAAGAGCTATTGGTCGAATTAAAAAGTACTGCATTTTAATAAAAAACTCCTCATAAACTTGGTGAAGCGAAGATCAAAAGACAGTGGCAACTGTAGATACAATTATTTTGGTTTGTTCTGCATTAACTAATTTGGACAAGTCATTAATTCGGTAAAAAAAAACAATACATGAGACACTCATGTATGTCTTTTATTTTGTTATTGAATGATTGTGTACAGAATTATGTATATCTGTTGTATATATATTTCTATTGGATTTATGTTTAGTCAAGTCAAGTATATTTATATAGCGCTTTTCACAATATAGATTGTATTAAAGCAGCTTCACAGTATCAATCAAAATAACATAACAATGTTTGTTTCTTAGTGGAAAAACATCCACGTTTGATAGGGCTGATCAATGGTATTAATGATTGGTTAATTAATTTGAATATCCCCAACTAAGCAAGCCAAAGGCAACAGTGGCAAGGAACCGAAAAACTCCATCAGGTGACCTACTGGTGTCCTAAAACTCCATCAAGTGACCTACTGGTGTCCTAAAACTCCATCAGGTGACCTACTGGTGTCCTAAAACCCCATCAAGTGACCTACTGGTGTCCTAAAACTCCATCAGGTGACCTACTGGTGTCCTAAAACTCCATCAGGTGACCCACTGGTGTCCTAAACTCCATCAAGTGACCTACTGGTGTCCTAAAACTCAATAAAGTGACCTACAAACTTCCTGTTGGTGTAAAAGCAGGTCTAAAACAGTGCTCTGTCTGTCACAAGGTGTTTCATCTGAGATGTGTAGGCTTAAAAAGACACCCTGGTGAGCAATGGTTTTGTTCAGTGTGTTCACCATAATCCAAATAAATGTGAAATCATACACAGCCTTCCAGGCAGTAATTTGATAAAATTGTTATTTTAGTAATTGTAATACATTCAATCAATTGCAGGTCAACAAATATTCTCATTAACCAACAAATGTTAATAATTGTAGATAGTTAGGGGTACCTTATTTCCTCTAACGCTGGCCCTGACTCCACTGGTTCGAAGAACACGGACGCGTAATCATTCTCCAAACGGAAGCGACTTGCACTTACTCTCTCTGTACCGGGGCAACTTGCACTTACTATCTCTCTCTGTACCGGGCGACTTGCACTTTCTCTCTGTCCCGGGGCGACTTGCACTTACTCTCTCTCTCTCTGTACCGGGCGACTTGCACTTCCTCTCTCTCTGTACCGGGGCGACGTGCACTTACTCTCTCTCTCTCTGTACCGGGCGACTTGCACTTCCTCTCTCTCTGTGCCGGGGCGACTTGCACTTACTCTCTCTCTGTACCGGGCGACTTGCACTTACTCTTTCTCTCTATGTACCGGGGCGACTTGCACTTACTCTCTCTCTGTACCGGGGTGACTTGCACTTACTCTTTCTCTGTACCGGGGCAACTTGCACTTACTCTCTCTCTGTACCTACTCTCTCTCTGTACCGGGGCGACTTGCACTTACTCTCTCTCTGTACCGGGGTGAATTGCACTTACTCTCTCTCTGTACCGGGCGACTTGCACTTCCTCTCTCTCTGTACCGGGTGACTTGCACTTACTCTCTCTCTGTACCGGGCGACTTGCACTTACTCTCTCTCTCTCTGTACCGGGCGACTTGCACTTACTCTCTCTCTCTCTCTCTGTACCGGGCGACTTGCACTTACTCTCTCTCTCTCTGAACCGGGCGACTTGCACTTACTCTCTCTTTGTACCGGGTGACTTGCATTTACTCTCTCTCTGTACCGGGGCGACTTGCACTTACTCTCTCTCTGTACCGGGCGACTTGCACTTACTCTCTCTCTGTACCGGGTGACTTGCACTTACTCTCTCTCTGTACCGGGGCGACTTGCACTTACTGTGACTGGGTCACAAGCTCTGAGTATGCGCACGGAGGGGTCACGAGGGAGGGGGGGGGGGGGGGGGGGGGGGTTAGTTAATACAATTTATAGTCATTGTTCATGGGAGTTCACAATGCATTAACTCATTTTAATAAACAACTTTTGAATATAAAAATGCATTATTAAATGTTGAAATTAACATTAACTAAGACTAATAAATGCTTAAAGTATTATTCATTCTTAGTGTTAACTGAAGTAGTTAACTAATAATACCTTTTTGTAAAGCATTACTCGTTTGAATCTTAGTGTTCACGTTTTGCAGTATAACGTCACATCACATTTTGTTTGTATTAATTCATGTGTTGTGTGTTTGATGTACTGTGTGTTTGCTTCTAAAATGATGTTTGTACTGGTAATCCCTAGGTTATGGGGACCAAATTACCCGTAATACTAGTAATACCAGTAAATTAAATGGAAACCATCTTATAAATCATACAGAATTATGTTTTCTGAAAATGTAAAAACAAAAAATGTTTTCTGTGATGGATAGGTTCAGGTACCTTTGTATGAGGGTATGTATGACCTTGTATGACCTTTCTAAATGAGAGTTAAAGGGAGAGTTCACTTTAAAATGAAAATTCTGTCTTCATATACTCACCCTCAACTTACACTTAAGCGATCTTATGAATCACTGACAACTCTTAAATAACTGGTTTGTAAATAATGCTATACTTCATTTAGAAATTATTAATTGATCAACAAAGTTAACAAAGTATGAAAATTATTAAACACATTATAGATATGCTGCTTATAAATCAAGAACTTCTTATTAATGTCTATTAATGCTTTATAAATGATGAATTATAAACTTATGATTAATAGTTTGCAGTTATTATAAAGTGTTACCTATCTGGCTTCTGCTGAACACAAAGGAAGATATTTTGAAGAATGTCAGTAACCAAACAGTTAACTGTTCCTTCTGACTTCCATAGTAGGAAAAAAAATCCCATATAAGTCAATGGGACCAGTTAACTATTTGGTTCCTGACATTCTTCAAAATATCATCTTTTGTGTTCAGCAGAAGAAAGAAATTCATACAGGTTTGAAACAACTTGAGGGGGAGTATATGATGACAGACTTGTCATTTTAAAGTGAACTATCCCTTTAAAGTGTTGTAACTGTTTGTTTATGTATAGTGTTTCTTGGGTTTTTCTTGTGCATCAACAGAAAGGTTTTTATGTATTTATTTTAGAGATTGTCAGTACATGTAGAGGGTTTTAAATTGAATTTGTGTTGATTGTAGCTAGGTTATAAAGATTTTTATTTTTCAAATTAATTAATTACAAATGTATTTAATTATATAATAGTGTACATGTATATTACATTAAAGTTTTAGTTTCATTTTAGTTCACATCAATTGCTTGTCAGTATATTTGGAAGTACACTTTTACCATATTTCAAAGTTCATATAAAAATGTATTAAAGTCCCACTTAATTTGTTCCAAAAAATCACTCCTAATTTCAACTAATGGCATTACATTTGAGTTTAAAGGGATAGTTCACCCAAAAATGAAAATTCTGTCAGTATTTACTCACCCTCATGTTGTTCAACCCCGTAAGACCTTCGTTCATCTTCGGAACACGAATTAAGATATTTTTGATGAAATCTGAGAGCTGGATCACTCCTCCATACTAGTCCATAGGCTTCTTCAGGGAGTGAAACTTGCCGGACTCGAAAAGTTATTAAAGACATCGTTAAAATAGTCCAAGTGACTACAGTGGCTCAATCTTAAGTTTATCAAGCAACGAGAATACTTTTTGTGCACAAAAAACAAACATAAATAACAACTTTATTTCAACTATTCATTTCCTTCTGAGTCAGTTAAACTAGTGTAACAGCGTAAGCTTCTGTTGTTGTACGTCACACGCATCACACACATGACCAGCTTCGGCCAATAGCGAGCCAGCGTGTGACTCAGCTCTACGCAAACATACTAGTTTAACTGACTAGAGGCCCACGAGAAGGAAATGAAGAGTTGAAATAAAGTCGTTATTTTTGTTTGTTTTTGCGCACAAAAAGTATTCTCGTCACTTGATAAACTTAAGATTGAAAACATTACACTTAATTCACATTTAAGTGTATTGTTAACTGACATTAAAGTACATTTTAGTTCACATTAATTGCTTTTCAGTGCATTGAGCATTGCACTTTAAATACATTTTAAATTATTAGAAGCAATTATGAAAGTATTTATAAAGTTGTATTAAAGTCCCACTTAAGTTGTGCCAAAAAATCACTCTAAATGGCAACTTATTACATTTTATTGCAACTTAATATGATACATTTGAAATTAATTACACCTAATGTGCATTCAGTGTGCCGAAAACATTGCATTTAATTCACACTTAAGTGTAAAGACAATTGGAAAAGTTTTTGGGGCAAGTCTGACCTGTTGAAAAGAGATGGTATTCATCCCTCCTGGGATGGTGCTGCTCTTCTCTCTAGTAATTTGGCTCATAGTCTTAGAGCTCAAACATGACAATCTGGGGCTCAGGTCAGGAAGCAGACAGACCGGCTAAACCGACCGTCTGTTAACGCGCCACACGCGCTCATTTATTTATTATTTATTTTCTCTCGCGCGCCCGCGCCTTTGAGTTCATAAAAGCCCAGGTAAGTAAGAATCAGTCAACACAAACGGTGAGTAATGTCTTGTCCTGTTATTGTCACCTGTGTCACATGTCATATGTTTAGTATAGCCTTCTCCGTCGGCAATATAGCATTTATTTGTGATAAATGCAAGGAGACAGGCTGACGGAGAAGATTTCAGAGCTAGAGACACGCATCCAAACTTTAATTGAGGATAGTAAGGATAGTACTAGAGCGTTAGATACTATTTTGGATGCGCCTAGCATAGTGAACTCTGTACATGATTCGGTTCCGGCTGAAGTAGAGCCCACGCAGCAGGGCAGATGGGTGACCGTGAGAGATCGCTCTAGTCGCGTATTAAAAAAACACTCTTCCATTCCGATTACCATAACAAATCGATTTGCCCCACTCAGTGAAACACCCACTGAGAATCCTGTTGATTGTGCCCTGGTAATTGGTGATTCGATCACACGGAACGTGAAAATAGAGACACCAGCCACCATAGTCACATGTTTGCCGGGAGCCAGAGCGCCTGACATCAAAGCAAATTTAAAAGTGCTGGCTAATGCTAATCGTAAATTCTCTAAGATCATTATTCATGTCGGCACTAATGATGTTCGACTCTGCCAGTCGGAGATCACCAAAATTAATATTAAAGAGGTGTGTGAACTCGCAAGTACGATGTCAGGCACTGTAATTTGCTCTGGCCCCCTTCCTGTTCGCAGGAGTGATGAGATATTTAGCAGATTGGCCTCACTCAATGGTTGGTTGTCTAAGTGGTGTCCGTTGAATATTATAGAACTCATAGACAATTGGAAAAGTTTTGGGGGCAAGCCTGACCTGTTGAAAAGAGATGGTATTCATCCCTCCTGGGATGGTGCTGCTCTTCTCTCTAGTAATTTGGCACATAGTCTTAGCTCAAACATGACAATCTGGGGCTCAGGTCAGGAAGCAGACAAACTGGCTAAACCGACCGTCTGTTAGCGGCCTCGCGTTACCAAGGTCAGATAAATCCCATCACATAGAGCCTCTTTCACCTAGATATCATCACATAGAGCTTCTTTCACCTAGATATCATCACATAGAGCCTCGTTCACCTAAATATCATCACATAGAGCCTCTTTCACCTAGATATTATCATATAGAGCCCCTTTCACCTAGATTTCATCATATAGAGCCTCTTTCACCTAGATATCATCATATAGAGACTGTGTCTGTTCCCCGAATTTGGAAATCTAAAACACGTCAGGTAAAAAATGTAATTGATGTTCAACAAATAAAAAACAGATATAATACAGATGAGCAAATGATAAAGCTTGGGTTGCTGAATATTCGATCCCTTACATCAAAATCGCTCATAGTTAATGATATGATTTCAGATTATAATCTAGATGTGCTGTGTTTGACAGAAACCTGGCTAAAACCAATCGCTTCCATTACTTTAAAGGGGCTATATGTAGTTTTTAGCGGCCTCTAGCGGTGATGTTTCAGATTGCAACCAATTTTTACAAGAGCACTCGTGCTCGAACTCATAGGCAATACCGCCTATTACGCAAATATCTTGGCAAATACTCGACGAATTCAGCAAGCACTGAGCTCGTTGGAATCGTCTAGTCGAGCTGAAAAGAACCATATAAGTTTCATAATTTTTGGTGGTGTTTTGCAAAATTGCGGACGCCGGTGACGTCACGATCTCAGAAGAAAATCTCTCGTATCTCTGGAACACGAAGGCCCAGAGAGCTCAAATTCGGGGGAGGAGGAGTATTGGGAATATTCATAAAAAATTGACAGAGATATAAGCCGAAAAACGTGTGCCTTTGACCGGACGTAACTCCCTGACCGTCTACAAAAAGGAGAGAGGCTCGGGAGCGTGCATGCACGTCACATCCGATGGAATTCGACCCGGAGCCTTCACATAGAAATAGGAATACTGGCCTTCAGAGGTAATAGCAAAACTCGACAACTGGATCATTGTAATGTGTGATTACAACCCCTTCACACACAGGCAATAAAAAAGGATTTGTTTCAGTAGAAAAGTTACATATTGCACCTCTAAATGAGTCCACCCCACAAGATTACAGTTATAAACATGAAACTCGTCTAAAACGCAAAGGGGGAGGTGTTGCTGTAATTTATAGTAATATTTTCAAAACCACTAAGAAATCTATTTTAAATATACTTCTCTTGAAGTGTTGGTGCTTAATGTAAAAATATATAGTATAAATGATAAATCACGTTTGAGAATTCTGCTGGCTACTGTATACAGGCCACCAGGGCACCATACAGACTTTATCAAAGAATCTGCGGACTTTCTATCAGAATTAGTATTGGCTACAGATAAATTACTAATTGTTGGTGATTTTAATATACACATAGATAATGAAAAAGATGCATTGGGATTGCACTTACTCTATATCTAATATTATCACATGGAATAGATGTTGATGCTGTTGAAATTCTGTAGCAGAGCGAGGACATCTCAGACCATTATCTAGTCTCATGTAAATTACATTTAGCCAAGGCTGCAAAGCCGACTTCGTGTGTTAGACCTATAACTTCTGCCACTAAAGATTGCTTTATAATCTTCCTAATCAGTTTCATCATCTCAGTATCCCGGATAGCTTAGAAGAACTTGATGTTGCAACAGAAACTTTTAACTCTCTCTTTTCCAGCACTTTAGACGCAGTTGCTCCGTTGCGCTTAAAGAAGATTAAAGATAATAGTCCAACGCCGTGGTACAACGAGCACACACACACAGGCACACACACTTGTAATTGTGAAAAGCGCTACATAAATACACTTGACACACACACTCACACACACACACAGGCCCTTAAGAGAGCAGCCAAAAAGATGGAGCGCAACTGGAAGAAAACAAAACTAGAGGTATTTCAGATTTCATGGAAGGAGAGCTCGATTGCTTACAGAGAGGCTTTAAAAGCTGCTAGATCTGCTTATTTTTCAACCCTATTAGAAGAAAATAAACATAATCCTAGATACTTGTTTGAAACAGTGGCTAAACTAACGAAAAAGAAAGCTTCAAGCCCAGAAGTGTCCAAGCAACACAGCAGTAATGACTTTATGAACTTCTTCACTTATAAGATCGATAATATCAGGGAGAAAATTATAACTATGCAACCGTCTACCACAGTATCGCATCAGGCAGTGCATTGTAGTCTCCCTGAGGAAAATTTTGATTCATTTGTTGCTTTAGGAGAGGAAGAATTTAGCAAACTCGTTAATTCATCTAAATCGACAACTTGTATGTTAGACCCTATACCGACTAAGCTATTGAAAGAGATGCTTCCAGAGATCACAGATCCTCTTCTTAATATCATTAATTCGTCTTTGTCTCTAGGATACGTACCAAAAACCTTTAAGCTGGCTATGATAAAACCGCTTGTTAGAAAAAACGCAACTTGATCCTTCAACATTAGTCAATTACAGGCCGATCTCAAATCTGCCTTTTCTGTCAAAGATATTAGAAAAAGCAGTATCCTCACAACTGTGTTCCTTTCTTGAAAGAAATGATATCTGCGAGGATTTTCAGTCAGGATTTAGACCGCACCATAGTACTGAGACAGCTCTCATTAGAGTTACAAATGATTTGCTCTTATCATCCGATCGTGGTTGTATCTCTCTATTAGTGTTACTTGATCTTAGTGCTGCATTTGACACCATTGACCACAACATTCTTTTAAATAGACTAGAAAACTATGTTGGCATTAGTGGAATTGCACTAGCATGGTTTAAATCATACTTATCTGACCGTTATCAGTTTGTAGCAGTAAATGAAGAGTTGTCTTATCGATCACAAGTTCAATATGGCGTATCACAAGGCTCAGTACTAGGACTGTTGAAAAAACAGAGATTCTAATTATTGGACAAAAAACTTCCACACATAATAACCTAGAATACTGTCTAACACTTGATGGCTGCTCTATTAAGTCTTCGTCGTCGGTTAGGAACCTGGGTGTGCTCTTTGATACCAATCTTTCATTTGAAAGTCACGTGTCTAGTATCTGCTAAACTGCATTTTTCCATCTTAAAAATATATCTAAATCACGACATATGCTCTCATTAACAAATGCGGAACAATTAGTTCATGCCTTCATGACATCAAGACAAGATTATTGTAATGCTCTACTGGGTGGTTGCCCTGCACGCTTAATAAATAAACTACAGCTGGTCCAAAACGCAGCTGCTCGAGTTCTTACTAGAACCAGGAAATATGACCATATTAGCCCGGTTCTGTCAACACTGCATTGGCTGCCTATTAAACATCTTATACAATTTTAAATATTGCTGATTACTTACAAAGCACTAAATGGTTTAGCTCCTCAGTACTTGAGCGAGCTCTCAATGCATTATAGTCCTTCACGTCTATTTGGGATCTCAAAACTCCGGCCAGATTATAATACCTAGAATATCAAAATCGATTGCTGGCGGTAGATCCTTTTCCTATTTAGCACCAAAATTTTGGAACAGTTTTCCTACTATTGTCCGGGAAGCAGACACACTCTGTCAGTTCACAGCTAGACCAAAAACACATCTCTTTGACCTAGCATACACATAATATATTATAGACTTCTATAATTCAATGTTAGGCTGCATAGATTAGGTCAGCCGGAACTGGGAACACTTCCCTTAAATCTTGATGTACTCGTTACATCATAAGAAGAATGGCATCTACACTAATTTTAGTGTCTTTGTTTATCCCGAGGTTTTCCCGCAGCCTTCCGGATCCAGGCCGTATCCAGATCTCACTAGGAGCTTTGCCTGGACCCGATGACAACGCAGTGCTGAAGTGCCAACTAGCCTCTCCCTATGGAGGATCCCTTTCCCACTCTACAGATAAAGCGCTGTGATTCCGGTTCACCTACCCACCCCGAAGTGATCAAATAAAAAAAAAAAATCTGTATCAAATTACAGTTACTGTAAATCCGGCCTCTAGTTCATAAGCGCCAGAGGAGAACTGGCCCCCAAATGAGCCTAGATTCTCCCAAGATTTTTTTTTCCATTAGGTCACTTGATGGAATTTTAGGACACCAGTAGGAACCTGATGGGGTTTTAGGACACCAGTAGGTCACCTGATGGAGTTTTAAGACACCAGTAGGTACCTGATGGGGTTTTAGGACACCAGTAGGTCACCTGATGGAGTTTTAAGACACCAGTAGGTCACCTGATGGGGTTTTAGGACACCAGTAGGTCAACTGATGGAGTTTTAGGACACCATTAGGTCACTTGATGGAGTTTTTCGGTTCCTTGCCACTTTTGCCTTTGGCTTGCTTAGTTGGGGATATTCAAATTAATTAACCAAGCATTAATACCATTGATCAGCCCTACCAAACGTGGATGTTTTTTCCACTAAGAAACAAACACTGTTATGTTATTTGATTGATACTGTGAAGCTGCTTTGATACAATCAATATTGTGAAAAGCGCTATACTTGACTTGACTTGACATAATATACATCCTGATTTGTACATTTCTTGATATGCTGTGCTTGTGAGTAATGTTTACTGTTATTACGTATGATTAGCCTAAACAATAAATCAGGTAATCTGGCTTTCATAACTCAGTGCCTAGCCTCTTTAAGACATCACCGCACGTCACTGGTATCTAGCTATCAATACAAAGATATGTATTGTCAGTGAAATCTTCAGACACAAATAAATAAAGTGCAATAAAATAAAACTTAAGCATATAATTCATCCAGCACCATTTGTGACAAAAATGGAGTATGATATGATTTATATATCATGCCCTGTTTTTCGAGTTTAGGAAGTATGACTGCCAGCCTACCGGCAATGCTAGCAGTAGCTCTCGTCCTCGGTGGAACTGAAGGGTGGGCTTGCTTCTGCTTAGAGTTACTCATAATTCATCCAGCGATGTTCTAAACACGTATATCAACAATAACTGACACTTATGGCGTGCAACAGGTTTAGTTTAACAATGTTGGTCAGGAGCCCTACTTCCTTACACCTCACACCATCATGGCTATACCGGAAGTCCTACTTTCCTTTTTACCTGACAGTTTGTGGGAAGTGACTAACCTAAAGTAAAAAATGCATTCTTACAGCTCTTTTTTTTTTGTTGTTGCTTCAAATTACTCTCATTTAGAACATAAGCTTGCCCTTTTACGCCGGCAACTCAGCGAAAAACAAATGGTGTGTGTATTGCGGGCGCAATGTGAGATGCTGATCTCGCACGCCAATGTGCATTGGCTCATTCTGTCAACACTCGAAGATGATAGGGCTCACTGGCGCGATCCCAATTCGTCGATACACTGACGTTTGTCTCCGTTACCTCCTTCAGGGAACGAGGCTTACGTAATCGAGACGTTTACAGTTATATATGTATTATTTTGATTCTGGTTCATTCTGAAAGTCTTGACAATACAGCAAAATAAAGAGCTCTCCTGTGTTTTCTCTCACCACATCTTAGTTTTAATTCATTATTTTTTCTCAGAATTTTCTCATGCTCTATTTTTATTTCTCAAAAAGAATTAGAGAAATATGTAAAGACAAAGTTGAAACCTAAATACGACAAATAAGAGAATCACCAATGTATATCCTGAGCTTAGAAAGAGCAACATCTGAGCAATACAATTTTTCTATAATGGAGTCTTGAATGAGACAGCAAGACCATAAAGACATGCTTCTTTCAGAACATTCTCAGTTTGACTCATTTTTTAGGTTAAACACCTGAAACTCTGTTCATATTAAAATGAGACATATATGAGAATCACAGCTAAATCTCCTGAGTGTGATGTTTCAATAAAGCAACTTAGTTTCCTTAAAGTCTGAGCTTTATTAACATCAAAGCTTTTGACTGTACACGCAAACACAAACTGGGGGTTTTCCTTAAGCATCAGCAACTTAACTTTTAGCAAGCATTTGGTGGCCACCTAATGGATAAGAAAAACATTACCTATAACACATTAAACTGTTTTATATCACATCACCCTTCCTTATGAGTTACTTAACACGTGTAACATTGAACAATGAAATTACTGAAATTACAAGAAATTACATTTCTTTTCACTTTTTTTCATGAATGTTTTCTCTTGTCTTCCTTTTATCTCACAAAGTCCTTGTATCTCTGTGGAGTTGTGACAATTCGTCCAGACCCTGTTTTCACCCTTTTCAGTGAAATGATTTTAGTGTGACTGGAATCAGACTCAGGTAGACCAGTTCCTGGATGTTCACACTGCACTGGGAGGTCTGGGACGTTATCAGGCTTACTGGCTGACCATGATCTTCATTTGGCCCTATGTCTGTTGAACTGAAGCAGATGCGGGCTCATTGTCACGGACTGTAAGCATCAGGAACCTTTTTCCAGCATCGGTCAATACCCTGGAACAGTGGGCCACTGGTGTCAGCTGGCCATTATGGTCCTGCAGCGAAACGCCCGAGACCGTATCTGCCCGTGCCTGTGCTGGCCACTGTGGGCTGTCACATCAGAGAACGCTAGCACAGGAGCTTCTGGGATTAGGCGTTTCCGTAACAGGCACTTTTCTGTGTTTTTAGATTCAGAAAAAAACAGTAGGATTAATTGATTTCCATTTACGAAAATTAACAGTACGTGACGATAATGTATGAAGAGGAGGCAGTTCACATTAAAAAAGATTGTCGACAGGAGACAGCTGAGAAACAAATGAATCATTTGCAATCACAAGATCTAAAGTATGACCGTTTCTTGTGTGTTGGACCACTGATAAGCGGTGTAAGATTAAAACAATCCAGTAAAAATAAAAAGTGCCTTGTTATCGCACAGTCATTTTGGTCAATGTGTATATTAAAATCCCCCAAAATAAGAATCCTCTTGAATTTAAAACACAACATTGACAACAGTTCAGCAGACTCAGACAGAAATGCTTCACTTGCCTTTGGTGGTCGGTAGACGTCAGCGATGATAGTTGCTTTAGAGGCAGAAATGCTCAACACAAGGCATTCGAATGGTGTAAACTGTGGTACACATACAGTGCTGATGTCAAATTGCAGTTTGTGAACCACAATAATCCCGGTCTGGTCGAACAATGTTTTAATTAAATTCAGATTGGACTATGTTGGTAATAGGCATTTACCTAATGCTAAAAGAAGTTTCTAACTTAAAACCAAATACAGCAGCGTTAACATTAAACAAAGAGTGGAGCGGCAGCCAAAACACACCAGCACACCCAATCAAGCGCAAGCCCCTATGGGACGGGACCAGGCCCGAGCAGGGGGACAGGACCAGGACATGGCTATTACCTGACATAAAGTGTGACTACTGACTCTAATGGCTTTTTTCATGAATCATCCAGAGACTCGCAAACTCATGAGTGACTGTCTGAATCAGTCTGATAAATCATTCACTGAAAGAACTGAATATGTCACCTGAATTTGACTCTTTTTTTGTTTGATTGGTAATAAATGACATTTAAAATGAATTACAGACATCCTTAAATTAAAGGTACAATATGTAAGCATTTTGTAATAAAATATCCCAAAACCACTTGCAGTGGGGTATATTTCCTGCAGTTGTGTACTTACAATATCCCAAAAGTCTCCAAAGATTTTTTATTGCTGAGAAATTCCAATTTTAAATAAGTGGCCGTGCCGGAAAAAAAATGTTGCCTGTCAATGACGCAATATCCGCGCTATCCTCGGTTTCCGTTCATACTGCCATAGCATGACGTAACCGTGGACAACTGCGTAGTGCCTAACGTTTAGCGGCACACAGTTCTTGTTTCGTTCAAACTTTGGGACAAACAAGGAGAACTAAAAGAAGGATCAATATCAGCGTGCCGTTTTTGAGATGCCGAGAGCTCCACGCCCGAGACTAACTTGGACTTGACAGAGCTTCACGAGTCACGACTTGACGGCTTTATTAGACAGGTGAGAAAATGTACATAATACAAATCAATGTTGTAACGTTAGCTCAACATGATGAAATGTTAGAATATGGTCAGTATGTTATTCTAATGTTGATCTAGCTTAAGGTTACTGTTTCGTATAGCAAACGAACTAACACATAGAGTAACATTATAACTTTCAACACACATTTAAATGCCGTTTGGTGTGATAGTGTAACGTTAGACCAAGTGAAGCAGCGCTGCGTTACCTCACAAGTTTAATTCGTCTAATAAACTGACCTGTGTGAGTAACTTTAATCCAGCACTTGCGGGTATATCGGTAGAATTAAATATCCTTATTCCTTTATATCCGCGGGACTCGCGTGTGATATCTGTCTCTTTAGCAATCGCGACCTGCTTCATACCACTGTAATGTTAAAAAACATGAATGTTTGCACTCATCCATAAACATTATTAGATCCATCAGCTTGACAGCAAGTCCATCATTCAGCTCGTCACTGCGTCATAAACATACGCCTTTGTTATTGTTGGAAACTGCGCCCTCTAGTGGTGAAAAAATCATACATATTGTGCCTTTATTCAAAGATTATATGATCAGTCTTAGAGAATATTTAAACAAAATTGCGGCTGTCCAGCATATGTATTAATCTGATATTACAACCCAAAATACTTCCACCTACAGAGTACAAAATTACTTAAACGATATAATTACTAAATTAACAAAAACTGCCAAACTGTCCTGAATGGCGCAAACGTCAGCAATACAACATTGACAACTGAAGTAGACTTTATTTCATTTTAGTGTTACATTACAGTACACAGCTACACAAATCACTAGACAACATTGTGTTTCTGGTTTAAGGCAAGAAAACAGAAGATATCATGTATATGCGCTAACTTAGTAGACATGTAAGGCAGTAAATAGTAAACATAAAAAAACAATATGATTGTTCTGCTTGATATTTAAGACCATAAAAATATAACAGCATAGAAATAGTTTATCTTTGGAGCATGAAAGTTCGTTTGTCTTTACATGGTTCTTCGTGAGGCTTAGCTGAGTTTGCTTTTACTGCACTATTCATTTGGTGCAAAAAGTACATTTTGATCAAACCCAGAAATCCCAGAAATCTACAGATGCTTTAGAAATCTAACAGTCTATGTGTGTTTTTTATTGTTTTTTTTTAATTATTCTGTATAAAAGCTAAAACATTACTGGACTTATCATGGAATTTGTGGTTTTCAAGTCTGTTACACTCTATGAACAAAATGTGAATAATGTTCTACAAAGTTAATGCTTGCTCAATGCACAGATAATGAATATCAAGCACCTTTAAATATGAAAAGCGTCAATTATACAAAAGACTTAAAGGCATTAGAAAATACCATCATACAGTGAATGTGAAAACATGAAATATCAAGGTACACTAGATTAAAAGAGTTAAAGGCTCACATACAAAAGAATCACTAAAGGCCGTCCACTTAAAAAAAGATTGAACATTTCAAAATTCCAAAAACTAATATAAATATTTTAAATTTAAATTTATAAGGATCAGACTAGGATCTAATTGCATCGTGACCTCTGATTAGATTTGACTACAATTTGTTCTAATAATTGAAATGTTCATTAAATGAATCAAGTTCCTATAGTCCTTGTCTAAAGATCCTTAAGATTTCTCCCATATTTAGGCTTTGTTATAAATTAAGGATGGGAGATATTTTCAGTCACATAAAACTGCAAACAAAACAACCAGAACCTTAAGGGTTGCAATAAACCATATTAAATATCACATTTCAATAAAAACATCAAGAAGCCCTTTTTATGGTAAAAATGGTAAATTGTTAATTCAGTTGAGGTTTTTAATCCCTATGAGCATTTTATCAATGTATAAAAACAGTTCATTTTGTTCAATTTGTTTTAATGTGATGGTTTGTATAGATTATTCATAGGCTAGAGGCATACTCGGGAGTGTAACCGTGAATGCTTGGCCAGCGCATTGCAAGCGAGTGGTTTCGTACCGTACATACTGTCACATTTGATCTTTCTATCAATCTATGGTAATAAAAAGCCTTTAGGACTCCAAGGGGTGATCGAGTTACGATGTTTGTTTTTATTTCATCAGGGCGTCTCGAATATTACAGGCAGGGAAACTGCTTTACGCTGGAGTCCGGCTGAGACCCGGCTGAGAACCGGCTGATGTCCGGCTGCATTATGAACTCTCTCTGACGCAGTGACGCATGAACTCAAGCTCGCGTATCCAGAAATGTGTTTGTTCACATACTTGCGTAGAGTCTGTTTCAGGCCTTAGCACTTTCCTAGCCAACAGGGACCGTTCTCAGAACTGTATCTAATGTTGTAAAGTTATGAACAAATGTTCTTCCAGTAACGTTAATAGAACATTCGTTCAAAGTTATCTGGTCTTTAATTACGTTCTTAAAACATTTGCACAAAAAAAATTATTTATACATTGTTCATGGAACTTTTTTCTGAAATGTTTTAGTTGGACGTTTGTCTCATGTTTTTTAAATGTTACTTGTTTCAGAACGTTCAGAGAACATTCAAAAGTAGCATTGCCATAATGTTTGCAGAATGATACAATGGAATGTTTCCTTAACATTCATACAACCAAGAAAACGTTTTTGAAACATTTTAATGTTTAGAGAACATACTGAGATAGCGTTTTCATAGCCCAATGGGAATGTTAGCAAAACATTCTTAGAACATATTTTGTTAGCTGGGTTTTTGTCATTAGTAAAGTTCTTGGTGGCTGTGGCACAACAACTGAGGGAAATGAGTATGATAAAAAGAAGCGTTGAGCACATAAATCAGTGAAGAACTGTACATATGAAGGCGAAGGCAGTGTGCACTAGCGGCACGTCCTCGCCAGGGGAATGTAAGGACAGAAAGTCTGAGAATGCTGACGTCAGTAGGGTGTGTGCGATATGGAGCGCGAGCGCGTTAGAGGACCGTGGCGCATCTCCTTACTCGTCACGCTGCCCTCGGCCCGTGTCTTTCCCTGCTCCTCTTTCATGAACAGATCCATCATGAGGATCTTCTCCTTGTGGATCTGTAAACTGATGTCTTTTGGAATATCTGGGATTATCCAGTCCACAACATCACTCATCAACATCACCACATTCTGCACAAATAAATCACAAGGTCACCAGAATTAAGCATGATTTTAACCAATGTTCTGTACACACTTGATTTTTGAGCAACTAATCGCATTTTTTTTCTTTGGGAATAATTTAAGGTAGCACAGCACTTATACTGTGAGTCTCGCACAGATGAGCCTTTAGATATTAGACACTCACCTGAAAGACGATGACAAATGCTAGTCTGGCCGCCAACACAGCCCAGAACTCCTTCGAGATCTCGTACGGTGTCGGAGACCACGGAGGCTCTCTGTAGTCTTTATACCTGGAGGAGAATGCCATTAATCTTCATGTAGAGTGGTGATGGAGCCGTTCTGATTGTAATCACTTCATACCTGCAGATGTCCACACGGAAACCCAGGTGGAACGGCTCCACTGGGGCGGTGCCGTTCTGGAAGTGACTGACATTAAAGTAAGACAGCGTGTGGTTGACGAAGCCGTGCATCGAGCCGTCTGGACTGTACATGTACTGATACACCAGCCGGGGAATGAAGTCTGAAGTGAAGGAGATCACAAATGCCTGCAGGAAAGATGACAGTTTATAAGAAGTTTTTGACATATTATTGTACAAAGGTGGCATATTAATGGGAGCAGAAAAAGTAATAAATTAATAAATAAATACATTTAGAAAAATACTAAGTATGAACAATTGATTCATGATTAATGTGTAGAATCTTTAGCTTTTAGAATTTTACTTCTTCTGAACAGTTTTACTCATGGTCATTTTTGATGTTTCAAGTGAAGCTTGCCAAAGACAGGAACAGTGCAAACATAAACTGTTGTAATGTGACTTTTGAGAGTATTTTTGTAGTAACTAGTTTATACTGTTCTTCCTCCACTTTTAAGTTTTAGTCAGTTAATAAGTTAAAGTGAAATATGGGAAAAAAAATTGGTTGCACAATCATTACTTACAGTAAAATTGCGTTTGTCGAGGTATATTTCTGGATCGGATGCGTGTACGACAAAAGCACTACAAACTACCTCCAATGTTCTTAGTCCTAGTGCTACAATTCTAGTTTTCAATGTCATTAACTCAGTGAGGAGATGAGGTGCTACAGTATGGTTAATTTAATATTATGTTTAAAATCACTGGTCATCTCAGTGGGAATCCAAACTGTAAACTGCAGTGGTCTCAAACTCAGTTCCTGGAGGGCCACTGTCCTGCAGAGTTTAGCTTTAACCAGGTCTCGACGATAAGGGCTGCCGATAGCCTGTGGCCAGCGTAAACCTCACACAGGACAGTTGAGCCAGTGCTGCATCACGAAAGTGTATAATTTGCATGTATTTTTAAGCCTTGCCAATTTAAATATTCAAGTGCAATAATGCACAAAAGAGAGCTCTATTCAATAATGAGAGAATTTTTGCTCCCCTTTCCTTCCAAGCGTCTCAGTGCCTTCTCAGGGACCACTACATCGTATTGACACGTGGCAGTCTGGAGTGAATCACAAACACAGCTATGACATTAGCATCTGTACCTCTACCACTGTACCAACTGTACCAACTCTACCACTGAACCAACTGTACGAACTCTACCACTGTACCAACTGTACCAACTCTACCACTGTACCAACTGTACCAACTCTACCACTCTACCACTGTACCAACTGTACCAACTCTACCACTTTACCAACTGTACCAACTCTACCACTCTACCACTGTACCAACTCTACCACTGTACCAACTCTACCACTCTACCACTGTACCAACTCTACTACTGTACCAACTTTACCAACTCTACCACTCTACCACTGTACCAACTCTACCACTGTACCAACTGTACCAACTCTACCACTGTACCAACTCTACCACTGTACCAACCCTACCAACTCTACCACTGTACCAACTCTACCACTGTACCAACTGTACCAACTCTACCACTCTACCACTGTACCAACTCTACCACTGCACCAGCTGTACCAACTCTACCACTGTACCAACTCTACCACTGTACCAACTGTACCAACTCTACCACTGTACTAACTTTACCAACTCTACCACTGTACCTACTGTACCAACTCTACCACTGTACCAACTCTACCACTGTACCAACTCTACCAACTCTACCACTCTACCACTGTACCAACTCTACCACTGTACCAACTGTACCAACTCTACCTCTATACCAACTGTACCAACTCTACCACTGTACCACTGTACCAACTCTACCACTGTACCCACTGTACCAACTCTACCACTGTACCAACTCTACCACTGTACCAACTGTACCAACTCTACCTCTATACCAACTGTACCAACTCTACCACTGTACCAACTCTACCACTGTACCCACTGTACCAACTCTACCACTGTACCAACTCTACCACTGTACCAACTGTACCAACTCTACCACTGTACCAACTCTACCACTCTACCACAGTACCAACTCTACCACTGTACCAACTCTACCACTGTACCAACTGTACCAACTCTACCACTGTACCAAATCTACCAATTGTACCACTATACCAACTCTACCACTGTAACAACTGTACCAAACCTACCACTGTACCAAATCTACCACTGTACCAACTGTACCAAATCTACCACTGTACCAACTATACCAACTCTACCACTGTACCAACTGTACCAACTCTACCACTGTACCAACTGTACCACTGTACCAACTCTACCACTGTACCAACTCTACCACTGTACAAACTGTACCAACTCTACCACTGTACCAACTGTACCAACTGGGCACCAATCGTCCAGCTGACAATTCTTGCACCATGAAGTGAACCCTCTCCACTACAGCACATAAAGTTTCCTCATGGAGGGAGCTCTGACGTGAAGAATCTCTCAGTTGAGTGACCTGAGTCTATGCGCTGGATCCCTCAGGGGCCAAACCCACAGCGTCCAGCTCTGGGACGGGCTGAAGGATTAAGCCCCTGCCTGAAACAAAAGGTCCTCCTGATCAGAATCTCCCAAAGGGAGCCGTCGAGGAGGAACATTAGGCCTGAGAGCCATGCTCAGTTGGCCAGAACAAGACTACTAGCAACTTACAGCTTTTTTTAGCGAGGGCAGGGAGGAATACACCATTTAAACTGCTGTTGTTTGTTCGCCATACTCCTGTCTAATAATATGGATGTGCCTTGGACAGACAACAATAAATACAGGGACAATTCAACACAGAGCACTTGCTGAAGGCACAAAAGCTCACCGTGTCCCAATTCACATACTATCTGTCCTAAATAGTATTCGAAATTAGAATTAGTGGGTCCCAAATTGCAGTATGTAGTGTTCCAAAGATACCCGATGGTCTACTTCTTCCGGTTAGAATCCGCAGTGCCGATCCATTTTCCAAAGTCCAAAGTCCTTTTCGGCTACACTCTTTCAAGGTTTAAGATGGCGCCGTTGTGTGTGGCTCACCGCTTACCTATGCTGGGATTATTGTTGATTTACCTGCTTTTGTTGTTGATCACTCGAAATGTCTCCGCGCTGCTGGTGTATGACCGCCTGACTTTGTTAAGTATATGTAACTCTGCAGAGAAAGTGCCGATCTACGGCTCTGTCGGTCAGTCGACAGACATGCCGCCGCCCTTCCTTGCGTCCATACCCGAGTATCTATGGCGTCAAACTTGCCTGCCATTCCGCAGAAATCGCCGCAGGAGAAGCGGTAGGAGAAGCGGAATACGTGTCAGGCTCAGAGCGTACCTGACGTCATCCTGCGCCTGTGATCAGGGTCATCCGTGTGTTGGGTTTTCGGATGGGTTCGTCGGCTGCAGGCTGCGTTCTCTGGCATGCAGTTATCGGTGGCTCCGATCGACTGAAACAGGCTCCGAGTGCACATCTTCCCGCTACTGGAACAGGGAGCGCTTCAAGCGAGGCTGCGTGCTTAGAAATCTCCGCCCCCTCCGTCGTGCCTCCCAACGGACTGAAAGGCGCTCAATTCGGATGGCACTGATAAACACTAGATCGCTGTCAAATAAGACTTTTATATTGAATTACTTTTTTGTGACAAATGCTCTGGATTTTTTGTTGTTGACGGAAACATGGCTGAAGCCGGGTGATGATAGCGCCTTCTCGGAGCTCCTCCCCTCCGACTGTTCTTTCTTCAACTCTCCACGAGTGTCAGGGCGAGGCGGTGGGCTGGCCATGCTCTTCAAAGATGAATATAGTTGCAGGTTATTACCTGCACAATAGTTTTGAACTTCAGCTGTTTGTGACTGTTTTAGATTTTCCCAAAACTTAAAGATTTTATGCACGAGTTTTTAGCTGATGTTGTTCCTAAATATGACAAACTTTTGGTTCGTGGGGACTTTAATATCCATGTATGTTGTCCCTCAAACACACCCGCTCATGATTTTAAAACTCTTTTAAACTCTTTTGGCTTAAACTAATGCGTGGAAGGGCCGACACATCATCTTGGTCACACTTTGGATCTCATTATATCACATGGGCTTTCAGTTATACTTGGGGATATAACAGAATCTGGTATCTCAGACCATTTCCCAATTAGATTTTAAATCAGTGTGCCCCCACCCGCTAGTAAACCTCCTTAGCCTCTAGGCGACGCTTCATCACACCCTCTTCAGGTGTAGAGTTTGCTTCTGCGTTTAGGGGCTTACAGTTTTATGCAATGGATGGTCTGGTCTCTCCTGCTTCCCCAGATAATGTTCTCTCAGTGTTTCATTCCATAAGCACTGAAATTTTAGACTCTATTGCCCCGTTTCGGACTAATTCTATTAAACCTAAGGTTGATCTGTGGTTAAATGACACCACAAGGGCCCTCAGGCAACGCTGCAGACTAGCTGAACGAAGGTGGAAGAAGGACAAACTATTTACATCTCTGGGTTTATTAAGGGACAGCCTAGCCGCATACCAGGCGGCTGTGAAGGTGGCGAAGATGTTTCTTTCTTCGATCTTTCTTCGATCATAACTAGCAGCTGCCATAAACCTAGAATTTTATTTAATACTATTAATTCTGTGTTGAATCCATGTACCTCTGATCCGACAGAGGTTTCCACTAGTACATGTGAGAAATTTCGCACTTATTTCACTGACAAAGTAGCATCTATCAGGGAAAATTGCAATACTAATTTTAATGTGTTTGTACCTGCTGCTCCTGTGCTTTCTGCTGTCTTTGAGGATTTTGAGCCAGTTTCGCTTGCGCTGCTTTCTGAAGTAGTGCAACATATGAAACTCACCTACTGTCCATTAGACATTGTCTCAGCCAGGATAGTGAAGGAAGTTTTTGATAACGCCATTGGGTCGAGATTACTGCATTCCCAGTTGCATTTAAACATGCTGTGGTCAGGCCCTTACTTAAGAAGCCAAATCTTGACCCCTCAGTGTTATCCAATTTTAGACCAGTTTCGCATCTGCCATTTCTGTCAAAGGTTTTAGAAAAATAGGTTTTTATACAGCTACAAGCTTTTATGCAGAAAAATTCTGTGCTTGAAAAATTTCAAATGGGTTTTAGATCACGTCACAGTACTGAGTCTGCTTTGCTCAGAGTACATAATGACATTGCTTTGTCCGTGGATGCCGGGAATCCTGCTATTTTAGTGCTTCTGGACCTCACAGCGGCGTTTGATACGGTGGACCATGCAGTCCTCCTCTCTTGCCTTGAGCATAGTGTAGGCATTCGAGGTTTGGCTCTTAAATGGTTTAGCTCCTATTTAGCAAATAGGAGCTTCTCTATTGTGATTGGTGAATGCTCCACGTCAGCTGCTCCTCTAACTTTTGGGGTACCTCAGGGCTCTATTCTTGGCCCTATTTTGTTTTCTTTATATATGTTGCCGTTGGGGAATATTATCGGAAAGCACAATTTGTCCTTTCACTGTTATGCTGATAATTTACAGATTTATTTGCCCCTAAAACCGAATGATAGTGTCGCACTAGACTCCCTACTTAGTTGTATTAAGGATATTAAGTTGTGGTTGTCACAACATTTTCTTAACTTAAATAAAGCAAAAACTAAGTGTATCATCTTTGGTAACCCAAATGGTTCAACTGTGAGTCTGGGGGCTCTGGCTCCATACCAGGACCTTAAGCCTGTCGAGACCTTAAGCCTGCTGTCAGAAATTTGGGGGTTACTTTTGATTGCAACATGAAATTTGACAAGCAAATCAGCAATGTTGTCAGAATGAGTTTTTTTTTTTCAGCTTCGTCTTCTAGCGAGCATCAAGCATTTTCTTAATAGGCATGATCTAGAAAAGGTGATTCATGCTTTTATTAGTTCGAGGTCGGACTATTGTAATGCTCTTTATGTTGGTTTAAATCAAAGCTTCAATTCACGACTGCAAATTGTGCAAAATGCTGCTGCTCGGTTTTTAACAAATACTTCTAGGCGTGCACACATCACTCCCGTCCTCTACACTTTACATTGGCTTCCAGTGCAGTTTAGAATAGATTTTAAGATTTTACTGTTCGTTTTTAAGGCCTTAAATGGCCTGGCCCCAGAGTATTTAACTGAGATTTTAACCCTGCGTGAACACAGACGGTCGTTACGGTCTTCAAACCAATTGATCTTAGAAGTCCCATGGTCGAAATATAACCGATGGGGTGATCAGGCGTTTGCAGTTGCTGCCCCGAGACTCTGGAACAAGTTACCCCCTGATATTCGCACAATTACAGATGAATCTATTTTCAGGTCGAAACTTAAAACCCATCTGTTTAAAATGGCTTTTAATACGCAGTAGTGGTGTGACAATTTCTTTTTTGATTCTTCTGTTATGTGTTGTATTTGTTGTGTTATTTTATTTTATTTTATGATGTGAAGCACTTTGGATACCTGACGGTTGTTGTAAAGCGCTATACAAAAATAAATGATTGATTGATTGATCCGTGCACACTCTAACGGCTAATATTGCACACAACCCATCGCACTGTGGACGAGGATTTGATTAGAACTACAAACACAAGTAAAAAGTGTTAACAAAACTACAAACATGACGGATCTGCAAGAGCTAAGCTACGGTTAAGCAGAACGGTTAAGATAAAGGGGTTTAAATTATTAATAATCGGTAGCCTCTCTAACCTGACGAAAAGATATTTATTAAATGTTATCCACATGATATTTAATCTAAAACAGCATTGTGAACTTATAACAATGCGTTTGGTCATTAACTTTTAAATGCATCATTACGCAAACATGAGGAGAGTTCTTCGGATGAAAGTGCCATGACTGGCAAGATCAACGTGCTACATTTCTCTTCTCAAAAACAGTATATACTTTAAGTGAACAGTATAAGTCGGTGAGTTGGGACGCAGCAGCTAATATTGTTTGGTCCCGGCACTCTTTATAACTTCCTGGTTATGATATCACCCCACTGAGACATACCACCATTCCAGTGAACTGATTACACATGTACATCAAGTAATCGCAGAAGAAGCATTCGCAGCGTGAGTTTCCTCACAGACGGGTCGGAGCTGGTTGGAGTTTGAGACCACTGCTGTAAAGAACTCTTTAGTCTGTGAATACTATTGCCCTATTTGGATTGTATTTGTTTCTCATGGGTACATAAGGTAATTTCAACATTTACAGGGGTTAGTCAGTAGCCTGGTTAAAACCAGACCATTCTCAGTTGTAACTGAGTTATGGTCTGGCAAAGCGTCATAGACAAATCATTTCCAGAGGGGCATCACCAACGGACATCGCAGATGGACCTAAAACCAATCAGAGCGCTGAAGGAGATGACGTATGCAGAGCGGCGGAGAAACATCTTATGTTTCTTAATATACAAGAAAGAATATTGTTCTTTGCTTGGTTTTTAACAAAAAGGAAACGTTCAAATCGCTTAAAACAGACGTGACGGCGGCATCCATCTTTGTAATGTAGGCTACAAAATCTGCTTCAAAATCCCAGCGCTGTCGTCATCGTGTAAAGCCGCCCCAACTTTTCTGATTGGTGCCTCGATTTCGACGGATTGGAAATGGGCTTGAATGAGCTCTTTGCCAGACTAACTTTCAGAGCAAATCTAAATATGCTGGAAGTTGTCTGGGTTTTCCCAAGCTAGTTAGTCAGTGATTTTATTGCTTTCCGAAACCAGAATGTTAGTGTTTTTCTCCAGCCGCCCTAGTAAACATTCCTGGTGGAATTACAGTCAAACACCAAGGTCGTCAAGAGATTTAATTGCCTTCCAAATCCACATGTCTGAGATTATAAGAGAGGATCAATCCTGAAGTCATCTTGTAAATCCTTTCTGACCACTGCTGAGCATCGTACGGTTACTGTTGCTCTTCGTGGTGATGTGCACACATTTTAAAGACAGAGACTTATTACTGAAATGCTGGAAACCATACCACATTTGTATATGTCATCAGCGTGTTCCCTGGTTCATAGGATCCCAGAACTCATGTGCCATGCATATTTATATTTTACAGACGTCTCCATGAGGAACAGTTATCATCCGAATAGGTCTTATTGACTGAGAAACTTTGAAGTTAGAGTTGACAAGCAAATTTGACAAGTGCCAGGACAATAGAGTAATTCAAGAGTCGTCTACATAAACCCTTCTTCATAAAGGCACCGCTCTAGAATATAAAGTGCTGCATGCAAAGGTGGAGTTTCACAGTTCACAGGTGAATGTGATCATTAGAATGACCAAATAACACAGACAGACTTACATTGACAATAACTGCCACTTTTGCGACTCCTCTGAGAATATTATACCAGATTCCTGTAAAGACATCATGAACAACACCATCAGTGTATCAGGACCTTGAGGTGAACCTCTTATAACACACCCATTGGAGCTATTGATATTATGTACAGGAATATTCCAGCTCAATAATATAATCTATGAAAAGTATTATAAATATTCCCTTATTTTCTCAAACTGGAGGACAAGTTCACAAATGTTTTTTTTGAAGATAGTGGACAGAGATGCTATGGATGCTGATCGCAGAGCTTAAACTGATAATAAGTTTTATTATATGATGGTGAGAAGTGTAAATACAGACCGATGTCTTTGCCTCTGGCTGCATCTGGTCTTCTGAGTTCTGCCACAAACTTCTTGGCATCCAGACGTATTTCAATGATGTTATTGAGGAGGGCAAACAGAGGCGCCAGCGGGAAAGATGCCACAAACAGAGTCACAAAGCCAAACTGGATTACTGCAGGAATGGAACAGTAATAATTACTGCAGTAATATTAGAAACAAGCCATCTTCATACTTCTCTACAGCTGAAGCTTCATCACAAGCTCATTACAGCTCATGAGCCAGTGTCTCTGGGCTTAGCTTGACCAGTATTAGTTCTTAATAAGAATTGAGAAAGGAACGGCACCATTCTGTTGCAATGAAATACACATGAAAAGAGAAGTGATGACGAGTTTGATTTGCTTTGGTTTGTAAGCTTGTAAGACACTCACTCATCTCCATGTACTCGGGCGTGAGGCCAGCGAAGGGCTCCAGGAAGTGATCCGTCTCATAGCGCTGTAACTTCTTCTCATATTCCTCTTCCTGGAAAGAGCGTCTCTTGGATTTAATGTATCTGATCAGCTTCTTCAGTTTACTGCAATAAAGCAAACACAACCCAAACCATGGCAATGCAAACTGTTCCATAAAGCCTGTCATGTTACAGCGTGTGTGCTCGCTGTACTCACGGGACGCCGATCTCAAACAGGTTGTTCTGGATGAGTTGTTTCCCGAGCATTGTGATGCTGAGCTGAATGCAGAGCTCCATGAGGCATCCGCCGTGAGCGCACTGATCAAACAAATCAAAACAGCCGTCATTCTCCCACCGCACTCAATCACACAGCGCATGTGTTCGTGACTCATACCTCCTCCATGCGATAGGACTCGAACACGTAGAGATAACTGCCTGGACGGCCCCCGAGCCTGTGCGGAAACACTTCAGCATCAACACACTCATATGCAGCACAAGTCCTTAATAAACCAGGAGTCAGCAGACACAAGCTTAAGCTCATCATTTCAAGAAGACAGGGGAGATAAAACTGCTCTGGAATTTATGGAGGCTTGTTTCCGCCACAGAATAAAAAAATGTATAAGGTTATTGCGACTTTTTATCTCACAGTTTATTTCTCACAAGTCTGACAAAATTTCTTTCAACTCTGACTTTTTTCTTGCAATTTCAAGTTAAATCGCATCTCTAACTTTTCTTGCAATTTTGAGTTTATATCCCACAATTCTGCCATTTTATCCACAATTCCAAGTTTATATCCCACAATTCTGCCATTTTATCCACAATTCCAAGTTTATATCCCACAATTCTGCCATTTTACCCACAATTCCAAGTTTATATCCCACATTTCTGCCATTTTTCCCACAATTCCAAGTTCATATCTCTCAATTCTGACTTTTTATTGTTTATATATAAGTCAGAATTGTGAGATAAAAAGTTGAAATCAACTTTTTTTATTTGTATTTTGTGGCTGAAACAAGCGTCCATAAAGGATATTGAATACCCACCTGCCTCTGAAAAATGCGATGTATATGATGGGAGTGAACGCATTCACAAACTTAAGGATGAATGTTTTGAAGATCAACCTTTCTTCAAAGCTCTTGTCTGTTTTTGGAACCTCTGAGAAGAGCAACACAAGACAGATGATGGATGTAGCCCTTCTGTTTCACGTTTCACACATGAGCAACAGAAGTCAGATGAACAGCCCTCGGCTGGCATTAAGCAGCGACTGACCGAGGACAGTGAGCCAGCGCGCCAAGGCCCCATACACTTCATCCAGGATGAGGATCACCACCAGGTTGATGATGGCCGCGGTGGTCTTAACCGTCAGCCTGACATTGGAGCGGGTCATGGGGTTTGAGCTCATAGCGAGAGCGGCTTTGGTGGAGATCCGGTATAAGATCACACCAAACACAATAGCAAATGTCACACCGATCTGTAAAACAGTGAGGATGCACTTAAGTTATAATTTTGATGATTATGGCTTACACCTTATGAAAACCCAAAATTCAAAATCTCAGAAAATTAGAATATTACATGAAATCGATAAAAAAAGGATTTTAAATGCAAAAATGTTAGCCCACTGAAAAGTATAATCGTGCATATGTATATAGTTATATATACGAAATATATAAGTTATATAAGTTTCACCTTTTAATTTGAATTACTGAAATACACAAACTTTTGCACGATATTCTAATTTTTTGAGTTTCACCTGTATGAGTACACAACTGAAAGCACAACCAGATGAACACCAGCAGTAAATAAGATAAAATACTATGATCTCAAATGAAGCCATGAAATGATGATGAAAGTAAGATTACTGTACTTACTATAGCAATTACAGTAAATTATGTACAATTACATGCAATTAACCCTAAGCCAAACCCCAATCCTAACCCTGTAGTAAGTCCTAGTTGTTAATTAATATTACTCAGTACTTCAATTTAAATGAACACTGTAACAAGGACACCTTAAAATAAACTGTATCATATTACATTAATAATTGATGGTGTTGTTTATTTTCAAATTATTGCTTTGAGTCTCACAATATTAACGTTACTAACGTACTAAGAATATTTCAGTGCATAATCATAATTATTTTAGTTTTTTTTTTTTCTGACAGTTACTGAAAATCCGGCCTCTAGTTCATAAATGCCAGAGGAGAACTGGCCCCCGACTGAGCCTGGGTTCTCCCAAGTTTTATTTTTCTCCATTAGGTCACCTGATGGGAGTTTTAGGACACCAGTTGGTCACTTGATGGAGTTTTAGGACACCAGTAGGTCACCTGATGGAGTTTTAGGACACCAGTAGGTTACTTGATGGAGTTTTAGGACACCAGTAGGTCACCTGATGGAGTTTTAGGACACCAGTAGGTTACTTGATGGAGTTTTAGGACACCAGTATGTCACCTGATGGAGTTTTAGGACACCAGTAGGTCACTTGATGGAGTTTTAGGACACCAGTAGGTCACTTGATGGAGTTTTTGGACACCAGTAGGTCACCTGATGGAGTTTTAGGACACCATTAGGTCACCTGATGGAGTTTTAGGACACCAGTAGGTCACCTGATGGAGTTTTAGGACACCAGTAGGTCACTTGATGGAGTTTTAGGACACCAGTAGGTCACCTGGTGGAGTTTTAGGACACCATTAGGTCACCTGATGGAGTTTTAGGACACCATTAGGTCACCTGATGGAATTTTAGGACACCAGTAGGTCACCTGATGGAGTTTTAGGACACCATTAGGTCACCTGATGGAGTTTTAGGACACGAGTAGGTCACCTGATGGAGTTTTAGGACACCAGTAGGTCACTTGATGGAGTTTTAGGACACCAGTAGGTCACCTGGTGGAGTTTTAGGACACCAGTGGGTCACCTGATAGATATTTAGGACACCAGTAGGTCACTTGATGGAGTTTTAGGACACCATTAGGTCTCCTGATGGGGTTTTAGGACACGAGTAGCTCACCTGATGGAGTTTTAGGACACCAGTAGGTCCCCTGATGGAGTTTTAGGACACCATTAGGTCACTTGATGGAGTTTTAGGACACCAGTAGGTCACTTGATGGAGTTTTAGGACACCATTAGGTCACCTGATGGAGTTTTAGGATACTAGTAGGTCACCTGATGGAGTTTTAGGACACCGGTGGGTCACCTGAAGGAGTTTTAGGACACCATTAGGTCACGATGGAGTTTTAGGACACCATTAGGTCACGATGGAGTTTTAGGACACCAGTAGGTCACCTGATGGAGTTTTAGGACACCAGTGGGTCACTTGATGGAGTTTTAGGACACCAGTAGGTCACCTGATGGAGTTTTAGGACACCATTAGGTCACCTGATGGAGTTTTAGGGCACCAGTAGGTCACCTGATGGAGTTTTAGGACACCATTAGGTCACCTGATGGAGTTTTAGGACACCAGTAGGCCACTTGATGGAGTTTTAGGACACCATTAGGTCACTTGATGGAGTTTTAAGACACCAGTAGGTCACTTGATGGAGCTTTAGGACACCAGTAGGTCACTTGATGGAGCTTTAGGACACCAGTAGGTCACCTGATGGAATTTTATGACACCAGTAGGTCACTTGATGGAGTTTTAGGACACCAGTAGGTCACTGATCGATTGCTCCTGTCTGCCTTCCTGCCTGCTGTGAGTTTGTTTGCGTCTAGGCTGTAAGCTCTATGCCTCGTATTAGCTTCGTATTTCTTTCTGTTTTGAACCATCATTTACTATCATTTCTAGTTGTTTATATTACTAAATATAGTTTACCCACCATCTCAGATTAACCTTACATCGCTAGCTTCCGTTATTGTTAGCACCGCACGCTAGTGTTTACGCGCCACCCGCGCTCATTTATTTATTATTTATTTTCTCCCGCGCGCCCGCGCCTTTGAGTTCATAAAAGCCCAGGTAAGTAAGAATCAGTCAACACAAACGGTGAGTAATGTCTTTTCCTGTTATTGTCACCCGTATCACATGTCATATGTTTAGTATAGCCTTCTCCGATGGCAATATAGGATTTATTTGTGATAAATGCAAGGAGACAGTCAGGCTGACGGAGAAGATTTCAGAGCTAGAGACACGCATCCAAACTTTAATTGAGGATAGTAAGGATAGTACTAGAGCTTTAGATACTTTTTTGGATGCGCCTAGCATAGTGAACTCTGTACATGATTCGGTTCCGGCTGAAGTAGAGCCCACGCAGCAGGGCAGATGGGTGACCGTGAGAGATCGCTCTAGTCGCGGATTAAAAAACCACTCTTCCGTTCCGATTACCATAACAAATCGATTTGCCCCACTCAGTGAAACACCCACTGAGAATTCTATTGATTGTGCCCTGGTAATTGGTGATTCGATCACACGGAACGTGAAAATAGAGACACCAGCCACCATAGTCACATGTTTGCCGGGAGCCAGAGCGCCTGACATCAAAGCAAATTTAAAAGTGCTGGCTAATGCTAATCGTAAATTCTTTAAGATCATTATTCATGTCGGCACTAATGATGTTCGACTCCGCCAGTCGGAGATCACCAAAATTAATATTAAAGAGGTGTGTAAACTCGCAAGTACGATGTCAGGCACTGTAATTTTCTCTGGCCCCCTTCCTGTTCGTAGGAGTGATGAGATAGTTAGTTGATTGGCCTCACTCAATGGTTGGTTGTCCGTTGAATAATATAGAATTCATAGACAATTTGAAAAATTTTTGGGGCAAGCCTGACCTGTTGAAAAGAGATGGTGTTCATCCTTCCTTTGATGGTTCTGCTCTTCTCTCTAGTAATATGGCACATAGTCTTAGAGCTAAAACATGACAATCTGGGGCCCAGGTCAGGAAGCAGACAGACTGGCTAAACCGACCGTCTGCTAGCGGCCTCGCGTCACCAAGGTCAGATAAATCCCATCACATAGAGCCTCTTTCACCTACATATCATCATATAGAGACTGTGTCTGTTCCCCGAATTTGGAAATCCAAAAAACGTCAGGTAAAAAATTTAATTGATGTTCAACAAATAAAAAACAGATATAATACAGATGAACAAATGATAAAGCTTGGGTTGCTGAATATTCGATCCCTTACTTCAAAATCGCTCATAGTTAATGATATGATTTCAGATTATAATCTAGATGTGCTGTGTTTGACAGAAACCTGGCTAAAACCAAACGATTACATTACTTTAAATGAGTCCACCCCACAAGATTACTGTTATAAACATGAACCTCGTCTAAAACGCAAAGGGGGAGGAGTTGCTGTAATTTATAGTAAAATTTTCAAAACCACTAAGAAATCTATTTTTAAATATACGTCTTTTGAAGTGTTGGTGCTTAATGTAAAAATATATAGTGTAAACGATAAATCACGTTTGAGATTTCTGCTGGCTACTGTATACAGGCCACGAGGGCACGATAAAGATTTTATCAAAGAATTTGCGGACTTTCTATCAGAATTAGTATTGGCTAACGAAAAAGTACTAATTGTTGGTGATTTTAATATACATGTAGATAATGAAAAAGATGCATTGGGATTGGCACTTAAAGACATTGTAAACTCAATTGGAGTTAGACAACACGTGTCAGGACCCACTCATTGTCGTAATCATACTCTAGATCTAATAGGAGCACAATCAGGACCTTAAGAGAACAGCCAGAAAAATGGAGCGCAACTGGAAGAAAACAAAACTAGAGGTATTTCGGATTTCATGGAAAGAGAGCTCGATTGCTTACAGAGAGGCTTTAAAAGCTGCTAGATCTGCTTATTTTTCAACCCTATTAGAAGAAAATAAACATAATCCTAGGTATTTATTTGAAACAGTGGCTAAACTAACGAAAAAGAAAGCTTCAAGCACAGAAGTTTCAAAGCAACACAGCAGTAATGACTTTATGAACTTCTTCACTTATAAGATTGATAATATCAGGGACAAAATTATAACTATGCAACCGTCTACTACAGTATCGCATCAGGGAGTGCATTGTAGTCTCCCTGAGGAAAAATTTTATTCATTTGTTGCTATAGGAGAGGAAGAATTCTGCAAACTTGTTAATTCATCTAAATCGACAACTTGTATGTTAGACCCTATACCGCCTAAGCTATTGAAAGAGATGCTTCCAGAGATCATAGATCCTCTTCTTAATATCATTAATTCGTCTTTGTCTCTAGGATACGTACCAAAAACCTTTAAGCTGGCTATGATAAAACCGCTTGTTAAAAAAACGCAACTTGATCCTTCAGAATTAGTCAATTACAGGCCGATCTCAAATCTGCCTTTTCTGTCAAAGATATTAGAAAAAGCAGTATCCTCACAACTGTGTTCCTTTCTTGAAAGAAATGATATCTGCGAGGATTTTCAGTCAGGATTTAGACCGCACCATAGTACTGAGACAGCTCTCATTAGAGTTACAAATGATTTACTTTTATCATCCGATCGTGGTTCTATCTCTCTATTAGTGTTACTTGATCTTAGTGCTGCATTTGACACAATTGACCACAACATTCTTTTAAATAGACTAGAAAACTATGTTGGCATTAGTGGAAATGCACTAGCATGGTTTAAATCATACTTATCTGACCGTTATCAGTTTGTAGCAGTAAATGAAGAGATGTCTTATCGATCACAAGTTCAGTATGGCGTACCACAAGGCTCAGTACTAGGACCGCTGCTGTTCACTCTGTACATGCTACCATTAGGACATATCATTAGGAAACATGGAATTAGCTTTCATTGTTATGCCGATGATACTCAGCTGTATATTTCTTCAAAACCTAATGAAACTTACCAATTCACAAAATTAACGGAATGCATAGCTGATTTAAAAAATTGGATGACTAGTAATTTCCTACTACTAAACTCTGAAAAAACAGAGATTCTAATTATTGGACAAAAAACTTCCACACGTAATAACCTAGAATACTGTCTAACACTTGATGGCTGCTCTGTTAAGTCTTCGTCGTCGGTTAGGAACCTGGGTGTGCTTTTTGATAGCAATCTTTCATTTGAAAGTCACGTGTCTAGTATCTGTAAAACCGCATTTTTCCATCTTAAAAATATATCTAAATTACGACATATGCTCTCATTAACAAATGCGGAACAATTAGTTCATGCTTTCATGACATTAAGACTAGATTATTGTAATGCTCTACTGGGTGGTTGCCCTGCACGCTTAATAAATAAACTACAGCTGGTCCAAAACGCTGCAGCTCGAGTTCTTACTAGAACCATGAAATATGACCATATTAGCCCGGTTCTGTCAACACTGCATTGGCTGCCTATTAAACATCGTATACATTTTAAAATATTGTTGATTACTTACAAAGCATTAAATCCAGGATCCAGGCCGTATCCAGATCTGACTAGGAGCTTTGCCTGGACCCGATGACAACGCAGTGCTGAAGTGGCAACTAGCCTCTCCCTATGGAGCATACCTTTCCCACTCTACAGATAAAACGTTGTGATTCCGGTTCGCGTACCCACCCCGAAGTGATAAAATAAAACAAAATTCTGTATCAAATTACAGTTACTGTAAATCCGGCCTCTAGTTCATAAACGCCAGAGGAGAACTGGCCCCCGACTGAGCCTGGGTCCTCCCAAGGTTTTTTTTTTCTCCATTAGGTCACCTGATGGAGTTTTAGGACACCAGTAGGTCACTTGATGGAGTTTTTCGGTTCCTTGCCACTGTTGCCTTTGGCTTGCTTAGTTGGGGATATTCAAATTTATTAACCAATCATTAATACCATTGATCAGCCCTACCAAACGTGGATGTTTTTTCCACTAAGAAACAAACATTGTTATGTTATTTTGATTGATACTGTGAAGCTGCTTTGATACAATCTATATTGTGAACTTGACTTGACTTGACTAGTTTAATTTTTAGTAATTTTGTTATATGCTTTTGTCATGTTATTTGAATTAATATATAAGAAAAAATGTTTTGAACAGTTTTAGTTCAGACTCTTGTGCAGCTCCCATCAGATAGTGTGGAGAAGCTGGAGTCGTGTTGGCCCAGTCCTCGCTCCTGAACTATTTCTGGTCATGTGTATTTTTGGGATGTCTCAAAAGCTTCTGTGTTTGACCGTAAGGTTGTGATTCTGGTCCAGTGTTTTGCTTTTGTTGCCATTCATTTTCATAGTTTGAGATAGCAGCAGATGCCTGGATATTCTGCTGGAGAATGCATGACTGCATGATGGGGATCAAGACAGCAAAGCCCTCTTCAACAGCCGAAACTAACGGTGACACATTTGAGGATAAGAAAACAAATGTTCATTTTGTAGAGGTTCATATCAGGAATAATTATCAAAGACTTTCAATAGACAGCTGGAACCTCCTTTAAAGCAAACTACTTGGAAGACTATCTGTAATCTGGATCATCTCAGAGACATTCATGGGTGTAACACTTGAGAATAAACAACAAACAATATTGGAACAAATTAAGATTCAGATTTCCGTGGGCAACAAATGTTGGCTGACACTACCATACCGTATTTTATGCTTACCATGTTTGCATTTATTTGATCAAAAATACAGTAAAAACTCACAACTTAATACTAAGGTGCATTTTCAATACTGAAATATAAGAACATGTAACAATACTAGTAGAACCAAGTACTGACTCATTTCGATACCAATACTCTCACACACTATTTGTGTTTGTGCAAAGGTTTTGAAAGGCAAAAGTGTATTTGCAGCGTTTAGCACTGTTTATTATAAGTGGTTTATCCATGCACATTATCATTATTGTGTTAAATTCATGTTTCTGGTAATCTTGAATCAGAATAACTCTTGGAGCATCTCTTCTCTGATGACGAGGGCAACCTGTCACTCACATGTGGTCCACCAGTAGAAAACCACAACCATCCCATCAATTCTGCACTGACAAAATAAGTGAGTATGAAAAGGTGCCTGAGTTGCACGTCATCAGCTTTTTTGTCTTCAGGATCTGCTTGTTTGTGTGCGTGTGTAAGATAAGACTCTCATTCGCAGTAGGAATCTTTCTCCTTGATGCTTATGGCGGCAAATCAATGTCAATAAGAACCGAGCGCACAACTGATGCTGGCGCGCGCGGTAAATGACTTTCGCGAGAGGATAACAGATCCACACGCGAGGAAACGGGGACTCGCGAGATCATTCATACCCTGCGAGTGCTCATGACATCTCTGCACGCAATACAAGCCCTCGTGCGCGCGCACGATCATTCCACACGCTCTCGCGCTTGATCTGCTCTCGCCTGCTGCTTTTACTCGCTCGTACAATTTTATTTTTGACAGTCGAGGGGCCGGACTCCCCTTTACCGGCAGTGGCGGAGCTAGACTTTTAAAACAGGGGTGGCAAAGGGGTGGCAAGGTATTATTTTGGGGGGTCAATATACAAAGTGTTCAATTACACTAAAAAAGAATTATCGTGCCAATATGAATAAGCCTACCTAATGTCTGTGATTGTTGCTGAACATTTGCTAACTAAAACTTCAAATAATAGCCGAGTCCCGAATAGACGCCTGTCTCTTTTACACGCCTGATGTGGCAGCAGGTTTGGGTAAATAAAGGCCGGTCTCAAATAAAGGCCGTGTCTGTTTTTTAGTTTCGGGTTGTATTTAATCTTCTAAAACCCGTCAGATCGTCCGCTTTTTGGCGCCGCCCAAGCAAATTTGTGTCCCGCCAAAGCCTTTTTTGATCGGTGAGTGATGTAGAATGGAATGACTGCCGCGTTGACACAGAGAAGAGAGAGAGAGAGAGAGAGAGAGAGAGAGACCCGACCGGCCGCGCGCGCACTTGTGCTGCGTAAGGACGTCCGATGAGAGGATGCACGACCGCTCCACATTCACGTCCGCTGGGAGATTTGGGAAATGTTCGTAAAAATCAAACAGTGTAATGTTTTCAGCGGGGTGGCAACAGGGGTGGCAAGGACTTCGTCTGCCCTCCGGCTCCGCCACTGTTTACCGGAAGTCAGTTGTGATTGGACGCCTGTCCAATGACTTGTAATTCACTTGACTTGAGACATCACTTAATTTGTTTTATTTATTGTGGTTAATTAATGTGTAATGTGATTTAATGCATTGTTAATATAGAATATATTCTTACCAGATTTTTTTTTAACAGAAAGTATTACTAGTGATTGCATTGTGTTGTTAAGAGATATTTACAGACTGTAATGACACATTTCCATGGTTATTAGCATTGTAAATCTACCAAAATTCTTATAAATTTTTACATTTTATATTTAAAACACTATGATTTGTGTTATTGCCTTAAAATATTTAAAATAAATTGCAGAAAAAGTCATATTTGCTGTAGTTCACCACTACCACTTGACCCCCATTTACCACTATTTTTCCCTTTTTCCGACCAAAATTAAAGTGGATCTGAGAACCTCAGAATGTAAAAAGTGTCCATTAAGGGCTTTGGATGAAAGATAAATTACTTGTTTATATCAATAAGCAAGAGTTGTTGTGTAAGCTTTTTGTTTTCATCCTGTGTATTACTATTATGTCAATTTTGAGTGGTTCATTATATTTTCTATTAAATGTAAAAGGGGTTCTGGCAGCATGAATGCATTTATTTTTTTTAAGATATGTTATTTGCAGATGGGGTTTAATAATTTATGCTGTGTACTACTTGCCTCATTCTCTTATTAAGTTATTAGCTTACAAAAAGTTAGATGATTAAGATCACTATATAATGTTGTAATAGCTTTGCTGGTTTTAATAATCTGCTGGATTTAATATTGTTTCTCTGTATTCGGTAGTAAATTCTGAAAAGGCATTTTTTAAGCTATAATTAATGCTGTGTACTGTATCTTAACTTGAGAAGCCAGAACCCCTTTTACATTGAATAGAAAATATAATGAACCATTTAAATTATGTAAAAATTCATAAGAATTTTGGTAGATTTACAATGCTAATAACCATGGAAATGTGTCATTACAGTCTGTAAATTATCTCTTGACAACACAATGCAATCACTAGTAATACTTTCTGTTAAAAAGTATCTGGTAAGAATATATTCTATATTAACAATGCATTAAATCACATTACACATTAATTAACCACAATAAATAAAACAAATTAAGTGATGTCTCAAGTCAAGTGAATTACAAGTCATTGGACAGGCGTCCAATCACAACTGACTTCCGGAAAAGGGGAGTCCCGCCCCTCGACTGTCAAAAATAAAATTGTAGGAGCGAGCAAAAGCAGCAGGCGAGAGCAGATCAAGCGCGAGAGCGTGTGGAATGATCTTGCACGCGCACGAGGGCTTGTATTGCGTGCAGAGGAGATGTCATGAGCGCGCGCAGGGTATGAATGATCTCGCGAGTCCCTGTTTCCTCGCGTGTGGATCTGTTATCCTCTCACGAAAGTCATTTACCGCGCGCGCCAGCATCAGTTGTGCGCTCGGTTCTTATTGACATTGATTTGCCGCCATAGATGCTTCGATCACTGATCTCGTTGGTCTGCCGATGAGGCAGTCGTTGAGAAGTTCACAGAGCTGGGTCTCAGGCAGCAGTTCTCAGGAGATATATCCCTCCTGGGGGTCCGTGAGGGCTGAAGGTCACCCCCTTAGGGTCGATGCAGGGTGAACAGAGTTATGTAGGGCAGGATAGATTCCCTCTACTTTATTTACCTCCCTCCCCAACTACTGTTGTGTTTTGAAGTGGGGATGTATGCTCCCCGTTGATGGGTGCTCTACTACAGCCCTGGTTCAACAGTAGTAATGCGTAGAGGAAGTTCACTGCGGGGAACCCTCCTTCTCTGGCGCATACTGCAGTCTAGAGCTAATGAAAAAGATAAAGCGCTACCCATAGTGGGTCTTTGGCAGAGTGCCTTGACTCGAGGCAGTGTAGGAGCTGCAGTGTATATCTGAGGGTTTTAGCACCGTACATGCTTCCTTTGGTAGACTCAAGTACCCCTTAGGGTAGAGCAGGCTAAACTGACCTACAAGGGCCAATTCACAAGAGTGTCTCTGTGTCGTTGTTGTTGGGTCTTGAAGAAGGGATATATGCTCCCCTTTGGTGGGTGATCCTAAAGGGATGATCAGTGTTACAAACTGATGAGTATAGGTTGATCCCAATATTATTGTATCATTCTATAGTTTAGCCATAAGTCCTGGAGAAGCCATTCTATGAGCCATTCTCCCCTAATCTATCTAGGATCATTAAAATGGAGAAGAAGCTCCCCTTCGTTAGGCTACTCCCTAAGAGCCTTCTCAGATACTGCTGGGATATGCCTGACATGCCTATGGCTATGTTGGGTATTTTCTCCTTAGCGCTCAGCTCTTGGGGCCGAAAAGGCCCAGGCCAGGTGTAACAGCCCGCACTTCCCTCGCTGTAGAGCAGGGGGCACGCATCTTTGGCCACGGGACAATATTTATTTTAGCCAGTAGATGGTGGGCCAGCTACACGGAGTAGGCCTATGGATACAAATTAAATACTCTTAATGAACTCTGTTTGCCTATCCGGTCCGTGTATCATTTGTTCAATCCATTTTTTCAAATTAAAACCAAAAATGAAAAAAATGAAAAACGACTTGTTTTCCATTATTTATTTCCTGAACTAAGTGAAAAAATGAATAACGACGGGTTTTCTGATTGTGTGCTCAGATCAAAAATAGAAAAAATTAATTACTGGATTAGACTAATTTTAAGTTTGATTTTTAATTTAACACCTTAGTAGCCATATATCGATCAAATTATTTTAAACAGATCAAGTACTATTGTGGTAACAGATTACAGCCATTTTAATAAAGGTGTGAATAGCAATCATGCCTCATTTGCTTACAGTTCGACTTTTGAACTTTATTCCTTTTTTTTATTATTATTTATTTGGGACACACACATACACACCAAAGGTTTAAGGAGGTCTGCGCGGGACTGTTTTTTCCCCCGTCCGCTCCCACAAGGTTACTCAGCATCCGCCTAAAATACACTCTGTGTTCACCCGCTTTATTTCCCGACCTGAAGGTCTGCGACATTTACATCTCGTTTCCAGAATCTCACATTCAAATGTCTCTAATGGAGAGAGAGAGATTAAGTAACCAATAAAATTTATAAATGCTATACAAAAATTGTGTTTGTGTCAATTTAAAATATTATTTTAACATTGTACTGTCAGCAGAGAAAAAAAAGTCACAGAAAAAATTTATGAAATTAATTTCGGACAAATTAAATAGGACAAAGCCTATCTCTAAAATTTCTAAGCAACATAAAGAAAACCATATTGCCCTACTGACAAATGAAGTAGTAAACAGCTCCTCAGAGCTATAGGGAGTCGGGAGTGGGCTATTGTCAGTCGGGAGTTGGCTATTAACAGTCGGGAGTGAGCTATTGTCAGTCGGGAGTGGGCTATTGTCAGTCCGGAGTGGGCTATTGTCAGTCCGGGGTGGGCTATTGTCAGTCGGGAGAGGGCTATTGTCAGTCGGGAGTGGGCTATAGTCAGTCGGGATTGTGCTATTATCAGTTGGGAGTGGGCTATTGTCAGTCGGGAGTGGGCTATTGCCAGTCGGGAGTGGGCTATTGCCAGTCGGGAGTGGGCTATAGTCAGTCGGGAGTGGGCTATTGTCAGTCGGGAATTGGCTATAGTCAGTCGGAAGTGGGCTATTGTCAGTCGGGAATTGGCTATAGTCAGTCAGGAGTGGGCTATTGTCAGTCGGGAGTGGGCTATTGTCAGTCGGGAGTGGGCTATTGTCAGTCGGGAGTGGGCTATAGTCAGTCGGGAGTGGGCTATAATCAGTCGGGAGTGGGCTATAATCAGTCGGGAGTGGGCTATTATCAGTTGGGAGTGGGCTATTGTCAGTCGGGAGTGGGGTATTTTCAGTCGGGAGTTGGCTATTGTCAGTCGGGAGTGGGCTATAGTGGGCTATTGTCAGTCGGGAGTGGGCTATTGTCAGTCCGGAGTGGGCTATAGTCACTCGGGAGTGGGCTATTATCAGTCGGGAGTCGGCTATTTTCAGTCGGAAGTCGGCTATTGTCAGTCGGGAGTGGGCTATTGTCAGTCGGGAGTCGGGAGTGGGCTATTGTCAGTCGGGAGTTGGCTATTGTCAGTCGGGAGTGGGCTATAGTGGGCTATAGTGGGCTATTGTCAGTCCGGAGTGGGCTATTGTCAGTCCGGAGTGGGCTATTGTCAGTCGGGAGTGGGCTATTGTCAGTCCGGAGTGGGCTATTGTCAGTCGGGAGAGGGCTATTGTCAGTCGGGAGTGGGCTATAGTCAGTCGGGATTGGGCTATTATCAGTTGGGAGTGGGCTATTTTCAGTCGGGAGTGGGCTATTGCCAGTCGGGAGTGGGCTATAGTCAGTCGGGAGTGGGCTATTGTCAGTCGGGAATTGGCTATAGTCAGTCGGGAGTGGGCTATTGTCAGTCGGGAATTGGCTATAGTCAGTCAGGAGTGGGCTATTTTCAGTCGGGAGTGGGCTATTGTCAGTCGGGAGTGGGCTATAGTCAGTCGGGAGTGGGCTATAGTCAGTCGGGAGTGGGCTATAATCAGTCGGGAGTGGGCTATTATCAGTTGGGAGTGGGCTATTGTCAGTCGGGAGTGGGCTATTTTCAGTCGGGAGTTGGCTATTTTCAGTCGGGAGTTGGCTATTTTCAGTCGGGAGTTGGCTATTTTCAGTCGGGAGTTGGCTATTGTCAGTCGGGAGTAGGCTATAGTCACTCGGGAGGGGGCTATTATCAGTCGGGAGTCGGCTATTTTCAGTCGGGAGTCGGCTATTGTCAGTCGGGAGTGGGCTATTGTCAGTCGGGAGTAGGCTATAGTCACTCGGGAGTGGGCTATTATCAGTCGGGAGTCGGCTATTTTCAGTCGGGAGTCGGCTATTGTCAGTCGGGAGTGGGCTATTGTCAGTCGGGAGTGGGCTATTGTCAGTCGGGAGTTGGCTATTGTCAGTCGGGAGTGGGCTATAGTGGGCTATTGTCAGTCGGGAGTGGGCTATTGTCAGTCGGGAGTGGGCTATTATCAGTCGGGAGTGGGCTATTGTCAGTCCGGAGTGGGCTATTATCAGTCCGGAGTGGGCTATTGTCAGTCCGGAGTAGGCTATTGTCAGTCCGGAGTAGGCTATTGTCAGTCGGGAGTGGACTATTGTCAGTCGGGAGTGGACTATTGTCAGTCCGGAGTGGGCTATTTTCAGTCGGGAGTAGGCTATTATCAGTCGGGAGTGGGCTATTGTCAGTCGGGAGTGGGCTATTGTCAGCCGGGAGTGGGCTATTGTCAGTCCGGAGTAGGCTATTTTCTGTCGGGAGTTGGCTATTGTCAGTCGGGAGTGGGCTATAGTCAGTCGGGAGTGGGCTATAGTCAGTCGGGAGTTGGCTATTGTCAGTCGGGAGTGGGCTATAGTGGGCTATTGTCAGTCGGGAGTGGGCTATAGTCAGTCCGGAGTGGGCTATTGTCAGTCCGGAGTGGGCTATTGTCAGTCGGGAGTGGGCTATTGTCAGTCGGGAGTGGGCTATTGTCAGTCGGGAGTGAGCTATTTTCAGTCCGGAGTGGGCTTTTGTCAGTCGGGAGTGAGCTATTGTCAGTCCGGAGTGGGCTATTGTCAGTTGGGAGAGGGCTATTCTCAGTCGGGAGTGGGCTATTGTCAGTCCGGAGTGAGCTATAGTGGGCTATTGTCAGTCGGGAGTGGGCTATAGTCAGTCCGGAGTGGGCTATTGTCAGTCCGGAGTGGGCTATTGTCAGTCGGGAGTGGGCTATTGTCAGTCCGGAGTGGGCTATTGTCAGTCGGGAGTGGGCTATTGTCAGTCGGGAGTGGGCTATTGTCAGTCGGGAGCTGGCTATTGTCAGTCCGGAGTGGGCTTTTGTCAGTCGGGAGTGAGCTATTGTCAGTCCGGAGTGGGCTATTGTCAGTCGGGAGTGAGCTATTGTCAGTCCGGAGTGGGCTATTGTCAGTCCGGAGTGAGCTATTGTCAGTAGTGAGTGGGCTATTGTCAGTCCGGAGTGGGCTATTGTCAGTCGTGAGTGGGCTTTTGTCAGTCGTGAGTGGGCTATTGTCAGTCGGGAGTGGGCTATTGTCAGTCCGGAGTGGGCTATTGTCAGTCCGGAGTGGGCTATTGTCAGTCCGGAGTGGGCTATTGTCAGTCCGGAGTGGGCTATTATCAGTCCGGAGTGGGCTATTGTCAGTCGGGAGTGGGCTATTGTCAGTCGGGAGTGGGCTATTGTCAGTCCGGAGTGGGCAATTTTCAGTCCGGAGCGGGCTATTGTCAGTCCGGAGCGGGCTATTGTCAGTCCGGAGTGGGCTATTGTCAGTCGGGAGTGGGCTATTGTCAGTCCGGAGTGGGCCATTGTCAGTCCGGAGTGGGCTTTTGTCAGTCGTGAGTGGGCTATTGTCAGTCGGGAGTGAGCTATTGTCAGTCCGGAGTGGGCCATTGTCAGTCCGGAGCGGGCTATTGTCAGTCCGGAGCGGGCTATTGTCAGTCCGGAGTGGGCTATTGTCAGTCGGGAGTGGGCTATTGTCAGTCCGGAGTGGGCCATTGTCAGTCCGGAGTGGGCTTTTGTCAGTCGTGAGTGGGCTATTGTCAGTCGGGAGTGAGCTATTGTCAGTCCGGAGTGGGCTATTGTCAGTCGGGAGTGGGCTATTGTCAGTCGGGAGTGGGCTATTGTCAGTCCGGAGTGAGCTATTGTCAGTCGTGAGTGGGCTATTGTCAGTCCGGAGTGGGCTATTGTCAGTCCGGAGTGGGCTATTGTCAGTCGTGAGTGGGCTATTGTCAGTCGGGAGTGGGCTATTGTCAGTCCGGAGTGGGCTATTGTCAGTCTGGAGTGGGCTATTGTCAGTCGGGAGTGAGTTATTGTCACTCCGGAGTGGGCTTTTGTCAGTCGTGAGTGGGCTATTGTCAGTCGGGAGTGGGCTATTGTCAGTCGTGAGTGGGCTTTTGTCAGTCGTGAGTGGGCTACTGTCAGTCGGGAGTGGGCTATTGTCAGTCGTGAGTGGGCTATTGTCAGTCGGGAGTGAGCTATTGTCAGTCGTGAGTGGGCTATTGTCAGTCGTGAGTGGGCTATTGTCAGTCGGGAGTGGGCTATTGTCAGTCGTGAGTGGGCTTTTGTCAGTCGTGAGTGGGCTACTGTCAGTCGGGAGTGGGCTATTGTCAGTCGTGAGTGGGCTATTGTCAGTCGGGAGTGAGCTATTGTCAGTCGTGAGTGGGCTATTGTCAGTCCAGAGTGGGCCATTGTCAGTCCGGAGTGGGCTATTGTCAGTCAGACCATCAGCTCCGTCCAAAGTACCAGAGTTCCGACCGCTACCATCTTTATACTTTAAAATTTAATCCCTCGCCGCATGATTCCGCGTGGCTACAGATTTTCTCAAGTTTTAGTGCAAATATTTTTTAGCAGGAAAAAAAAATAAAAAGCTTTTACGTTTTACATTTTACACTCACTTGAGGTGGTTTTTGACTTGTACAAAAAATGGTTAATGCGAATAATGGGAGATGGAAACGCATTTGCAGAATAAATTATGATGTGGCAAACATTAAACCCACGTGACTGATAGACTATTTCCTCATGATGTAATTACTGCTCTTTTTAGGGAAACAGACTGTGGCGAACAGGACGGCCGAGGGTGAGGCGTGAGGCCGGTGGTGCGATTGCTAATGAGCAACACCTGTGAAGCACACCGGTCTCGCATCTCTCACGGAGGAGCGGAAGCATAAAGGAGGAGCGACGACGTTGATGATCGAGAGAGGAACAGGCCTGTATTTTAGTTGTTTTGTTTTCTGTATTTTACTTTAGCCAGCAGTCGTCCGCGAGGGGCTGCTGGCAGTTATATTTATTTTCGGTAGCCAGCAGTCGTCCACGATGGGCTGCTGGCGGTATTTTCGTTTGTTTGTTTTATTTAAATAAATTATATTTTGATTGTTCGCCGGTTCCCGCCTCCTTCTTCCCTGAACATTGCTACACAGACCAAATAATTTGGCTCAGCTCAGTAATAAGAATACGTTTGAGTGTGTTACGCATCTTGTTTTCTGACCCAGAATTCAAGGAAAATGACCCCATGATTAACTCACCCTGAAGCCATCCTAGATGTATATGACTCTTATTTCAGATGAACACAATTGGAACTAAATTTTTAAAAAATGTCCTGGGTCTTCCAAGCTTTATAATGGCAGTGAATGGAGGATCATATTTTGAAGCCCAAAAAAGTCTATCCATCCAACATAAAAGTAATCCATACGGAATTCTGCTCAATCCTGTCGGAAGCTAGTTATTTTAGTTTATTAAGTTAACCCCCTGGAGCCTGGTGATTACTGCTATAGATTAATTCTGAATGAGGAAAGTCATATACTCCTGATATGGCTTGAGGGAGAGTAAATCATGGGGTAATTTACATTTTTGGGTTAGTATTGGCTTAGGGAATACCACCATTATATCAGTCGTAGTGTCAATAGCTGGGTGAACTATCCCTTTAAGGATACCACACACACTCCTTGCAGTGACAGAATGTTATGTTAATGTGTAGCTGTATGTGCGTGCGACGAATCGAGAGCAACAGGGTAATGTCATCACACGTGATATACATACACATCAAAATAACGTTAAGCTAGTGACTACTTGTCGTGTGGCTGAGCAGTGTAGCCAGAGGATAATCATATTATTCTGTCTTGTATTTATATACAAAAAGGTGAAACGGCTCTCAGACAGGAACCGACTCTCACCGTTCTCTTAAAGCAGTCGCTCATCATGAACAACACACACCACTACTGTTTTATTTACTGTTGGTTACTTGGTTACCAATACCACCATCATCCGCTAGAACAGCCTGATGGAAACGCACTCAATTTGCTTTTTTTTGTTGCCAACTTTGAAAAGATTGTTTGGATGGAAACCCAGCTAATGTTTGCTGTAGCCACTGTGTTTGTGCATATTCACAGCATAGTGAGGCAGGCGTTCCCTCAGCATGGTGGAGAGGGTATTGGTTCCCCATAGCACCAATACCAGGACGCAGCATCGAGGTTCCACTTCGAAAGGGAGCGCCTCAAGTTCCGACTGTAACCCTGGTTCCTTGAGAAGGGAATGAGATGCTGTGTCTATGGCACCCGTCTGTGCATCTGCTTTAGACAAAAGAGGGATGTGTAACTCATAAATACTCACGGGCGCTCCGCATGTGACGTCATGGACTGCCGTGTGCCAATGATTAATGGTGTTTGTTTACATGTGCCTCAGACACCGGTCACACTGATCACGTTCCCCATAGTGCCAATACCAGGACGCAGCGTATCAGTCCTCAGGGAACCAGGGTTACAGTCATAACCGTACGTTTTTATCACTGTAATACATTTTTTTCAGAATTTTTTCTCTTTACTGTCACTTTTACCATTGATCAATTTAATGTGTCCTTTCTGAATAAAAGTCTTAATTTCTGCCCCCAAACTGTTGAATGATAGTACTGTATATATTGTAATTGCCCAGTGAACAGATGTACATGATGCATGGTGCCCACTACGACAGATGTATGTTGGTGAACAGCAACAAATACATTAATAATACCCAGTGTTCCTTAGATCTCATTCTATTAAAAAGTGTATTTTTACCTGTCTGGATCTCCTGGAATAAAAGACAGAAGCTGATATTCCAGAGGCAGTTGATGCTTCATCACTTTCTTCAGCCATGCTGAATTTATGTTGTCATAAATAAAGAACACAACGACATATAAAGAGGACAGTCATATAGATTGATGGGTAAGGGTCAACGGTCATCACCCGTGGTGGTTTGGATGGTTAAAATGGTTTGTTAAGATCTCTAGTGGACACCATGCATCAGAGGGTTACATGAAATCATGATGTCTGCCTGTGAAGTGTATTTATGACAAAATATTCATATTCACATGCAGGATTGAATATGAATATTGATGTTCAAATGTGGGTAACACGATACATTAAGGTTTTATTTATTAGCATTAGTTATTTACATTAAAATTAACAATTAACAATGATTTTAGACCATGTATTCACCTTAGTCAATGCTAATTTCAACATTTACAAATACAAAATAACATTTTGTATCTGTTAAAATCAAACATTGTGTCAACATTAGTAAATGAACATGAACAAACCTTAAAGGGGTCCTATTATGCTTTTCCACTTTTTCAACTTTAGTTAGTGTGTAATGTTGCTGTTTGAGCATAAAAAAAGGTTCAAAGGGAGATGTTTTATTTAACAGAATGCACTATTCAAGAACTTCAGCGAGCGGCTCGTTTGGACTACAACATGTTTTTTCTAGATCTTATCACAGTGTTACTCGTTTAAATAATGTGCATCCACTGAATACTCCAAAAAGGGGACAAGGGCTGGTTGAGCTGCATTCGAGAAGACCGTGTTGATGCTTTCCACCCCGTTTCCACTCACTTTTTTGACCTTCCTAAAATTTATTTTAAACACGGTTCCTGAACATTATAATCCTAAAGCTTATCTATGCACTGCACATTTTCTGGAGAACATCTTGTTTTCTGGAGCTTTTTAAGCTCCCGCATTTGTAAGACGGTTCACCGCTCCTTAGGAAAATTAACCATGGATTAGTGATTGATTTCTGTTTGTATTACCTTAGTTTTCCAACAAATATCATGATCAAATGGTGGACAACATTGTATCTATAACGTATAAGAAAATTAAAAAAACATGCCACTCGGAAACGTCCTGTGAAATCATTGGTTGCAAAGTCCGAATTAAATGGGTTCTGCCCGATCCTCGTGTTTGTTAACATTGTCAGGGTCTGAATCAGGCTCGAATTGGTTTGAATTTGACGGAATGGTTACTATTTACAGCTTGGTAGAGCTTGCGGTTATTAAGGGGCGCGGCATTTCCTTAACACGCACTAATAGCTGCCAATCACAACACACTGGGCCAACTAACCAATCACAGCACATTTGGACTTTATCTAAATCTGGGTGTTTGAGCCAGACTGGGATGAGAGGAGCTGTAATAGTATAAATATGTGAAAAATAATGTCTTTTTTGAACAATCAAGCATGAAACCATATTCTAGTACACCCCAAAAACACAATCAAGACTTCATAACAAGGCACAATAGAACCCCTTTAAATAACTGCATCTCTATTTCTAAAATGAAGGTTAAGAAATGCTGTTAGCTAATGCATGAACTAATGTTAACAAATAAGATTTTATGGTAAAGTGTTACCCAGAGGTGTGGGCGGATTTATGACTTCATATGAAACACAAGCCTTACCATCAGAAGCATCATGATGAGGTTTGTCATGTACGCAGGGAATCGGTCTTTACATGTCAGCTTCTCTTTCTCTGGCTAAAGAAGAAAAGAACAATCAGAGTTTCTGTCGTTTTCAGCACAAATATCTGAACATTCTTAAAACAACATATATTGGTAACACTTTATAATAACTGCACGCTATTAATCATTAGCTAAGCATTAATAAACAGTTAATTCATAATTTATAAAGCATTAATAGATATTAATAAGCAGTTTATAAACACAGCTATAGATGATTTATTCTTGATTTATAATGAACAACAGTGCAGCGTTCTGTGTTTTACGTCTGCTGGTCAGGTGCATGATGCGTGTGACGCTGGTCATGTGTGTGATGCTGGTTATGTGTGTGATGCGTGTGATGCTGGTCATGTGTGTGATGCTGGTTATGTGTGTGATGCGTGTGATGCTGGTCATGTGTGTGATGTGTGTGACGCTGGTCATGTGTGTGATGCGTGTGATGCTGGTCATGTGTGTGATGCTGGTTATGTGTGTGATGCGTGTGATGCTGGTCATGTGTGTGATGTGTGTGACGCTGGTCATGTGCGTGACACGTGTGACGCTGGGCATGTGTGTGATGCGTGTGATGCTGCTCATCTGTCTGGTGCGTGTGATGCTGCTCGTGTGTGTGATGTGTGTGATGCTGCTCGTGTGTGATGCGTGTGATGCTGCTCGTGTGTGTGATGTTTGTGATGCTGGTCATGTGTGTGATGCGTGTGATGCTGGTCATGTGTGTGATGTGTGTGATGCTCCTCATGTGTGTGTGATGCGTGTAATGCTGGTCGTGTGTGATGCGTGTGATGCTGGTCATGTGTGTGATGCGCGTAACGCTGGTCATGTGTGATGCGTGTGACGCTGCTCATGTGTGTGATGCGTGTGACGCTGGTCATGTGTGTGATGCGTGTGACGCTGGTCATGTGTGTGATGCATGGGATGCTGGTCGTGTGTGATGCTGGTCATGTGTGTGATGTGTGTGACGCTGGTCATGTGTGTGATGCATGGGATGCTGGTCATGTGTGTGATGCGTGTGACGCTGGTCATGTGTGATGCTGGTCATGTGTGTGTGATGCGTGTGACGCTGGTCATGTGTATGATGCGTGTGACGCTGGTCATGTGTGTGATGCGTGTGACGCAGGTCATGTGTGTGATGCTGGTCATGTGTGTGATGCGTGTGATTCTGGTCATGTGTGTGATGCTGGTCATGTGTGTGTGATGCGTGTGACGCTGGTCATGTGCATGATGCGTGTGACGCTGGTCATGTGTGTGATGCTGGTCACGTGTGTGTGATGCGTGTGACGCTGGTCATGTGTATGATGCGTGTGACGCTGGTCGTGTGTGATGCGTGTGATGCTGGTCATGTGTGTGATGCGTGGGAGGCTGGTCATGTGTGTGATGCGTGTGATTCTGGTCATGTGTGTGATGCTGGTCATGTGTGTGTGATGCGTGTGACGCTGGTCATGTGCATGATGCGTGTGACGCTGGTCGTGTGTGATGCGTGTGACGCTGGTCATGTGTGTGATGCGTGTGACGCTGGTCATGTGTGTGATGCGTGTGACGCTGGTCATGTGTGTAATGCGTGTGACGCTGGTAATGTGTGTGATGCGTGTGATGCTGGTCATGTGTGTGATGCGTGTGACGCTGGTCATGTGTGTAATGCGTGTGACGCTGGTAATGTGTGTGATGCGTGTGATGCTGGTCATGTGTGTGATGCGTGTGACGCTGGTCATGTGTGTAATGCGTGTGACGCTGGTAATGTGTGTGATGCGTGTGATGCTGCTCATGTGTGTGATGCTTGTGACACTGGTCATTCGTATGACATGCATGACGCTGATCATGTGTGTGATGCGTGTGGCGCGTGTGTGATGCGTGTGACGCATGTAACGGTGGTCATGTGTGTGAAGCTGGTCGTGTGTGTTATGCGTGTGACGCTGGTCATGTGTGTGTGATGCGTGTGATGCTGGTCGTGTGATGCGTGTGATGCTGGTCATGTGTGTGATGCACGTAACGCTGGTCATGTGTGTGATGCACGTAACGCTGGTCATGTGTGTGATGCGTGTGAAGCTGGTCGTGTGTGTTATGTGTGTGACGCTGGTCGTGTGTGTGATGCGTGTGATGCTGGTCGTGTGATACGTGTGTGATGCGTGTGATGCTGGTCATGTGTGTGATGCGCGTAACGCTGGTCATGTGTGTGATGCGCGTGACGCTGGTCATGTGTGTGATGCGTGTGACACTGCTCATGTGTGTGAAGCGTGTGACGCTGCTCGTGTGTGATGCGTGTGACGCTGGTCGTGTGTAATGCGTGGGATGCTGGTCATGTGTGTGATGCGTGTGACACTGGTCATGTGTGTGATGCTGGTCATGTGTGTGATGCTGGTAATGTGTGTGATGCGTGTGACGCTGGTCATGTGTGTAATGCGCGTGACGCTGGTCATGTGTGTGATGCGTGTGATGCTGCTCATATGTGTGATGCTTGTGACACTGGTCATTCGTATGACGTGCGTGACGCTGATCATGTGTGTGATGCGTGTGGGATGTGTGTGACGCATGTAACGGTGGTCATGTGTGTGACGCGTGTGATGCTGATCTGTGTGTGACGCTGGTCGTGTGTGATGCTGGTCGTGTGTGATGCGTGTGATGCTAGTCATGTGTGTGATGCTGGTCGTGTGTGATGCTGCTCATGTGTGTGACGCTGGTCATGTGTGTGACACGTGTGACTGGTCATGTGTGTGATGCGTGTGGCGCGTGTGTGATACGTGTGACGCGTGTAACGCTGGTCATGTGTGTGATGCGTGTGACGCTGCTCGTGTGTGAAGCGTGTGACGCTGGTCATGTGTGTGACGTGGGTGATGCGCATGACGCTGGTCATGTGTGTGATGCGTGTGACGCTGCTCGTGTGTGAAGCGTGTGACGCTGGTCATGTGTGTTTGATGTGCTGGTCGTGTGTGTGATGCGTCATGTGTGTGACGCTGGTCGTGTGTGACGCGTGACGCTGGTCATGCGTGTGACGCTGGTCATGTGTGTTTGATGTGCTGGTCGTGTGTGTGATGCGTCATGTGTGTGACGCTGGTCGAGTGTGTGACGCGTGACCCTGGTCATGCGTGTGATGCTGGTCGTGTGTGTGTGTGATGCTGGTCATGTGTGTGATGCCTGTTATGCTGGTCAGGTGTGTGTGATGCGTGTGATGCTGGTCATGTGTGTGATGCATGTGATGCTGGTCATGTGTGTGATGCGTGTGATGCTGCTCATGTGTGTGATGCGTGACGCTGGTCATGTGTGTGATGCGTGTGGTGCGTGTGTGATGCGCGTGACGGGTGTGGCGCGTGTGTGATTCGCGTGACGCGTGTAACACTGGTCACGTGTGTGATGCGTGTGACGCTGCTCATGTGTGTGATGCGTGTGGCGCTGGTCATGTGTGTGACGTGCGTGACGCTGGTCATGCGTATGACGCTGGTCATGTGTGTGTGATGCGCTGGTCATGTGTGTGTGATGCGTCATGTGTGTGACACTGGTCGTGTGTGATGCGCGTGACGCTGGTCATGTGTGATGCGTGTGATGCTGGTCATGTGTGTGATGCTGTTCATGTGTGTGTGATGCGTGTGATGCTGGTCGTGTGTGATGCGTGTGATGCTGGTCATGTGTGTGATGCGCGTAACGCTGGTCATGTGTGATGCGTGTGACGCTGCTCATGTGTGTGATGCGTGTGACGCTGGTCATGTGTGTGATGCGTGTGACGCTGGTCATGTGTGTGATGCATGGGATGCTGGTCGTGTGTGATGCTGGTCATGTGTGTGATGTGTGTGACGCTGGTCATGTGTGTGATGCATGGGATGCTGGTCATGTGTGTGATGCGTGTGACGCTGGTCGTGTGTGATGCTGGTCATGTGTGTGTGATGCGTGTGACGCTGGTCATGTGTATGATGCGTGTGACGCTGGTCATGTGTGTGATGCGTGTGACGCAGGTCATGTGTGTGATGCTGGTCATGTGTGTGATGCGTGTGATTCTGGTCATGTGTGTGATGCTGGTCATGTGTGTGTGATGCGTGTGACGCTGGTCATGTGCATGATGCGTGTGACGCTGGTCATGTGTGTGATGCTGGTCACGTGTGTGTGATGCGTGTGACGCTGGTCATGTGTATGATGCGTGTGACGCTGGTCGTGTGTGATGCGTGTGATGCTGGTCATGTGTGTGATGCGTGGGAGGCTGGTCATGTGTGTGATGCGTGTGATTCTGGTCATGTGTGTGATGCTGGTCATGTGTGTGTGATGCGTGTGACGCTGGTCATGTGCATGATGCGTGTGACGCTGGTCGTGTGTGATGCGTGTGACGCTGGTCATGTGTGTGATGCGTGTGACGCTGGTCATGTGTGTAATGCGTGTGACGCTGGTAATGTGTGTGATGCGTATGATGCTGGTCATGTGTGTGATGCGTGTGACGCTGGTCATGTGTGTAATGCGTGTGACGCTGGTAATGTGTGTGATGCGTGTGATGCTGGTCATGTGTGTGATGCGTGTGACGCTGGTCATGTGTGTAATGCGTGTGACGCTGGTTATGTGTGTGATGCGTGTGATGCTGCTCATGTGTGTGATGCTTGTGACACTGGTCATTCGTATGACATGCATGACGCTGATCATGTGTGTGATGCGTGTGGCGCGTGTGTGATGCGTGTGACGCATGTAACGGTGGTCATGTGTGTGATGTGTGTGAAGCTGGTCGTGTGTGTTATGCGTGTGACGCTGGTCATGTGTGTGTGATGCGTGTGATGCTGGTCGTGTGATGCGTGTGATGCTGGTCATGTGTGTGATGCACGTAACGCTGGTCATGTGTGTGATGCACGTAACGCTGGTCATGTGTGTGATGCGTGTGAAGCTGGTCGTGTGTGTTATGTGTGTGACGCTGGTCGTGTGTGTGATGCGTGTGATGCTGGTCGTGTGATACGTGTGTGATGCGTGTGATGCTGGTCATGTGTGTGATGCGCGTAACGCTGGTCATGTGTGTGATGCGCGTGACGCTGGTCATGTGTGTGATGCGTGTGACACTGCTCATGTGTGTGAAGCGTGTGACGCTGCTCGTGTGTGATGCGTGTGACGCTGGTCGTGTGTAATGCGTGGGATGCTGGTCATGTGTGTGATGCGTGTGACACTGGTCATGTGTGTGATGCTGGTCATGTGTGTGATGCTGGTAATGTGTGTGATGCGTGTGACGCTGGTCATGTGTGTAATGCGCGTGACGCTGGTCATGTGTGTGATGCGTGTGATGCTGCTCATATGTGTGATGCTTGTGACACTGGTCATTCGTATGACGTGCGTGACGCTGATCATATGTGTGATGCGTGTGGGATGTGTGTGACGCATGTAACGGTGGTCATGTGTGTGACGCGTGTGATGCTGATCTGTGTGTGACGCTGGTCGTGTGTGATGTTGGTCGTGTGTGATGCGTGTGATGCTAGTCATGTGTGTGATGCTGGTCGTGTGTGATGCTGCTCATGTGTGTGACGCTGGTCATGTGTGTGACACGTGTGACTGGTCATGTGTGTGATGCGTGTGGCGCGTGTGTGATACGTGTGACGCGTGTAACGCTGGTCATGTGTGTGATGCGTGTGACGCTGCTCGTGTGTGAAGCGTGTGACGCTGGTCATGTGTGTGACGTGGGTGATGCGCATGACGCTGGTCATGTGTGTGATGCGTGTGACGCTGCTCGTGTGTGAAGCGTGTGACGCTGGTCATGTGTGTTTGATGTGCTGGTCGTGTGTGTGATGCGTCATGTGTGTGACGCTGGTCGTGTGTGACGCGTGACGCTGGTCATGCGTGTGACGCTGGTCATGTGTGTTTGATGTGCTGGTCGTGTGTGTGATGCGTCATGTGTGTGACGCTGGTCGAGTGTGTGACGCGTGACCCTGGTCATGCGTGTGATGCTGGTCGTGTGTGTGTGTGATGCTGGTCATGTGTGTGATGCCTGTTATGCTGGTCAGGTGTGTGTGATGCGTGTGATGCTGGTCATGTGTGTGATGCTGGTCATGTGTGTGATGCGTGTGATGCTGCTCATGTGTGTGATGCGTGACGCTGGTCATGTGTGTGATGCGTGTGGTGCGTGTGTGATGCGCGTGACGGGTGTGGCGCGTGTGTGATTCGCGTGACGCGTGTAACACTGGTCACGTGTGTGATGCGTGTGACGCTGCTCATGTGTGTGATGCGTGTGGCGCTGGTCATGTGTGTGACGTGCGTGACGCTGGTCATGCGTATGACGCTGGTCATGTGTGTGTGATGCGCTGGTCATGTGTGTGTGATGCGTCATGTGTGTGACACTGGTCGTGTGTGATGCGCGTGACGCTGGTCATGTGTGATGCGTGTGACGCTGGTCGTGTGTGATGCTGGTCGTGTTTGATGCGTGTGACGCTGGTCATGTGTGTGTGATGCGTCATGTGTGTGACACTGGTCGTGTGTGATGCGTGTGACGCTGGTCATGTGTGTGACGTGGGTGATGCGCATGACGCTGGTCATGTGTGTGCCGCATGTGACGCTGGTCATGCGTGTGACGCTGGTCATGTGTGTGCTGCGTGTGACGCTGGTCATGCGTGTGACGCTGGTCTGTGTGTGTGATGCGTGTGACACTGGTCATGCGTGTGACGCTGGTTGTGTGTGTGCCGCGTGTGACGCTGGTCATGCGTGTTACGCTGGTCATGTGTGTGTGATGCGTGTGATGCTGGTCATGTGTGTGATGCGTGTTATGCTGGTCAGGTGTGTGTGATGCGTGTGAAGCTGGTCGTGTGTGATGCGTGTGACGCTGGTCGTGTGTGATGCGTGTGACACTGGTCATGTGAGTGTGATGCGTTTGATTCTGCTCGTGTGTGTGATGCATGTGACGCTGGTCGTGTGTGACGTGTGTGACGTGTGTGACGCTGGTCATGTGTGTGTGATGCATGTGATGCTGGTCATGTGTATGATGCGTGTGATGCTGGTCGTGTGTGACGCGTGTGACGCTGGTCATGTGTGTGCCGCGTGTGACGCTGGTCATGCGTGTGACACTGGTCATGCGTGTGACGCTGGTCGTGTGTGTGACGCGTATGACGCTGGTCATGCGTGTTACGTTGGTCATGTGTGTGTGATGCGTGTGATGCTGGTCATGTGTGTGATGCGTGTCATGCTGGTCAGGTGTGTGTGATGCGTGTGAAGCTTGTCGTGTGTGATGCGTGTGACGCTGGTCATATGTGTGATGCGTGTGACGCTGGTCGTGTGTGTGATGCGTGTGATGCTGCTCGTGCGTGTGATGTGTGTGACGCTGGTCGTGTGTGACGCGTGTGATACTGGTCATGTGTGTGATGCGTGTGATGCTGGTCGTGTGTGACGCACGTGATGCTGGTCATGTGTGTGACGCTGGTAATGTGTGTGACGCGTGTGACGCTGCTCATGTGTGTGAAAGGACAAGCAGTCACGAGGTTAGAACAACAAGTGCGCGTAAGTTGTTTTTTCTTAATATCCAGTTCTCCTGTTGTTCTGTTTACTATTTGTCAAGTAGGTAGGGCTATTCTCGATTCTTTGCTTATTTATAATTTTTATCTTCACTAAACATCTGTATTTTAATTAGACGCTTTCCTATTTTGAATTTATGCCGCGCATCTAAAGGGTTGTAGTCTGTATTTTATTGTAGCACTTAAGTAGCGCTGTTCAACAGCTAGTTTCGGTTTCGCCCATTCTCGGGATATTTGCTTTGGCTATGCTAATTGCAAGGGTGGCCACAGCTGTCCTCACTCAGGCGATTGAAAGCTTTATATCTATGTAGTGTGCGTGCTGTCGCGGAAGCGTCTGTGGAAGCGTTCAGCTCTTGTGTTCAGCCTCCTCGTGTGAAGACTGACTCGGGTAAAGACCTGCGACTCTACCTGCGCGACTCCACCGAGCAAGGACACCTGCAAGGCACTTAAGTATCTTCTTCACCCTTTCCTTTCCCACCCTTTTCTTATTTCCCTTAATCAACATGTGCTTTCAATACATTCCTGTTGTCTCTCGACAACGCTCTCTCATCATGCACAGAAGGCAGCACAATACTGCTAATCTGCGCCCTATTCTCTCATCCTCACACTCACCTCTCACTCTTTCTATGGGTCTATGGAATTGTCAATCAGCAGTCAATAAAGCTGACTTCATTCCAGCCTTTGCATCTCATTCCACTCTTAATATCTTGGGCTTGACTGAGACCTGGATCCGTCCAGAAGACTCAGCAACCCCTGCTGCTCTCTCCAACAACTTCTCTTTCTCTCACACTCCTCGCCAGTCAGGAAGGGGTGGGGGTACTGGTCTTCTCATGTTTAATAATTGGAAATACTCAACTCTCTCTTCTCTATGCAATAACTACTCATTTGAATATCATGCTATTACACTGAGAACTCCCATTAAGATCCATATTGTAGTCATATATCGCTCCCCAGGTCAACTGGGAAGCTTTGTAGAGGAGCTTGATGTGCTAGTTTCCTCTTTCCCTGAGGATGGCATCCCACTTGTAGTCTGTGGCGACTTCAACATTCATCTAGAGAAGCCGTATGCAACAGACTTCATCTCTCTCCTAGCCTCCTTTGATCTCCAACGGCTTATCACCACAGGTACTCACAAGTCAGGCAACCAACTGGACCTGGTTTACACACGCAACTGCATCAAAGACAATATTTTGGTGAAACCTCTCAATGTTTCAGACCATTTCCTCATTACTTTCAATCTACAACTCACTACCGTTGCACCACCAACTCCCCTACCAGTTACTTTCAGACGATACCTGCGCTCACTTTCTCCATCCCTTCTTTCCTCTGCTGTGCCATCTTCTCTTCCCTCACCCTCGCATTTCTCATCTCTGGATGTGAATACTGCAACGGATACTTTATGCTCCACTCTAACCTCTTCTTTAGACAACATCTGCCCTTTCTCCTCCAGGCCAGCACATGCTACTCCCTCCAACCCCTGGTTATCTGCGGTTCTTCATGAACACCGGACCGAACTCAGGGCAGCAGAGAGGAAATGGCGCCAATCAAAATACACATCAGACCTGAGTAAGTATCAATCTCTGCTCTCTGCCTTTTCTGCTGATGTTCCCGCCGTAAAATATTCATATTTCCACAACAAGATCAACAGCGCCTCTAACACACATTCACTGTTCAAGACATTCAACTCTCTCCTCTGTCCACCTCTACCACCACCCACCTCCTCGCTAACTGCTGATGATTTTGCTAACTTCTTCACTAACAAAACTACAACTATCAGCAGTTCTCAGCTTCACACACACAGGAACACAGACTAACCTCTCCCACAGCCAACAACCAGCCAACTCTCCTTCACTCCACTAACCGAGGATGAACTATCTAAACTTCTCCTCTCTAGTCATCCTACCACCTGCCCTCTGGACCCCATCCCCTCACACCTTCTACAAGCAATCTCTCCCACACTTCTTCCAGCTCTCACACACATCATCAACTCATCCCTCCACACTGGCATTTTCCCTACAGCATTCAAGCAGGCTCGGGTAACGCCACTGCTTAAAAAAACAACGTTAAACACATCACTTTTAGTGAATTACAGACTTGTCTCTCTCCTACCATTCATTGCGAAAGCACTTGAACGAGTTGCTTTCAACCAAGTATCATCTTTCCTGTCTCTGAACAACCAGCTGGATGTCAACCAATCTGGCTTCAAGAAAGGGCATTCAACCGAGACTGCATTGCTGTCGGTCACCAAAGCCCTGCGGATTGCAAAAGCTGCTTCCAAATCATCAGTTCTCATCCTCCTGGATCTGTCTGCTGCCTTCGACACTGTGAACCATCAGATCCTTCTGTCCACCCTCTCATCACTGGGCATCACAGGTACTCCTCTCCACTGGTTTGAGTCCTATCTCACAGGTAGGTCCTTCAGGTTCACATGGAGAGGAGAGGTATCCAAAGCACATCAACTGACCACAGGGGTTCCCCAGGGTTCAGTTCTTGGACCGCTCCTCTTCTCCATTTACACCACATCACTGGGACCCATCATACAGGCACATGGCTTCTCTTACCATTGCTATGCTGATGACACCCAGCTCTACCTCTCATTTCAACCAGATGATCCCACAGTAGCTGTACGGATCTCAAGCTGTCTGGCGGACATCTCGGCATGGATGAAGGAACATCACCTACAGCTCAACCTGGCAAAGACTGAGCTTCTCATCCTCCCTGCCAAGCCGTCTCTACAGCACGACTTCTCCATCCAGCTAGATTCTTCCTCAATCACCCCATCCAGGTCAGTCAGAAATCTTGGAGCAATCTTTGATGATCAGCTGACCTTCACAGACCACATCACAACGACAGCTCGATCATGCAGGTTTGCTATGCACAACATCAGTAAGATCAGGCCTTTCCTAACTGAGCATGCAACACAACTTCTCGTCCAGGCTCTGGTCATTTCTTGGCTTGATTACTGCAATGCTCTCCTAGCCGGACTTCCAGCATGTGCAACTAAACCTCTACAAATGATCCAGAATGCTGCAGCTCGTCTGGTCTTCAACGAGCCCAAAAGGGCCCACGTCACTCCTCCGTTTATCTCTCTGCACTGGCTACCACTCGCTGCTCGCATTAATTTCAAGGTGTTGACAATTGCTTACAGACTGATCTAAGGATCAGCTCCTTCCTACTTCCACTCACTACTATAAGTCTACATCCCTACCAGAAGCCTACGATCAGTCAATGAGCGACGGCTCGTGGTACCATCACAGAGAGCCTCAAAATCACTCTCCAGAACATTCTCATTCACGGTGCCATGCTGGTGGAATGATCTGCCCACCCTCATCCGTAATGCAGTATCCCTGACAGCATTCAAAAGACAACTGATAACTCATCTCTTCCGTGAGCATTTAACATAAAAAAAAAAAAAAATTAAAAAAATCTCCTTTTCCTTTAAATCCCTGCTTATCTGGCTTATGCTACTCCGAGCAATATCTGAACTTTGTATTTTGAGCACTTCTTGTGTTGTTTTTGTCTCTTCACGATGACTCGCTTGGTTTAGTCCTCAGTTGTAAGTCGCTTTGGATAAAAGCGTCTGCTAAATGACTAAATGTAAATGTAAATGACAGGTGTGACGCTGGTCATGTGTGTGATGCGTGTGACGCTGGTCTTGTGTGATGCGTGTGATGCTGGTCGTGTGTGATGCGTGTGATGCTGTTCATGTGTGTGATGCGTGTGGCGCGTGTGTGATGCGTGTGACGAATGTAATGGTGGTCATGTGTGTGATGCGTGTGAAGCTGCTCATGTGTGTGACGCGTGTGACGCTGCTCGCGTGTGACGCTGGTCATGTGTGTGACGCTGGTCATGTGTGTGACGCTGGTCATGTGTGTGACACGTGTGACGCTGGTCGTGTGTGATGCTAATCGTGTGTGATGCGTGTGATGCTGGTCATGTGTGTGATGCGTGTGATGCTGGTCATGTTTGTGATGCGTGGGATGCTGGTCGTGTGTGATGCGTGTGATGCTGGTCATGTGTGTGATGCTGGTCATGTGTGTGTGATGCGCGTGACGCTAGTCATGTCCATGATGCGTGTGACGCTGGTCGTGTGTGATGTGTGTGACGCTGGTCATGTGTGTGATGCGTGTGACGCTGGTCGTGTGTGATGCGTGTGACGCTGGTCATGAGTGTAATGCGTGTGACGCTGGTCATGTGTGTGACGCTGGTCATGTGTGTGACGCGTGTGACGCTGGTCGTGTGTGACGCTGGTCGTGTGTGATGCTAATCGTGTGTGATGCGTGTGATGCTGGTCATGTGTGCTGGTCATGTGTGTGATGCGTGTGATGCTGGTCATGTGTGTGACGCGCGTGACGCTGGTCGTGTGTGACGCTGCTCATGTGTGTGACGCGTGTGACACTGGTCATGTGTGTGACGCGGCTCGTGTGTGACGCTGGTCATGTGTGTGACGCGTGTGACGTTGGTCATGTGTGTGACGCGCGTGATGCTGGTCATGTATGTGACGCGCGTGACGCTGGTCATGAGTGTGACGCGTGTGACGCTGCTCGCGTGTGATGCTGGTCATGTGTGTGACGCATGTGACGCTGGTCATGTGTGTGATGCTGGTCATGTAAGATACGTGTGACGCTGGTCGTGTGTGATGCGTGTGACGCTGGTCATGTGTGTGATGCGTGGGATGCTGGTCGTGTGTGATGCGTGTGATGCTGGTCATGTGTGTGATGCTGTTCATGTGTGTGTGATGCGCGTGACGCTGGTCATGTGCATGATGCGTGTGACGCTGGTCGTGTGTGATGCGTGTGACGCTGGTCATGTGTGTGATGCGTGTGACGCTGGTCGTGTGTGATGCTGGTCGTGTTTGATGCGTGTGACGCTGGTCATGAGTGTAATGCGTGTGACGCTGGTCCTGTGTGTGACGCTGGTCATGTGTGTGACGCTGGTCATGTGTGTGACACGTGTGACGCTGGTCGTGTGTGATGCTAATCGTGTGTGATGCGTGTGATGCTGGTCATGTGTGTGATGCGTGTGATGCTGCTCATGTGTGTGACGCTGGTCATGTGTGTGACACGTGGGACTAATCATGTGTGTGATGCTGGTCATGTGTGTGACGCGCGTGGCGCTGGTCGTGTGTGACGCTGCTCATGTGTGACGCGTGTGACGCTGGTCATGTGTGTGACACGTGGGACTGATCGTGTGTGATGCTGGTCATGTGTGTGACGCGCGTGATGCTGGTCATGTATGTGACGCGCGTGATGCTGGTCATGTATGTGACGCGCGTGACCCTGGTCGTGTGTGACGCTGGTCGTGTGTGATGCGTGTGATGCTGGTCATGTGTGTGATGCGTGTGACGCGTGTGACGCTGCTCAAGTGTGTGAAGCGTGTGACGCTGGTCATGTGTGTGACGCGCGTGTGACGCTGGTCATGTGTGTGATGCGTGTGACGCTGTTCATGTGTGTGATGCGTGTGATTCTGCTCGTGTGTGTGATGTGTGTGATGCGCGTGATGCTGCTCATGTGTGTGACGCTGGTCGTGTGTGACGCGTGACGCTGGTCATGCGTGTGACGCTGGTCATGTGTGTTTGATGTGCTGGTCGTGTGTGTGATGCGTCATGTGTGTGACGCTGGTCGTGTGTGACGCGTGACGCTGGTCATGCGTGTGACGCTGGTCATGTGTGTTTGATGTGCTGGTCGTGTGTGTGATGCGTCATGTGTGTGACGCTGGTCGAGTGTGTGACGCGTGACCCTGGTCATGCGTGTGATGCTGGTCGTGTGTGTGTGTGATGCTGGTCATGTGTGTGATGCCTGTTATGCTGGTCAGGTGTGTGTGATGCGTGTGATGCTGGTCATGTGTGTGATGCGTGTGATGCTGGTCATGTGTGTGATGCGTGTGATGCTGCTCATGTGTGTGATGCGTGACGCTGGTCATGTGTGTGATGCGTGTGGTGCGTGTGTGATGCGCGTGACGGGTGTGGCGCGTGTGTGATTCGCGTGACGCGTGTAACACTGGTCACGTGTGTGATGCGTGTGACGCTGCTCATGTGTGTGATGCGTGTGGCGCTGGTCATGTGTGTGACGTGCGTGACGCTGGTCATGCGTATGACGCTGGTCATGTGTGTGTGATGCGCTGGTCATGTGTGTGTGATGCGTCATGTGTGTGACACTGGTCGTGTGTGATGCGCGTGACGCTGGTCATGTGTGACGTGCGTGACTCAGGTCGTGTGTGTGACGCATGAAGCTGGTCATGTGTGTGTGATGCGTGTTATGCTGGTCGTGTGTGTGATGCGTGTGACGCTGGTCATGTGTGTGTGATGCGTGTGATGCTGGTCATGTGTGTGATACGTTTTGATGCTGGTCATGTATGTGATGCGTTTTGATGCTGGTCATGTATTTGATGCGTGTGATGCTGGTCATGTGTGTGTGATGCGCGTGACGCTGGTCATGTGTGTGACGCGCGTGACGCTGGTCATGTGTGTGATGCGCGTGACGCTGGTCATGTGTGTGATGCGTGTGATGCTGGTCATGTGTGTGAGGCGTGTGATGCTGGTCATGTGTGTGACGCGTGTGATGCTGTTCATGTGTGTGACGCGTGTGATGCTGGTCATGTGTGTGAGGCGTGTGATGCTGGTCATGTGTGTGACGCGTGTGATGCTGGTCATGTGTGTGACGCGTGTGACGCTGGTCATGTGTGTGACATGAGTGACGCTGGTCATGTGTGTGACATGTGTGACGCTGGTCATGTGTGTGAGGCGTGTGATGCTGGTCATGTGTGTGACGCGCGTGAAGCACTGGTCATGTGTGTGACGCGCGTGACGCTGGTCATTTGTATGCCGCGCGTGATGCTGGTCGTGTGTGACGCGCGTGACGCTGGTCGTGTGTGTAACATGCGTGACGCTGGTCGTGTGTGTAACATGCGTGACGCTGGTCGTGTGTGACGCGCGTGACGCTGGTCGTGTGTGTAACATGCATGACGCTGGTCGTGTGTGACGCGCGTGACGCTGGTCGTGTGTGTAACATGCGTGATGCTGGTCGTGTGTGACGTGCGTGACGCTGGTCGTGTGTGTAACATGCGTGACACTGGTCGTGTGTGATGCGTGTGACGCTGGTCATGTGTGTGACTCGTGTGACGCTGATCATGTGTGTGATGAGTGTGATGCTGGTCATGTGTGTGTGATGCGTGTGATGCTGGTCATGTGTGTGACGCGTGTGACGTACAACACAGAAATAAATGAATAGTTGAATAAAGTCGTTATTTTTGTTTGTTTTTTGTGCACAAAAATCTCATCACTTGATAAATTTAAGTTTGAGCCAGTGTAGTCACTTGGACTATTTTAAACATTGTCTTTACTAACTTTCTGGGCCGGGAAGTTTCGATTACCTAGAAGCCTATGGATGAGTGATCCAGCTCTCAGATTTCATAAAAAATATCTTAATTTGTGTTCTGAAGATGAACGAAAGTCTTACGGGGTTGGAACAACATGAGGGCGAGTAAATACTGACAGAATTATCATTTTTGGGTGAACTAACCTATTAACTGACTAAATGCTTTATAACTACCTAAATTAACAATGAATTACAGTAGAAATACGTGTTAATAAAGGATTTATTATCACACTAAGTAACTTTTACTATATGTCTGAATAATAAAATGTATGAATGTACATTTAAATAGTTTATTAATCATTTACTTAAACTTTCTAAGTGATCTTATGAACCACTGACAACTCCTAAATAACTGGTTTGTAAATGATGCAATACTAATCATTAATAAAGTTTGAAAATACAGTTATTAAACCCATTATAGATATTCTTATAAATCAAAAAATAAATCATGTATAGCTGTATTTATAACCTGCTTGTTAATGTCCATTAATGCTTTATATATGATGCATTAACTGTGTACTAAACTAATGATTAATAGTATGCAGTTATTATAAAGTGTTACAGATAGATTTACTCGAGTATAAAAAAGACTTCAGGTATTAAGTCTTGTTTACTGAAAATAAAATAATCAAAATTGACTGACTTTATGCTTAAAACAAGAACAAATATAATATCCACCAATGGGGTCAGAAAAATAACTAGTTTTCTGTTTAAAATTTTCTGACTGCATTGGCAGATAATTTTTCTTGTTTTCAGCAAAAACTCATTTCATTTTGATAAATTTTTCATAAACAAGACTTAATATCTTCAGTCATTTTCTTAATGTAATAATATTTAGATGTTTGTACAGGACAGCCAGACAGAAACACTGAGGAAGAGTGTCATATCCTTCAGCGTTCACGTCGGAGACTGCTATTTTTAAAGGTAGCAAGGCCGGGTCTCTTATTTTAACCTAGCAATCTATGGTTATAAATATTTAATCAAAACTGATAACTATTAAATAATTTAAATAATAGATGTACTATCAAATATTGCAAATATTATAGCCTACTGCAAATATTACTGTTCATTTTGGCAATTCATACTGTTTCAAAGCAGCTTCACAGAAATGCTACAGAGCATCGCAAAACATACTGATCATGAAATCACCTTCTGGGATTTATGGTCCGTCCTCAGAGATTTCTGCATGACTCTGAATTCATATTCGGCTCGCGGGTGATCCTGGCATAAACAAATGACAATATATATGACAAAACTGACTCAAAAACAAGAAAGAAAGAAAGAAAGAAAGAAAGAAAGAAAGAAAGAAAGAAAGAAAGAAAGAAAGAAAGAAAGAAAGAAGTATTTCTGAAAGGCTGTTCTTCAGGCGAGTGTTCCTAAAAGCTTCAGCATGCTATAAATCCTGTGAAAGACTCGAGACGAAAGCTGTGTCGTGGAGAAAGAGAATACAGAGACTTTAATATGTTCAAACCTTCAGTGCTTCCTAAACACACACACACACACAGCGGGGGAAGAAGAGGATGACAACATTAAATGACACTAGAGAAATGAGCTGTAGTGATCATGTGACTGTGTGTGTGTGGTCATGTGATCAGACCTCCTCTTCCTCGAACCCTGTGAGATCCCACTCGTAGTTGAGCCGCATCTGTCTTCTCTTCCAGTGCTCCATGAAGAACGCCGCTGCAACACACACATGCGCACACACACACACGCGCGCACACACGCACACACACACACACACACACACACACACACACACACACACACATACACACACATACACACACATACACACACATACACACACACACACACATGCCAGCATTAATCACACTGTCAGCATGAAATGAACTCATCACACCTGAGGAACTGCCGCTAAATGTAGCAGGAACTGATGAAATATTAACGGTTCATTATAAAGGTGATTGATGATGATGACCGCAGATAACTCCGTCTGAGTGTGGCACATATTTTCACGTATTGGTCGAATCTATGGATGAGAATTCAAATGAAAGTCATAATGGAAACAAAGACGCTTCAGTTTTCCAGCCACACAAGAGCCTGAATGAAGAACAATGAAGATTCCTCTAAAAGCCACGATGCTCGGCTGAAACTCTGATGTGTGTGTGTGTGTGTGTGTGTGTGTGCTGAAGAGCATCCGTCATGTGTGTCCTGCGCAGTAAATCTGGTGTGTGTGTGTGTGTGTGTTTGTGTGTGTGTGTGTGTGTGTGTGTGTGCTAAAGTGCATCCGTCATTTGTGTCCTGTGCAGTAACTCTGGTGTGTGTGTGTGTGTGTGTGTGTGTGCTGAAGAGCATCCGTCATGTGTGTCCTGCGCAGTAACTCTAATGTGTGTGTGTGTGTGTGTGCTGAAGAGCATCTGTGTGTCCTGCGTGTGTGAACTCCTGCGAGCCAAGTCACCACTTCCTGTCCAGATCCCCGAGCGCTCGACACTGAACAGAGCACTCGTACACTCACGCACGATAAAACCCTCCAGACGGAGATGTTTACTCTAAAACAGACAGAACCCTACAGAGATAGAGACACACTGTCCTTCCAGATCCAGGTTCTCCAACAAACACATGAGGAAATTCACTGAACACTTGCTACATTAAGCTCTACAGACGGCACCTGAGGCAGTACACTAATCTGTGTCTAGAACACAGAACATGATTATCAGTCGCTACAACATGACAATACAAGTCACTTATAAACAGTAGCTAATATTCAACATACATACATGTGTGTGTGCGTGTGTCTGTGAGTGTGTTAGTGTGTGTGTGTGTGTGTGTCTGTGTGTGTGACTGTGAGTGTGTGTGTTTGTGAGGGTGTGTGTGTGTGTGAGTGTGAGTGTGAGTGTGTGTGTGTGTGTGTGAGTGTGAGTGTGTGTGTGTGAGGGTGTGTGTGTGTGTGAGTGAGCGCGTGCATGTGTGTGAGTGCGTGCGTGCGTGCGTGCGTGTGTGTGTGTGTGCGTGTGTGCTCAGGATCTCAGGATCTCAGGGGCTTGGGAGCTCGGGATCTCGGGATCTCGGGCTCTCAGGATCTCAGGAGCTCACCCCACAGCGCCATAAAGATGGAGAAGAAGACGGTGGCGGGGTTGTCGAACAGGTGGCTGGCGCGGGCAGTTCCACACGCCGTGCTCAGGTTCCAGTAGCTGCACACGCGGTCACACAGTGGACACATGGTGATGTTCCTGCGCTGGTCACAGATCTCCATGCTGCACACAGAAGAAGCGCTTGAGCAGACACACCTGATTCAGTTCAGCTTCAGTTTTATTACACACTCTAATCTCATCTCATTCCGTTCACTTTCCAACTCCCATTCTGTCCTTCATTCTCATGGACAAAAACTATCACAGCATCATTATAAAAGAAACTATTTTAGGTGTAGTTTCTGGATAAAAGCGCAGGATCAGTTCCAGCAGGCTCTTTTCAGGCTGTCATAATATCCTGACAGAGACAAACTCCAGAGGGACTTTCAGACAGATGTTTGGTTTTATGTGCTCTTTCTCAGCGTATGAACTTCCTCTTGAGCAGTTTAAGGCTTTAGCTCAGGATGGGGGGCTCGACTTTATTACCCAGCAGTATTTATGGTGTCACAAAGAGAGAAAACTGTTGGAGAAGTGAGCTTTACTGAGACATGAGTTAATAGCAGTTCCAAACAGAAACAGAACTTGTCAAAGATGTTTTGTGGAAACTATACTCTAAAATCTGCTGGGTTATTTTTTACTCAGACTGCCGGGGTCTGCCTTTGTTTTGTTATTTTTAAAAGTGTTGGGTTTCTAAATAGACTAAATTAATTGTTTAGCAATATACAGTGCTGGATAGTAACTGGTTACATGTAATCTGGATTAAGTAATCCGATTCCATGGTTACACTTTATTTAGGGGACAAAGTTACATTGTACTTACTCAAATAAGTACTGGGTAATATTAATTAACTACATGTACTTAGTACGATAGATTAACGGTTAGGGTTAGGGTTAGATACTTGTAATTATGCATAATAACCCTACCTAAAATGTTTAATTAAATGGATACCGTTACTAACTAAAATTTTTTGGTCATGTAATATGGAATCAGTAACCAACATAGACTGTAAAAAAAACCATGGACGTAGTGTTCGTGACGTCACCTGTAGTGTTTCTGAGGGGCATTTTTGAAGCCCAAAGTGGGCGGAACCGGCCGTCGCCATCTGGGCCGCGTGTCACTCCCAGATAAACGAACAGTTCTAAAAAAATTCACCCCCCTCACAGTTGCCATGAAGGGAAAAATTAGCTATATAGACCAAAACAACTTTTTGCACCAGACTGTAAACATGTTTCTTCTGCTGTACAGTTGGGCATTTTAACATGCGGGTCTATGGGATTGAGTCTCTTCTGCAGCCGGCCTCTAGTGGCCAGTGGATGAACCTCAGTTTAAGTCTCTTCAGTGTTGGATTCAAGAGAGAGACCGGGAGGGTGTCGCTTGCTATCCGACTACAGTTTGTCAGTTCTCTACCCAGCACTAACCCAGTTTTTAGTCATTATAAGCTGACATTGGGTTAAGTTTGAAACTGCTGGGTTAAAATGCACAGCATGTATTCTGCTATCCTTTAATTGTATCATACTTAATGATATGTTATTTGGTCTGTACCAAAATAAGGTGATCCATTTTACTTCTGAAATCTGACATTTGTCATTTTCTGTTTGAGAGTAATTCCAATTTATGGTAACCCAATGATAATGCAGCTTTCTTTTACAGTTAATATTAATAAATGCATATGCGTGTGCCGTGCGTTTTGATTGGCCACTGACCTGGGAATGTCGTCATCAACAGTAACGCACCCATAGAGGAACACAATAACGCCCACTAAGGAAGCAGGGATCAGCATCTGGGTATAAACCCCAAGCCAAGCAAAGTAGAGGCCGATCTTCTCCCCAAAGTACTTCCTGCGAGACAAGCGAGAGATTATAAGGAAGCTCCACGCGGAGAGCTGTGTGAGAGAGTCTGAGGCGTACCGGATCAAGCCGATGGGCTGGTACTTGTAGAAGACGCTGTAGCTCGCCCACTCTTCATACAGCAGCTGAAATACAGGCACAAACATGGTCTTCACCATCACTTGTTCAACTGTTCAATCCTTCTCCCCATCACTAGAGGTCAGGAGGTACAGACAGCACGGACACTCACCTTCCGGTCATTAGGCTCAGCGTTCTCCCCTTCAACATCTCCCTGATGGTGAAGAAAACAGTCTATCAGATCCTACAGATCATCCCAGTGCTACTCATAGATCCATGCATCCATTAAATAATCAAACTCTGTGTCAGTGCAGCATTGCCTCGGTGTCGTACAGATCCACAGAAACAGTGCTGGATACTCACATCATGTAGTGGATATGCAGCCAGATAAACGCCGCTGCCGAGCAGGCTGGTGATTCCTGAACAACACGTCAGAAGGATTGTTCCGTCAGTTACACGTTTGCTGTCAGTGATGCACATCTAAGTGTATGGAGCACTGAAACTTGGTGCTGTTCATTTTTAACCCCCCCCCCAAAAAATAATATATTTCAAACTGCATAGACCAAGCAGTCGCTCACCCATGCTGAATTTGGCTTTTGTGCACTTGGTTCGCTTCAAAACTTCACATACCTAAAACAATGTATATATCAAAACATTTCAATGATCAAATATAGCATTGATACTGTGCATCTGACAATACTTCATACTTACTAATGAACCTCTTGTTTTACTGTCGAAAAAGGAATCTCTGTCGGATAAATCAAACCTGTAAAGATAAAAGGTCACAAGTATGTTTTTCAGTGCGTTTTTTGCGTCGATCTTTCTCTTGCATTAAGGTCCATTCACACAGATCGCATCTCATTCAAAACACCTGAACACAATTCAGCTGCACTCTGGCCATTAACTTGCTGTAAAAACTGCTAAAATATAAGGTAACACTTTCATTTCAAAGCCTCATTACCAAAACTGAATGGTAGTTAAACAGAGCAGAATTTCTTCCTTTTTTACATTCTTGTCACATTGAACACTGCACTCAGTGAGAATAGGGCTGTGAAAGGAGTCACACTGACCGTCTATAACAGCACGTATAATCCCACCGGTCACAATTGTGACCGCATCTTTTTTCTTATTTCTGGAAGCTCTAAAAATGTTGCTATTGACTCTGGGCAAGAAATTCAACTTTTAAATGACAAAATAGATTGTCTTGATTCAAATCTATTAATGTCATGTGACGAGTGTGAAAGGTCACATGACCAGATCAGTTTAATTCCTGCTTGCACATCTAGAAGAAGTCTTCCTCAGACTACAACAAAAAGTAGTATGTAAAACATCTTAATTAACAGATAGAACTATCATATTTTGTACATATATTCTTTAAAGGGTCTACTACTGATATATTTTGAGAATTATACTCCTGCATATATATTTTGCTCGTAAGACTTGTAAATTTGTTAACGGTCACAATTGTGACCGGTAGTATAACACAGTGATCAATTAAAAACACAGGTATTGGCAGGTATTGGCAATCCAACACTGAACATATGCCACACCTGTGAGGGGGATGGATGATATCGGCAAAGGAGAAGTGCTCACTAACACAGATTTAGACAGATTTGTGAACAATATTTTAGAGAAATAGGCCTTTTGTGTACATATAAAAGGTCTTAGATCTTTGAGCTTAGCTCATGAAAAATGGGGGCAAAAACAAAATTGTTGCGTTTATAATTTTGTTCAGTGTAGTTATCAGTATCCCAGAAACTTTCAATGTGTTGGACCTTCTAGACGTACGTGACCCCCCTTCCCCCCTCAATTGAAAGTGACTGTGATAGTGATGGCTCAGATAGGGAGTACCATGGGTGAAACGGCCCATTTGCCAAGTAGACTTTTGAATGGCGATACAAAGGTGAACTAGCTGGAGGATTAGGCAGATGTTCATGAGAACCAATTGGTGTACCCCACACATGACCACAAACAACCCTTTCTACAATGTACGGCCCATCTTCAGTGCATTGAATGAGTGCACACACATCTCCTTGAAACTGGCCTAGGAGAGGGCCCAAGTGTAATCATGGTCTAGCCCATAGGGGTCTAGCTGAACAAGCAGAAGTTCCTCCAGGCTGTAACTTTGTACATGACAACCTTTTCACCTCACTAAGCCTCCTTCACGAAATGAGAAAATGAGATATTGGATGTCTTGGAATGAATTGTGTCAATAGGTCTAATTGAAGAATTTGTATGAATTCAGACATGGTGTTTCCCACCGGTCACTATTGTGACAGAGTATAAAGCCTAATATTTCACTAACTTAACCAACATAAAATCAAAAAAGGCATAGTGTTTGAGTGTTAGGGAAGTCTAAGGAGTAAAATGTATGTACTCAAGTTGCAAGAAAAAATCTGGGATTAAACGAGTTAAGAAGTGTTGGTGCTTGAGAATAAAGGCGGACACTAACAGATGCTGCTTTTCTCTGGAGAACGGGTACGAGAGGTGCTTCACTTTCTGTGTCCGGTTCTCTTCTAGGTTGGGATGAAGAGGATCTGTGAGTTTGCTGATGAACGTGTTGATCTTTTCCATTACGCCACTGCTGTGTTTGACTTCATACACCTACAGTAGGAGCACAGCGTCATCACAGTCGTCACTCATCACATCACTGCTTTACACTGGGCAAGCTGGACAAACTTACTTTTTTAGTAGGCATCTTCAGTTTTATGAACTCAGCCTCACGGCAGAGCACGTTCCATGGAGCATGAATCTTCACAAAGCCCACTCCAGGTGTCTTGGTCTGGAAACAAACAAAAGATTTTACAGCAAACACAATTCATGATGACACCAAGCAAATGTAATCTCAGGAGACAGACAAAGTGTGTGTACTTCACTGTCAGAGCCTGAAACAAGCACTGGCCCATCCCTGCAAACACACACACACAGTGAATCTGAAACTCACTGGCCCATCCCTGCAAACACACACACTGGATCTGAAACACTGAAACAAGCACTGGCTCATCCCTGCAAACACACACACTGAATCTGAAACTCACTGGAACAAGCACTGGCTCATCCCTGCAAACACACACACTGAATCTGAAACTCACTGGAACAAGCACTGGCTCATCCCTGCAAACACACACACTGAATTTGAAACTCACTGGAACAAGCACTGCTCATCCCTGCAAACACACACATTGAATTTGAAACTCACTGGAACAAGCACTGGCCCATCCCTGCAAACACACACACTGAATCTGAAGCTCACTGGAACAAGCACTGGCTCATCCCTGCAAACGCATACACTGAATTTGAAACTCACTGGAACAAGCACTGCTCATCCCTGCAAACACACACATTGAATTTGAAACTCACTGGAACAAGCACTGGCTCATCCCTGCAAACACACACACTGAATCTGAAACTCACTGGAACAAGCACTGGCTAATCCCTGCAAACAGACACACTGAATTTGAAACTCACTGGAACAAGCATTGCTCATCCCTGCAAACACACACATTGAATTTGAAACTCACTGGAACAAACACTGCTCATCCCTGCAAACACACAAACTGAATCTGAAACACTGGAACAAGCACTGCTCATCCTTTCAAACACACACACTGAATCTGAAACTCACTGGAACAAGCACTGGCTCATCCTTGCAAACACACACACTGAATTTGAAACTCACTGGAAAAAGCACTGGCTCATCCCTGCAAACACACACACTGAATCTGAAACACTAAAACAAGCACTGGTTTATCCCTGCAAACAAACACACTGAATCTAAAACTCACCACTGGAACAAGCACTGGCTCATCCCTGCAAACACACACACTGCATCTAAAACTCACTGGAACAAGCACTGGCTTATCCCTGCAAACACACACACTGAATCTGAAACACTGGAACAAGCACTGGCTCATCCTTGCAAACACACACACTGAATCTGAAACTCACTGGAACAAGCACTGGCTCATCCTTGCAAACACACACACTGAATTTGAAACTCAATGGAACAAGCACTGGCTCATCCTTGCAAACACACACACTGAATTTGAAATTCACTGGAAAAGCACTGGCTCATCCCTGCAAACACACACACTGAATCTAAAACTCACTGGAACAAGCACTGGCTCATACCTGCAAACACACACACTGCATCTAAAACTCATTGGAACAAGCACTGGCCCATCCCTGCAAACACACACACTGAATCTGAAACACTAAAACAAGCACTGGCTCATCCCTGCAAACACACACACTGAATCTGAAATTCACTGGAACAAGCACTGGCTCATCCTTGCAAACACAGACACACACTGAATCTGAAATTCACTGGACAAAGCAGTGGCTCATCTCTGCAAAGACACACACTGAATCTGAAACTCACTGGAACAAGCACTGGCTCATCCCTGCAAACACACACACTGAATCTGAAACTCACTGGAACAAGCACTGGCTCATCCATGCAAACACACACACTGAATTTGAAACTCACTGGAAGGAGCACTGGCTCATCCCTGCAAACACACACACTGAATCTGACACTCAATGGAAGAAGCCCTGGCCCATCCCTGCAAACACACACACTGAATCTGAAACTCACTGGAACAAGCAGTGGCCCATCCCTGCAAACACACACACTGAATCTGAAACTCACTGGAAAAAACACTGGCCCATTCCTGCAAACACACACACTGAATCTGAAACTCACTGGAACAAGCACTGGCCCGTCCCTGCAAACACACACACTGAATGTGAAACTCACTGGAACAAGCACTGGCCCATCCCTGCAAACACACATTGAATCTGAAACTCACTGGAACAAGCACTGGCTCATCCCTGCAAACACACACACTGAATCTGAAACACTAAAACAAGCACTGGCTTATCCCTGCAAACACACACACTGAATCTGAAACTCACTGGAACAAGCACTGGCCCATCCCTGCAAACACACATTGAATCTGAAACTCACTGGAACAAGCACTGGCTTATCCCTGCAAACACACACACTGAATCTGAAACACTAAAACAAGCACTGGCTTATCCCTGCAAACACACACACTGAATCTGAAACTCACTGGAACAAGCACTGGCCCATCCATGCAAACACACGCACTGAATCTGAAACACTAAAACAAGCACTGACTCATCCCTCCAAACACACACACTGAATCTGAAACACTAAAACAAGCACTGGCCCATCCCTGCAAACACACACACTGAATCTGAAGCTCACTGGAACAAGCACTGGCTCATCTCTGCAAACACACACACTTAATTTGAAACTCACTGGAACAAGCACTGCTCATCCCTGCAAACACACACATTGAATTTGAAACTCACTGGAACAAACACTGTTCATCCCTGCAAACACACACACTGAATCTGAAACACTGGAACAAGCACTGGCTCATCCTTGCAAACACACACACTGAATCTGAAACTCACTGGAACAAGCACTGGCTCATCCTTGCAAACACACACACTGAATTTGAAACTCAATGGAACAAGCACTGGCTCATCCTTGCAAACACACACACTGAATTTGAAATTCACTGGTAAAGCACTGGCTCATCCCTGCAAACACACACACTGAATCTAAAACTCACTGGAACAAGCACTGGCTCATACCTGCAAACACACACACTGCATCTAAAACTCATTGGAACAAGCACTGGCTTATCCCTGCAAACACACACATTGAATGTGAAACACTAAAACAAGCACTGGCTCATCCCTGCAAACACACACACTGAATCTGAAATTCACTGGAACAAGCACTGGCTCATCCTTGCAAACACACACACACACACTGAATCTGAAATTCACTGGACAAAGCACTGGCTCATCTCTGCAAACACACAAATTGAATCTGAAACTCACTGGACCAAGCACTGGCTCATCCCTGCAAACACACACACTGAATCTGAAACTCACTGGAACAAGCACTGGCTCATCCATGCAAACACACACACTGAATTTGAAACTCACTGGAAGTAGCACTGGCTCATCCCTGCAAACACACACACTGCATCTAAAACTCATTGGAACAAGCACTGGCTTATCCCTGCAAACACACACATTGAATCTGAAACACTAAAACAAGCACTGGCTCATCCCTGCAAACACACACACTGAATCTGAAATTCACTGGAACAAGCACTGGCTCATCCTTGCAAACACACACACACACACTGAATCTGAAATTCACTGGACAAAGCACTGGCTCATCTCTGCAAACACACAAGTTGAATCTGAAACTCACTGGACCAAGCACTGGCTCATCCCTGCAAACACACACACTGAATCTGAAACTCACTAAAACAAGCACTGGCTCATCCCTCCAAACACACACACTGAATCTGAAACACTAAAACAAGCACTGGCTCATCCCTTCAAACACACACACTGAATCTAAAACTCACTGGAACAAGCACTGGCCCATCCCTGCAAACACACACACTGAATCTGAAACACTAAAACAAGCACTGGCTCATCCCTGCAAACACACACACTGAATCTGAAACTCACTGGAACAAGCACTGGCTCATCCCTGCAAACACACAAGTTGAATCTGAAACTCACTGGAACAAGAACTGGCCCATCCCTGCAAACACAGACACACTGAATCTGAAACTCAATGGAACAAGCACTGGCCAATCCCTGCAAACACACACACTGAATTTGAAACTCACTGGAACAAGCACTGGCCCATCCCTGCAAACACACACACTGAATCTGAAGCTCACTGGAACAAGCACTGGCTCATCCCTGCAAACACACACACTTAATTTGAAACTCACTGGAACAAGCACTGCTCATCCCTGCAAACACACACATTGAATTTGAAACTCACTGGAACAAACACTGTTCATCCCTGCAAACACACACACTGAATCTGAAACACTGGAACAAGCACTGGCTCATCCTTGCAAACACACACACTGAATCTGAAACTCACTGGAACAAGCACTGGCTCATCCTTGCAAACACACACACTGAATTTGAAACTCAATGGAACAAGCACTGGCTCATCCTTGCAAACACACACACTGAATTTGAAATTCACTGGTAAAGCACTGGCTCATCCCTGCAAACACACACACTGAATCTAAAACTCACTGGAACAAGCACTGGCTCATACCTGCAAACACACACACTGCATCTAAAACTCATTGGAACAAGCACTGGCTTATCCCTGCAAACACACACATTGAATCTGAAACACTAAAACAAGCACTGGCTCATCCCTGCAAACACACACACTGAATCTGAAATTCACTGGAACAAGCACTGGCTCATCCTTGCAAACACACACACACACACTGAATCTGAAATTCACTGGACAAAGCACTGGCTCATCTCTGCAAACACACAAGTTGAATCTGAAACTCACTGGACCAAGCACTGGCTCATCCCTGCAAACACACACACTGAATCTGAAACTCACTGGAACAAGCACTGGCTCATCCATGCAAACACACACACTGAATTTGAAACTCACTGGAAGTAGCACTGGCTCATCCCTGCAAACACACACACTGAATCTGAAACTCAATGGAAGAAGCCCTGGCCCATCCCTGCAAACACACACACTGAATCTGAAACACTGAAACAAGCACTGGCCCATCCCTGCAAACACACACACTGAATCTGAAGCTCACTGGAACAAGCACTGGCTCATCCTTGCAAACACAAACACTGAATTTGAAATTCAGTGGAACAAGCACTGGCTCATCCCTGCAAACACACACACTTAATTTGAAACTCACTGGAACAAGCACTGCTCATCCCTGCAAACACACACATTGAATTTGAAACTCACTGGAACAAACACTGTTCATCCCTGCAAACACACACACTGAATCTGAAACACTGGAACAAGCACTGGCTCATACCTGCAAACACACACACTGAATCTGAAGCTCACTGGAACAAGCACTGGCTCATCCCTGCAAACACACACACTTAATTTGAAACTCACTGGAACAAGCACGGCTCATCCCTGCAAACACACACATTGAATTTGAAACTCACTGGAACAAGCACTGGCTCATCCCTGCAAACACACACACTGAATCTGAAACACTAAAACAAGCACTGGCTCATCCCTGCAAACACACACACACTGAATCTGAAACACTAAAACAAGCACTGGCTCATCCCTGCAAACACACACACTGAATCTGAAACACTGGAACAAGCACTGGCTCATCCTTGCAAACACACACACTGAATCTGAAACTCACTGGAACAAGCACTGGCTCATCCTTGCAAACACATACACTGAATTAGAAACTCAACGGAACAAGCACTGGCTCATCCCTGCAAACACAAACACTGAATTTGAAATTCAATGGAAAAGCACTGCCTCATCCCTGCAAACACACACACTGAATCTAAAACTCACTGGAACAAGCACTGGCTCATACCTGCAAACACACACACTGCATCTAAAACTCATTGGAACAAGGACTGGCTTATCCCTGCAAACACACACACTGAATCTGAAACACTAAAACAAGCACTGGCTCATCCCTGCAAACACACACACTGAATCTGAAATTCACTGGAACAAGCACTGGCTCATCCTTGCAAACACACACACACACTGAATCTGAAACTCACTGGAACAAGCACTGGCTCATCCATGCAAACACACACACTGAATTTGAAACTCACTGGAAGGAGCACTGGCTCATCCCTGCAAACACACACACTGAATCTGAAAATCAATGGAAGAAGCCCTGGCCCATCCCTGCAAACACACACACTGAATCTGAAACTCACTGGAACAAGCACTGTCCCATCCCTGCAAACACACACACTGAATCTGAAACTCACTGGAAAAAACACTGGCCCATTCCTGCAAACACACACACTGAATCTGAAACTCACTGGAACAAGCACTGGCCCGTCCCTGCAAACACACACACTGAATCTGAAAATCAATGGAAGAAGCCCTGGCTCATCCCTGCAAACACACACTGAATCTGAAACTCACTAGAAACAAGCACTGGCCCGTCCCTGCAAACACACACACTGAATCTGAAACTCAATGGAACAAGCACTGGCTCATCCCTGCAAACACACACACTGAATCTAAAACTCACTGGAACAAGCACTGGCTCATCCCTGCAAACACACACACACTAAATCTGAAACTCACTGGAACAAGCACTGGCTCATCCCTTCAAACACACACACTGAATCTAAAACTCACTGGAACAAGCACTGGCTCATCCCTACAAACACACACACTGAATTAGAAACTCACTGGAACAAGCACTGGCTCATCCTTGCAAACACACACACTGAATTTGAAACTCACTGGAACAAGCACTGGCTCATCCCTGCAAACACACACACTGAATCTGAAACTCACTGGAACAAGCACTGGCTCATCCCTGCAAACATACACACTGAATCTGAAACTCACTGGAACAAGCACTGGCTCATCCTTGCAAACACACACACTGAATTTGAAACTCACTGGAACAAGCACTGGCTCATGCAAACACACAAGTTGAATCTGAAACTCACTGGAACAAGCTCTGGCTCATCCCTGCAAACACACACGCTGAATCTGAAACTCACTGGAACAAGCACTGGCTCATCCCTGCAAACACACACACTGAATCTGAAACTCACTGGAACAAGTCAAGTCAAATGTATTTATATAGCGCTTTTCACAATATAAATTGCATCAAAGCAGCTTCACAGTATCAATCAAATAACATAACAATGTTTGTTTCTTAGTGGAAAAAACATCCACGTTTGGTAGGGCTGATCAATGGTATTAATGATTGGTTAATTAATTTGAATATCCCCAACTGAGCAAGCCAAAGGCAACAGTGGCAAGGAACCGAAAAAGTCCATCAGGTAACCTACTGGTGTCCTAAAACTCCATCAGGTGACTTAATGGAGAGAAAAAAAAACCTTGGGAGAACCCAGGCTCAGTCGGGGGCCAGTTCTCCTCTGGAGTTTATGAACTAGAGGCCGGATTTACAGTAACTGTAATTTGATACGGAATTTTGTTTTATTTTATCACTTCGGGGTAGGTACGCGAACCGGAATCACAACGTTTTATCTGTAGAGTGGGAATCCTCCATAGGGAGAGGCTAGTTGGCACTTCAGCACTGCATTGTCATTCGGGTCCAGGCAAAGCTCCTAGTCAGATCTGGATACGGCCTGGATCCGGCAGGCTGCGAGAAAACCTCGGGATAAACAAAGACACTAAAATTAGCGTAGATGCCATTCTTCTTATGATGTAACGAGTACATCGCGATTTAAGGGAAGTGTTCCCAGTTCCGGCTGACCTAATCTATGCAGCCTAACATTGAATTATAGAAGTCTATAATATATTATGTGTATGCTAGGTCAAAGAGATGTGTTTTTAATCTAGCTTTGAATGACAGAGTGTGTCTGCTTCCCGGACAATGGTAGGAAGACTTTTCCAAAGTTTTGGTGCTAAATAGGAAAAGGATCTACCGCCAGCAGTCGATTTTGATATTCTAGGTATTATCAACTGGCCCAAATTTTGAGATCGCAATAGACGTGAAGGACTATAATGCGTTAAGAGCTCGCTCAAGTACTGCGGAGCTAAACCATTTAGTGCTTTGTAAGTAATCAACAATATTTTACAATTTATACGATGTTTAATAGGCAGCCAATGCAGTGTTGACAGAACCGGGCTAATATGGTCATATTTCCTGGTTCTAGTAAGAACTCGAGCTGCAGCGTTTTGGACCAGCTGTAGTTTATTTATTAAGCGTGCAGGGCAACCACCCAGTAGAGCATTACAATAATCTAGTCTTGATGTCATGAAAGCATTAACTAATTGTTCCGCATTTGTTTATGAGAGCATATGTCGTAATTTAGATTTATTTTTAAGATGGAAAAATGTGGTTGCACAGATACTAGACACATGACTTTCAAATGAAAGATTGCTATCAAAGAGCACACCCAGGTTCCTAACCGACAACGAAGACTTAACAGAGCAGCCATCAAGTGTTAGGCAGTATTCTAGGTTATTACGTGTGGAAGTTTTTTGTCTAATAATTAGAATCTCTGTTTTTTCAGAGTTTAGTAGTAGGAAATTACTAGTCATCCAATTTTTTAAATCAGCTATGCATTCCGTTAATTTTGTGTATTGGTAAGTTTTGTCAGGGCGTGAAGAAATATAGAGCTGAGTATCATCGGCATAACAGTGAAAGCTAATTCCATGTTTCCTAATGATATCTCCTAATGGTAGCATGTACAGAGTGAACAGCAGCGGCCCTAGTACTGAGCCTTGTGGTACGCCATATTGAACTTGTGATCGATAAGACATCTCTTCATTTACTGCTACAAACTGATAACGGTCAGATAAGTATGATTTAAACCTTGCTAGTGTAATTTCACTAATGCCAACATAGTTTTCTAGTCTATTTAAAAGAATGTTGTGGTCAATTGTGTCAAATGCAGCACTAAGATCAAGTAACACTAATAGAGATACAACCACGATCGGATGATAAAAGTAAATCATTTGTAACTCTAACGAGAGCTGTCTCAGTACTATGGTACGGTCTAAATCCTGACTGAAAATCCTCGCAGATATCATTTCTTTCAAGAAAGGAACACAGTTGTGAGGATACTGCTTTTTCTAATATCTTTGACAGAAAAGGCAGATTTGAGATCGGCCTGTAATTGACTAATTCTGAAGGATCAAGTTGCGTTTTTTTAACTAGCGATTTTATCATAGCCAACTTAAAGGTTTTTGGTACGTATCCTAGAGACAAAGACAAATTAATGATATTAAGAAGAGGATCTATGATCTCTGGAAGCATCTCTTTCAGTAGCTTAGTCGGTATAGGGTCTAACATACAAGTTGTCGATTTAGATGAATTAATTGAGTTTACAGAATTCTTCCTCTCCTGTAGGAACAAATGAATAAAATTTTTCCTCAGGGAGACTACAATGCACTCCCTGATGCGATGCTGTAGTAGACGGTTGCATAGTTATAATTTTCTCCCTGATATTATCAATCTTATAAGTGAAGAAGTTCATAAAGTCATTACTGTGTTGCCCGGAAACTTCTGTGCTTGAAGCTTTCTTTTTCGTTAGTTTAGCCACTGTTTCAAATAAATACCTAGGATTATGTTTATTTTCTTCTAATAGGGTTAAAATATAAGCAGATCTAGCAGCTTTTAAAGCCTCTCTGTAAGCAATCGAGCTCTCCTTCCATGAAATCCAAAATACCTCTAGTTTAGTTTTCTTCCAGTTGCGCTCCATTTTTCTGGCTGCTCTCTTAAGGGCCTGAGTGTGCTCGTTGTACCACGGCGTTGGACTATTTTCTTTAATCTTCTTTAAGCGCAACGGAGCAACTGCGTCTAAAATGCTGGAAAAGAGAGAGTTAAAAGTTTCTGTTGCAGTATCGAGTTCTTCTAAGCTATCCGGGATGCTGAGATGATGAAACTTATTAGGAAGATTATTGATAAAGCAATCTTTAGTGGCAGAAGTTATAGGTCTAACATATTTATAACACGGAGTCGGCTTTTCAGCCTTGGCTAAATGTAATTTACATGAGATTAGATAATGGTCTGAGATGTCCTCGCTCTGCTGCAGAATTTCAACAGCATCAACATCTATTTCACGAGTTCACACTTACAAATGATCAAAGAATAAATGGTTACGCGTATTTGGCGTGCTGTCCGGGGGGAGGGCTCCGAGCTCGGAAATTGGGCCCGAACCCAGAGTACTCCCCCCGTATCTCTGCTTAGGAAGATAGCTAGGCAAGTGTGAGATGGGGTGGTGGAGGGATGCTGAAAACTGTCGAGGAATATGGGTGAGTCGACTGAGTATATTTATAGGCTTTACTCGTGCTGATTGAGTGGACCTGTTGATTACTGATTGCTGACAGCTGGCTGGAATGACTTGATTGTTCGATCATTAGAACGTGTTCCTCCCGAACCTTGTTAATAAAACATCAATTCACGAGGTCACACTTACAAATGATCAAAGAATAAATGGTTATGCGTATTTGGCGTGCTGTCCGGGGGGAGGGCTCCGAGCTCGGAAATTGGGCCCGAACCCAGAGTACTCCCCATAAAGCAAAGTGAATAAAGGACAGCCGCCTGCTTAAAGACCCCCCGAAAAGAGCTCAGAGATTGGCGGGCTGGCATTTCAAGGAGAGCCTGGTTGTTTGGCTGGGAGAGCTCTCGCGGTGTCCGACGAGAGTTCAATGCTTACGGTGTCGGACGGGTAAGTATGGATGTTCGAACGGGAGGGTTCTTGTGGCAATGGTCATGGCATCGGAAAGGGTAAGTCTCACCAGTCAGGAAAGAGAAAAACATAGATGCTTGACTGGGAGGGTTTGGCTACGTCCGCTGGGAGATCAATACCACGGGTTTGTTAGAGTCGTCTATGAACAGGGGTTCGAGATGGGATTTAGCATGAGAGTTTCTCAGTTGGAGGTATGCTAGTATAGTTTGGAAAGGTTGATTTGGTGACGAGAGGTTGAAAATATATATGAAGTGGCCTTTTTTGGATTGGTCTGTTTTGCTTTGTTTGATCAGAAAAGAGATAGTTTCGCTGTCAAGCACTGAAAGATCTGAGATGTTTGGGTGGATTTTTAGGTCGAATCTGGAAGTGATAGCCAGTTCAGAGTATCTTAGGAAACCAAAAAAAGCTAGAATAAACATGGCGTCGAGTGTGCGAGAGGTATTAAGGGATCGGTAGCCTGTGCGGAGGGTATGAATGCATTTAGTAAGAATATCTAATGTTATGGGTTGTCTGGTGTCCGGGCGGGTGGGCTGGGATCGTTGGATGCCTTTAATTAAGAGGGAGGTTTGTGAGTTATTTATCTCCGGTGAGGGGGCGCCGTGAATCAATTTGTGAAAAAATTGGATGCCGCTTAAGTAACTTTTGATGAACCCGACTTGGAGGCTCTTAACGCTGTTAAGGTAAGAGATGAAGGAGGTAATTGTAAGGAGGGAAAAATCAGGGAATGGCATGTTATAAGAAAGGTGGAAGGCTTTAAAACATCTCAATGTGGTCACATAGGATTGGAGAGTTCTGGGGGAACTGCTTGGAGAATGGTGTCGAGCGATATGTTGAGGAGGGATTTTTGCGGGTGGGTTATGGGAATATTAATTCCAAATAATGAGGTACTGGAGTTGGTAGCTTGTCTGCCTTTGGAGCCAGCATCCTGAATTTCTAAAACATAAAGCGAGACAGAGAGTCGGCAATGTGTTTTTTTGACCCAGGGATGTGTTTAGCAATTAAGATAAATTGATCACATGCTGAAATCCAGATTAGACGTCTTAAAAGTGGCATCAGTGCCATGGGAACGGCCTTTATTAATGCACTGGACTGTAGATTCGTTGTCACAATGCACTATGATGCTGCTGGCAGTGCATTCTTTCCCCCACAGGAAGGCTGCTACTACGAGAGGGTAGAACTCGAATAATGCAGAGAACTGTAGCGTGTCCTGTATTTGGGGGGGCCAAGTAGACGCGAACCAGCGTCCTTGGCAGAACCCCCCCAAAGCTGACTGAGGGGGCTGCATCTGTGAACAGCTGGATGTCGATGGGGGAGGAAATTAGATCCTTATAGAAAAAGGATAGGCCGTTCCACTGTTTAAGGAAAGTTATCCATAGGCTGAGTTTGTCGCGGCATGCTGGAGTTAGGGAAATGAGATCCTCTAGTGCGTGAACTGTAGACGCGAGAGAGAGGAGATGAGAAATGAAAGGGCGGCCTTGTGGAATAATGCGCATGGCGAAGTTTAAGCGGCCGAGCATTAGGATTATGGATGAGAATGAGGATTATTCTATCGATTTTCTCCTTGGGCAGGGAGGCCTGGTATTTAACTGAATCTAGATTAATACCAAGGAACTCAATGGATGTGGCGGGACCCATGGTTTTTTCCTGGGCGATGGGGATTCCGAGCTCGGAAAATACTTTTTGAACTGTGAGGATCTGGGCTGCTGGAATGGCGCCGGGAGGCGAAATTATTAGAAAATCGTCCAGCAGGTGAATGAGGTGAGGAATTGCATAATTGTTTGACAAGATCCAGCAAACGGCTTCAGATAGCATGTCAAAAATTTTGGGGCTGCTTTTGCATCCAAAAGTTAAGCGTACGGCGAAATAGAATTTCCCATGCCAGCGCACTCCAAATAAGTGCCATGAATCCAGGTGGATGGGCATCACTTTAAAAGCCGACGTGATGTCAATTCTTGCGAGCCAGGCACCCCGACCCACGATTTTTATCAGGTCGACTGCTTGATCTACGTCGTGGTATTTGAGAGAAAATTCGTTGAGTGGGATCAGGCTGTTAATGCTTGGGAACAGGGATTTATGTGGAGCTGACAGATCGACTATGAGGCGTTTCTTACCTGAAAACTTTCTCGTAGCCACTCCAATGGGGCTAATGCGAAAAACTTTGAAAGGAGGCTCGTCAAAAGGGCCAATCATGAAGCCTGACTCAACTTCTTTTTTAATCAGGTTGTCTACCACGTCGGGCTCGGCGAGAGCCGATTGGAGATTATCGAAGATGATGTTTTGGGAGAGCGGACAAACCACTCCAGGTTTAAAACCGTGTTGTAGGCCAGACAGCAGATATTCAGTGAAGTCTGAGTCCGGATGGTGAGCTAGTTCGATAGAAAGGCGAGAAATATTCACGGGAGTCGATAAATAATTTTTAGATTTTTTATTAACATCTTTAAAGACAGGGCATACAGGACGGGCATTGGTTCCACTGTGAAACCCCAACAGCGCATTTTGCTGAGAAGAGTTTATGATACGTGTAAAAGTGCCCTCCCCCGTAGGACAACGCGAGCTCGGCTCCCAGCGCTAAATAGTTGTTCAGTTCGCGTCGCCTATGAGGGAAGGCTGAGCAAATGATTTCTGTGAAGTGGCTGAAAGAGATTGAAAACTCAAGTAAACGTGATGAATGTGTATTTTGGTTTTTTAAAGTGACTGAAAAATCCCCGCAGTCTAACTGACGGTTAGAATCGGATACGGGAAGCAGAGAAAGTAAATGTGAAAGGTCTACATCCGCACCTGCCAGAATCTGTGCTCGGATGTTTTGAGTCACTGGGGGAGGCTCAAGGGCGACAGCGTTTGGTGGAATTGGCATCGGGGTAGCTGTGAAAAGAGAAAATTGTGATTTGGCATTTAAGAGAGAGCTGTAAGGGAGAGAAGCCTGGGCTGCGACTATCAGCGGAGGCAGCCTCAAGCTTAGGTCGGCCTGTGGGGCTTGAGAAGGGAAATTGAGAAAAGCATAAGGGGGAAAAGGAGGAAATGAATGAGAAGCCTGAGCTTGTGTTGCAAGCGGAGGCAGTCTCGCACTTGCTTGAGCTGCAGGCCACTGAAAATGGGAGGGGTTAGCAGTAGTCGCAGGAAGATTGTGGAAAGTTTGAGCCTGCACCGCTAGCGGAGCCAGCCTCACGCAAGCGTCTGCTACGGGAGCCGGAGGCCACTGCAGAGGAAAAGAGTTAGAAACAGCAGGAGGAAAAAACTGAGAGGCAGAGGGTGAGCCGGCGGGCCCAGCTGTGTATGGCGCTGCGGCGGGAAGCGGCGTGCTGAAAAGCTCAGCTGAAGCGGGAGGCGAGTGAGGTCTCGTGGCGGTGGAATCTGGAGCGCTGACAAGAAAGCGGGCGCGAATCTTGCACGGGAAGGTGGCGGAGTCGGGCGAGGCGAATTCGGGGCCTCACGAGAATTTCCCGGCCTGCTGGCCGCCTTGGAACCTGGGGTGGATTTGGGAGAGAGATTTGATGATTGCAAGGTAACGTATAAGTTGTACAGTTGCGCTTTAGTCATCCTACGCGAGGGCTGAATATCTTCGAATAGTTTATCAGCGCTTGTCTCAGACTCAAGACTGTCCACTTCCCAATAGGCAGAATCGTAGGTACGGCCGAACGATAGGAGGACGCCGGGGAGGAAGCTGGAGTCCTCGCCGGTGGAGGTGAGGGTAAACCTCGGCGTCTTGGCGTGCGAGGGGTTGCTTGCGCAGACCGGCGCCCGCGAGATGAAACGTGGGGCTCGGAGGCGGTATCAGGTGGAGAGGTTGTCCTGGGCCCAGCTGATGGCGCCGGAGGAACCGGAGCATGGTTAAGCTCGTCATCGGATGGTGAAAGCTGCATTTGGGACATCGTAGCAAAGCGGTAAACCAAATGCTGAAAACTGTCGAGCCTGAAAACTGTCAAGGAATATGGGTGAGTCGACTGAGTATATTTATTGGCTTTACTCGTGCTGATTGAGTGGACCTATTAATTACTGATTGCTGACAGCTGGCTGGAATGACTTGATTGTTTGATCATTAGAACGTGATCCTCCCGAACCTTGTTAATAAAACATCAATTCATGTGATAGTATTAGATCTAGAGTATGATTACGACAATGAGTAGGTCCTGACACGTGTTGTCTAACTCCAATTGAGTTTACAATGTCTTTAAGTGCCAATCCCAATGCTTCTTTTTCATTATCTACATGTATATTAAAATCACCAACAATTAGTACTTTATCGTTAGCCAATACTAATTGTTATAGAAAGTCTGCAAATTCTTTGATAAAGTCTGTATGGTGCCCTGGTGGCCTGTATACAGTAGCCAGCAAACGTGATTTATCGTTTACACTATATATTTTTACATTAAGCACCAACACTTCAAAAGAAGTATATTTAAAAATAGATTTCTTAGTGGTTTTGAAAATATTACTATAAATTACAGCAACACCTCCCCCTTTGCGTTTTAGACGAGGTTCATGTTTATAACAGTAATCTTGTGGGGTGGACTCATTTAAAGTAATGTAATCGTTTGGTTTTAGCCAGGTTTCTGTCAAACACAGCACATCTAGATTATAATCTGAAATCATATCATTAACTATGAGCGATTTTGAAGTAAGGGATCGAATATTAAGCAACCCAAGCTTTATCGTTTGCTCATCTGTATTATATCTGTTTTTTTATTTGTTGAACATCAATTACATTTTTTACCTGACGTTTTTTGGATTTCCAAATTCGGGGAACAGACACAGTCTCTATATGATGATATCTTGGTGAAAGAGGCTCTATGTGATGGGATTTATCTGACCTTGGTGACAACAAGCACTGGCCCATCCCTGCAAACACAAACACTGAATCTGAAACTCACTGGAACAAGCACTGGCCCATCCCTGCAAACACACACACACTAAATCTGAAACTCACTGGAACAAGCACTGGCCCATCCCTGCAAACACACACACACTAAATCTGAAACTCACTGGAACAAGCACTGGCCCATCCCTGCAAACACACACACTGAATCTGAAACACTGAAACAAGCACTGGCCCCTCCCTGCAAACACACACACTGAATTTGAAACTCACTGGAACAAGCACTGGCCCATCTCTGCAAACACACACACTGAATCTGTAACTCACTGGAACAAGCACTGGCTCATCCCTGCAAACACACACACACACGCTGAATTTGAAACTCACTGGAACAAGCACTGGCTCATCCCTGCAAACACACACACTGAATTTGAAACTCACTGGAACAAGCACTGGCTCATCCCTTCAAACACACACACACTGAATTTGAAACTCACTGGAACAAGCACTTGCTCATACCTGCAAACACACACACTGAATTTGAAACTCACTGGAACAAGCATGGCTCATCCCTGCAAACACACACACTGAATCTGAAACTCACTGGAACAAGCACTGGCTCATCCCTGCAAACACACACACTGCATCTGAAACTCACTGGAACAAGCACTGGCTCATCCTTGCAAACACACACACTGAATTTGAAACTCACTGGAACAAGCACTGGCCCATCCCTGCAAACAAACACACTGAATCTGAAACTCACTGGAACAAGCACTGGCCCATCCCTGCAAACACACACACTGAATCTGAAACTCACTGGAACAAGCACTGGCCCATCCCTGGAAACACACACACTGAATCTAAAACACTGGAACAAGCACTGGCTCATCCCTGCAAACACACACACTGAATCTAAAACACTGGAACAAGCACTGGCCCATCCCTGAAACACACACACTGAATCTAAAACACTGGAACAAGCACTGGCTCATCCCTGCAAACACACACACACTGCATCTAAAACACACTGGAACAAGCACTGGCTCATCCCTGCAAACACACACACTGAATCTGAAACTCACTGGAACAAGCACTGGCTCATCCCTGCAAACAGACACACTGAATTTGAAACTCACTGGAACAAGCACTGCCTCATCCCTGCAAACACACACACTGAATCTTCATTTCTTGGAGGACTGATATAAATTCCATCAGACTAGACTTGACATGTTTGAATGCAGCATATCTCAGACCAGTGTTTTCTGCAGCATTACTTAGCAAAAGATGTGATCTGTGAGTTTGCAGTCTGAATGAACTGAGGATGAAGGAGATAAAAGACAGCGAAATAACCACAAAATAACACTCAAATATAAACATACTGCACCACTAATGTCGCTGCTTCATTATAATGATCGCACAAAACTGTACTGAATTGAAAAGGGTAGATTATCTTAAAGTTAAATTTATATATATATATATATATATAGTTGTAGCAATGTTCAGGGAAGAAGGAGGCGGGAACCGGCGAACCATCAAAATATAATTTATTTAAAATAAAACAAACAAACGAAAATACCGCCAGCAGCCCCTCGCAGACGACTGCTGGCTACCGAAAATAAATATAACTGCCAGCAGCCCCTCGCGGATGACTGCTGGCTAAAGTAAAATACTGAAAACAAAACAACTAAAATACAGGCCTGTTCCTCTCTCGATCATCAACGTCGTCGCTCCTTTATGCTTCCGCTCCTCCGTGAGAGATGCGAGACCGGTGTGCTTCACAGGTGTTGCTCATTAGCAATCGCACCACCGGCCTCGCGCCGTTCTCTCACGTCCCTCGGCCGTCCTGTTCGCCACATACCCCCATCGCCCCTCACAGGCCGGGGGGTACCCACGAGCCTGTGCCTACTCCCCCCCCCCCCCCGGCGGCGGCGATCCCTGGGGAGCATGGACAGACAAACCGAGGGAAACGGAGACGGAAGCATGAGGAGCGATAGATCGAGAGAGGGGAGAGAGGAAAAAAAAAAAAAAACTTGGTCCGGTTCCCACAACGCGCTGCCATCTGGTCCCCCACCAGCTGTGTGCTCTCCTCCGCGGTGCCTGGCGGTGACGCTGGGTAGCCCTCGGTGGACGGCTCGACGCTCCTCCGCCGCCCGGTGGACGGCGACGGCTCCTCGGGTGCCTTGGGCAGACGGCAGGAGTCCCCTGCTCCCTGCTCCTCCCCTTCACTGGTGGACGGCAGCAGGCTCCGGCCCACGGCGAGCGGCGGCGACTCCTCCTCTCCCTCCCGGATGGCAGCCGCCCCTCCAATACCCAGGCGGCCGGCAGCAAGCTCGACCGTCCCACCGGCAACTCACTCCAGCGCACCGCCTCGAGCGTCCGTGGCCGCGAGTCCCCCGCTCCCTGCTCCTCCCCTCGCTCGGCGGATGGCAGCAGGCTCCGGCCCACGGCGAGCGGCGGCGACTCGCGCACCATGCTCGATGGCACCGCGGATTCCCCACAACGGCGAGGACTCTCTGACAGCGCGTTCCTCCCTCTTCCCGGGTTTCGGCACCAGTGTAGCAATGTTCAGGGAAGAAGGAGGCGGGAACCGGCGAACAATCAAAATATAATTTATTTAAATAAAACAAACAACCAAAATACCGCCAACAGCCCCTCGCGGACGACTGCTGGCTAAAATAAAATACAAAAAACAAAACAACTAAAATACAGGCCTGTTCCTCTCTCGATCATCAACGTCGTCGCTCCTCCTTTATGCTTCCGCTCCTCCGTGAGAGATGCGAGACCGGTGTGCTTCACAGGTGTTGCTCATTAGCAATCGCACCACCGGCCTCGCGCCGTTCTCTCACGTCCCTAGGCCGTCCTGTTCGCCACAATAGTATATATTAGGGCTGTCACTTTTGTGGAAATATCCTGTTTGATTTTTGAGACAAGTGTTCATTGAATCGATTGTAAAAATCGATTTTCCATGTTTAAAGACTGTTACGCGCTGCTTCAGGAAGGAGAAGGTTAGCTCACAACTGAAGATATTACGTGCGGAGGCCAGACAGACTCACGGAGGCGATATGCATCTCAAAACCCATGCTTTATTCCACATCGAACTCGTGCAGCATAACTATCTGTCGCACGTCCTCCCGTCCACATCGTTACTTAACAAGCAAAGTAAAATAATATAAAAGTCGGCATCAAACAGAAATTACACACATGGGCTGTTCGAGGAACACGGCATATATCACATACAACACCCATAATGACGACTCTTCAACAGGAGCGCGCAGCTCTTAAAGGGGCCACACTCTACCTCCACTCATCACAGATTCTTAAAGGGGGTCACACCATATTTCCACTCGTTACAAATTTCCCCCTGCCAAAAAAAGGCTGCCCTCAGCCGTACACAGTAAAGGAAGACTTCTACTTAACAACCACTCATACATGACTGATTTGAAAAGTTTACAAGACAATGGGATAGATAATGTACAAACAGTACGAGCATACATGTTAGCACAGTGTACATTAGTTCAGTAACACATGAGAAAAGTCTGATCACGACCCAAAAATGAAACACTCAATTTTTCTTCGATGAGATCCATGAACACACGGGAACAATAGCAATTAACACTCTGGAACAACAGTCTAACGCAGTCTGTCATCCTTAAACTAAATCAAACCTTTTAACATGGTAGGGATTAGTCCACTTATTCACCGTCCAGTCAGAAGTAACTCTAGGGACTCTTCTCGGTCTCAGCGCATAACGACTCAGACCCTGATTTGCGGATTCTGCAGTAACTGCGTCAGATGTCAAGTCATAAGAGTCAGAGACACCCACACAGTCAACAATGTCAGGAGTAAGGTCACTCACTTGACCTTACTCCTGACATTGTTGACTGTGTGGGTGTCTCTGACTCTTATGACTTGACCAGTACAACGTTCCGGCGAATTCTCATCTGAGTGTCGATTCAAAGATTCGTTTGAGTAGTCAATACCAACACTCTGGTCAGCATTACCCGAGTCCTCACTGTCTGTTTGATAATCAAAGTCCTCACCCAAAGGCAGTGACATCTCAACATCAGCATAGGGACTTGTTGTGGGCACGGCCGTGTCCCATGAATGAAAAGGCTGCAGATTTACTACATGAAACACGCCAGCATCTTCTCCAGTGTCCACGTTCGAAAGTCTGTAATTGGCACTTGAAAGTTTCTTAGAGACGCGAAACGGTCCAGCATAAACTGGGGCTAACTTGGCTGTAAAGTTTGCACCAGCATCAGATTTGGGGTGGGTTTTCACCCTGAGCAAGTCATCCACAGCATAGGAAACCATGCGTCGCTTCTTGTCATAATAGCGCTTATCTTTTTGAATGGCTTGCACTTAGAGCAGCTCTGGCATGATCGTGAGCATCCTGCAGGGAATATCTCAAACTTTCAGGATAGGGTACCCCAGGATCATCAACTCCCACAGAATTTGGCTCTGTTATTAAGTCAAGCGGCGTGTCCAACTCACGGCCATATAACAACATTGCGGGCGATTGACCTGTGCTCTCATGGCAGGCAGTTCGAAGAGCAAAACAGAGTTGTGGAAAATATTTATCCCACGAAGTGTGCTTGTCCTCCACGAAAGTACATATGGCAGTCTTAAGTGTGCGGTTTACCCTCTCAGTGGCGTTCGTTTGTGGTTGGTACGCCGTTGTCAGCCGGTGTTCAGTACCAAGGGCCCCAAGCACATGCTCAAAAAGATTGCTCACAAATGGCGTCCCACGATCCGAAATGAGGTAGGCTGGTGCACCATGTCGAGCAAATATCTACCTCAAAAACGTACTCGCTGCCACTTGAGCTGTCGCTGACCGGACTGCACACACTTCCACCCATTTTGAAAAGTAATCAACGAAGACGATCAGATGTTCATTGCCACTCTGAGTATGTGGAAGCGGACCCACAAAATCCACTCCTACGTATTCCCAGGGTTTCATTGGCCTGATCGGAACCATCAGCCCTGCTGGTTTTCTTTGGCTCGTCTTCGTCAACTGGCACACAGGACAAGATATAACGTATATTTTCACATCTGTCCCCATTTTGGGCCAAAAGAACCTTTGTTTCATCCTGGCCAGCGTTTTTGTCACCCCCAGGTGTCCAGCTGTAGGATCTTCATGATAATACCTGAGTACAGTGGATCGAATTACTGTTGGGACATATAACTTAAGCTGCTTCATTGGGTGGAGACTGCAGGTTATCTTAGGGTCCTTGAAATAGAGCAGACCATCATGAATGACATGTTCTTCGTCTGTACCGCCCCCTTCAAGGTTTCGAAGAAGATTGCCAACCACTGGGTCACCTTTTTGTAACTGCGTTAACTGCTCTCTGTCAGTTATCGGGACCGAGGAGAGACTGCGCAAATCAAACCCAGCGATGACCGCATGCGGAGGAAGAATGTCAATAGGGCCCTCACAATGCGGCAGTGGGTTGCGTGATAGAGCGTCTGGAACTTTATTCTGAACCCCTGGCCTGTGGACGATGTTAAAATCAAAATCTTGTAGGCGCAAGGACCATCTCGCCAGTTGTCCAGAGGGGTTGGGACGGTTCATTAGCCACCTCAGGCTGTTGTGGTCAGTATAAATGGTTACACAAAGGCCCTCGATGTAAGGTCTGAAATGTTCCAGAGCCCAAATCACTCCCAAACACTCCTTCTCAGGTGTTGAGTACGGTCTTTCCGCTTTGTGCAACGTCCTGCTCGCGAAAGCTACCACCACATCTCGCCCCCAAGTCATCCTTCTGCATCAAGGCCGCACCAAGGCCCAAGCGTCAGTGTGGATGGAGAATGGGCGTGTGAAATGCGAAAGGCACAGAATCGGTTCAGACGTAAGGCAGTTTTTCAAGTAATCCATCGAAGCCTGACAACTGTCGTCCCAGTTGAATGGAGTTTCCTTTCTTATGAGTTTAAAAAGTGACTCAGCTTTTTGAGCATAATTTGGAATTAATCGCCTGTAATAGCTTGTGAGGCCGAGAAATCCTCTCACTTGTTTCACGTCCGTCGGCGTTCTGAACTCTGTGACCGCATCCACTTTTCTCGGATCAGGAGAAATACCGTCCGGAGTGACCCTGTATCCTAGGAAGATGAGCTCACTCAAGCAGAACTGACACTTATTTAGCTTGAGAGTTAGACCAGCTGACTCAAGTCTAGAAAGGACTTCCCGGAGGTCTTCCAAGTGCTGTTCAAAGGTTGGGGATACGACGACAATATCATCCAAGTACACTGCGCAGCACTTGTATACCAATCCAGCAAGGACATTGTTCATTACTCTCTGAAACGTGGCTGGGGCGTTACTAAGCCCAAAAGGAAGGACTTTGAATTGAAAAGGCCACAGTGTGATGCGAATGCTGTCTTTGGCCTTGACTGTTCCTCTACCGACACCTGCCAGTACCCTCGAGCCAAATCAAAAGTAGTCAGAAATTTTCCATGAGCAAGGAAATCCAATGATTCGTCGACTCTGGGCAGTGGGTACGAATCCTTAAGTGTCAGGTGATTAAGGCCTCTATAGTCTACGCAAAACCTGTGGTCTCCACATGGCTTCTTGACAATTACCACAGGCGCAGCCCATGGGCTTGAAGATGGTTCGATGATGTTTTCTTCCAGCATCATCTGAATCTGATCTTCAATGATTTTCTTCTTAGCTGGTGAGCTCCAGTATGGCGGGAGGTGAACTGGATTTGCTTCACCCGTGTTGATTTCGTGCTCCCCCAATGGAGTGTGCCCCAAGTGTCCATCAAACAGGCTCCAAAAGTCTTTAAGAAGGTCCAACAATTTCCCTTTTCTTCCCTTTTCAGACAAGCTCTCTCAACTTTCTCCTCCAAGGCAGACTGGTAGACATTCAAGAACATTAAGCTCCCAAGCTCAGGTTCATCCATCCACTCACTCAAAAACTCTTGGGGTGTAGATTCCCCCAGGGTCACCGTCCTTGATGGGATGCGAATGCTTATTGACGCTCGCAGCATAAAATCCATCCCTAAGATTATTGGAGAGGATAGATCAGGGATAATGACAAACCGATGGTAGAACTTTTTCCCTTGAAGGCCAATGTTCAACCACACAACACCAGTCGGAGTGCAAGCAGCACCGTTGGCGAGCTGAATCGGGGGAAAAGTCCAAGGCTGAACCTTCAGAGAATTTCGCAAGTCATCAGAAATCATATTTGTACGAACAGCTGACAGCGAGGCACCGGTGTCCAGTGCTGCGTCGATGGCTTTATGACAGAAATTGACCTTGATCATAAACCGTGTATTCCAAAATGAAGGAGAAGTACGGTCCTCCACATGACCGAGGACAAGCGGCTCAGGTGGGGACATAAGACAAGGGTGAGGCGCATTTATCTTCTGGAGGGAGGATTGCCCCCTTTGAAGTTTACCTTCTGCCGAAAAGAAATGTGCTTTTGCTCCTCCCTGTCTTCGTATGTCCTAGCTTGAGTATCCTCTTCAGCGTTCTGTGGCTCATTCGAGTCTGGACTTGTCCGTTTATCAGTGGCTGGAAAAGACACAGTCCGTTGTGCAAAGTTACAGTTCGGACAGTTTCTTGAAGTGAAACCAGGCGCAGAACATCTGAAACAATAAGTCTCTTGCTTATTTTTGCTTTTTTGCAATACTGGAACATTTCGGCTGCCAGGGCCGAGAGCGGAGTGCAGCTCGTGTGCACACATCACGAGGTCTATGACTGAAGTAATTTGTGCGCCGTACAGAGCAACTCTGTAGAGCTCAAGTGCATGCTTGCAGATAAGATCAATCTGCTCCTGTTCTGGTGGTGGAGACTTTAGTTTCTTGAATTCAGACAACAAGTGTGCTACAAACGTAGGGAATGGTTCTCCTTGAGCTTGTACACGGTCAAGAATACCTCTCCAGACACGCTCTTGGTTATCCGCTGGAAGAAACACAGTCTTGAACAGGGTGCAGAACTGTGTCCAAGATGTTACATGTGCACTCAACACTGTAAACCACTTCATGGGTTCTTTGGCTAAGAAACGTGGTAGTTCGAGCAAAATTTGAGCATCGCTGAGACCCAAAGAATTTCTGTAGGCATCCACAAGAGGAAGCCAGTCATCAGCTTGAATTTTCTCATCATTTCCAAACACTGGGGGCTCCAGTCTTGATTGATGCAAGACGGAGGCCAAAGTTCTGGTAGCATTATTCAAATCATAAGAGCTTTGAGCCAGGCCAAACGCATTTTCGGTTCTGGCGTTCATTTCTACTCCAAAGAACAGAGGCCCCTGTGTGTGGCCAGCTGTTGCTTGAGCATGTGGAGTAGACGAAGCAACCGGCCTGACTTGTGAAGGCAATTGGTATGAAGCAGGTACATGCAAGTTTTCTGCGCAACGGTCAATAATACCTCTTTGCAAATCAAGAGACTCACTCAGGCACCTCGGCAGCATTTCCACTTCCTCCTTCAACGACTCAACTTGCGACTCCAGGCGCTCCCCTGACCCAGGTACTGCCACTGGCGCTCTTCGTCTGTCAGGAACCTCAAAGCATGCAGATAGGTCAAATAAATCAGTCTCGTCATCAACACGTCTGGCCATTATATCAAAATCAGTTTGTCAATATGAAACTCCAAACAATGAATTAGTAAAATATCATTCAACAAACAAATCCAACATGCATTAATTTCCTGTACATGAGTAACAAAGCAAAGCAAATGTAATAAACAATCGGATACCCTTTTCAATAGAAGAAAGAGAAAAACAAATTTAAACAACCATATGCTTCATTTGTACTTTTTTTTTTTTTTTTTTTTAGTTCCTTCGATGAGTAACGTGTGAGCGTCGAGTAGTTATTACCCAAAGACAACTCACATATAGCAGAGGTTCAGGGAAAAATCCAGTGCAAAAAAAATAAATAAAAAATCTCAAGTTCAATTCAACCAGTTCAAAATTCAGTTCCAGCAGATGAACACAAAAGAATGTAGCAACCAGGCCTGAATCCCCGAAACACTCAAAGTTCACAAACGACTAATTTCCGATTACCTCAATGAACAACCCAACGTGCACACTCCAAATTCACAAAGATTGCGTCCATGATGACTTAAATCCACTGGAATGTAAATAAATATCCTCTGCGTCTGCAACAGAAAATGTCTGCTCCAGCTTCGTCGAGCGACTCGGGCCTTACACGCATACGCAGTGAAATTTTCCTCGTGTAAACTCACACATGACCGGCTGGATGTTCACAGCATTTTCGGAGTCGTCTGTCACAAACCGGCTCGTCGTCCGTGTCCTCGCATTAAATCCAAGGCCAGAGATAAAATGTTCAGGCGCCACTTGTAACGCGCTGCTTCAGGAAGAAGGAGAAGGATAGCTCACAACTGAAGATATTACGTGCGGAGGCCAGACAGACTCACGGAGGCGATATGCATCTCACAACCCATGCTTTATTCCACATCGAACTCGTGCAGCATAACTGTCGCACGTCCTCCCGTCCACATCGGGAGGACGTGCCCTACTTAACAAGCAAAGTAAAATAATATAAAAGTCGGGATCAAACAGAAATTACACACATGGGCTGTTCGAGGAACACGGCATATATCGACTCGGTTACTAACGTAACCTCGGTTCCCTGAGAGGAGGGAACGAGTATTGCGTAAGTAGCTTACGCTATGGGAAAACTCCTTTTCTCGAGAAATATTGAAGTCTTTATGTAAAACGCATTGCAGCTGCACAGCATACAGCAGTGAGCGAGGCAGCTCGTCATTGGCTGTGCTGCGGCAACTGCACGAACCTATGACGGGGCGACTCTGAACACGCTTCCAATGAGCGTGCTTCGCGCCCGCGCGCGTCAGAGCCCACCAAGATGGGCGTGGCCAAGGGTATATATTGGGCGCCCCGTCATCTGAGTTCTTTAGGTTCAATCGACTGAAGCGAACTGACCAAGCACAAGCACGGCAGCTTACGCAATACTCGTTCCCTCCTCTCAGGGAACCGAGGTTACGTTAGTAACCGAGTCGTTCCCTTTCGAGAGGTCTCTCCTATTGCGTAAGTAGCTTACGCTATGGGAACACCATGTAAAACGCCGTGCGTGCTGACTTCGCTCTATTATAGCCAGAGGCAGATGCCTGAGCCTTCAAGCAAAGTAATTATCCAACGAGCCGGCCGAAGGCGGGCTTTATAAGGGATAATGTAGAACGGCCCAATGGGCGTTCAGTGGAAAAACACACAAGCACATTTTATGTACTGACATGCATAAAAAACGCTCTAAGTCAGTCAGAGACGGACCCTATAAGGGAGGAGATAATACTCAGCATATACACACTCCAGCCTATACATAGTTAGACCGGCAGTATGTTGGAATGCAATGAGGAGGGGATCCAGCCTGCTGCCGCACAAGTATCTTGAATGGGTATCCCACTCGACCACGCCCACGAGGAGACCATGCCTCTCGTAGAGTGAGCTCTGATGCCCAAGGGGCACTGAAGGCCCTTGGCTTCATAAGCCAGCGCTATAGCATCAACTATCCAGCACGATATTCTCTGCTTTGAAACAGCGAAACCTTTGGTGCGGCCGCCAAAGCATACAAATAATTGCTCTGTCTGTCTGAACAGGGCAGAACGTTCCAAATATACTCTGAGCGCCCTGACTGGGCAGAGTAAATTGGCGTCGCTTTCGTCTGCTGGAGACGATAGCGCGGCCAGGGATATCACCTGTGCTCTGAAGGGTGTAGAGAGCACCTTAGGAATATACCCGTGTCTTGGCCTAAGGACAACTCTGCTGTCGTTAGGTCCAAATTCCAGGCAGGCAGCGCTTGATGACAGCGCGTGCAGGTCGCCCACTCTCTTGACTGAGGCGAGAGCCAGCAAGAGAGCAGTTTTGAGCGAGAGCTGTTTAAGGTGCACAGTTCGTAGAGGTTCGAACGGGGCACTCTTGAGTGCGTCCAGGACCGTGGCCAGGTCCCAGATCGGCACTGAGGGGGGGCGTGGGGGATTTATCCCCCTGGCGCCTCTCAGGAAACGAACAACTAGGTAGTTTTTCCCTAGTGTGCGTCCTTCCACAGGATCGTGTGACGCCGCTATGGCAGCCACATATACTTTGAGCGTGGAGGGAGTGCGGCCTAACTCCAACAGCTCTTGTAAGAAAACGAGCACGCTCGGTACTTCGCATGTCTCAGGATTCAAGTTCCTGGTTTTACACCAGTCACTGAACCCCTTCCATATCTGGGCATATAAGCGCCTTGTAGAGGGCGCTCGTGCCTCAGTGATGGTTCTCAACACTCCACTGGGGAGGTTCCTGGGAACCCGTTGAGGGGCCATGCATGGAGGGCCCACAGATCGGGGCGGGGATGGAGGATCATCCCGTTGGCCTGCCTGAGGAGATCTAGCCTCAGCGGAATCGGCCATGGGGCAGATTGCATCATCTGTATCAGTTCTGGAAAACACGTCTGGTTCTTCCAGAGTGGGGCTACCAGGAGCACTGCACATTTCTCCTCCTTGACCCGACTGATGACCTGAGGTAGCATCGCGATCAGGGGAAAGGCATACAATGGGCGGCTCGGCCAGACTTGGGCGAGCGCGTCTGTGCTCTTTGAAAAGAAGAGAGGGCAGTGTGCATTTTCCTTGGAGGCAAAGAGGTTGACCTCTGCTCTGCCAAAGGTTTGCCATAACCACTGAATCGTCAGGGGGTGGAGAGACCATTCTCCTGGGAGAACTTTGTCTCTGGACAGCATGTCCGCTCCCTGGTTCAGGACACCTGGCACATGAGCTGCTCTCAGCGAGCGCAGGTTGCACTGGGTCCATAGGATGAGTTCCCTGGCCATCGAGTGCAGGGAGCTCGACCTGAGTCCACCTTGGCAATTTATGTATGAGACTACCGTCATGTTGTCCGTTCGGACCAGGACGTGCTCGTCTTTCAGGTACGGAAGCAGGGCTCTGAGCGCCAAAGCGACCGCTTTCAATTCCAGACAGTTTATATGTAGGCGCTTCTCCGGGTTTGACCACAAGCCGGAGACAGGCCTGCCCTCGTAAAGGGCCCCCCAACCTATTTTGGAGGCATCTGTCGTGATCATTTTTCTCCTTGTGTTCACACCCAAACTCACACCGGACTGATACCAGTCGACAGCTTTCCAGGGCGTCAGGGCTTTTATGCAGCCGTGATTCGCTCTGATTAAAAAATGGCCCGAGCGCCACGCGTGAGTGGGGACACGGCTTTTGAGCCAGCGTTGGAGAGGACGCATGTGCAACAATCCTAGCTGGAGTACAGCTGATGCCGAGGCCATGAGACCGAGCATCCTTTGAAATCGCTTGACGTGGGCGTGCGCGCCCGCTCTGAACGATGTTGCTAGGCGCCGAATAGTGAGCGCGCGCTCTGATGAGAGGCGCGCCGTCATCTGCACTGAGTCTAGCACTATTCCCAGAAAAGAAATATTCTGGCTGGGAGATAGCATGCTCTTTGCAAAATTGATTCTTAGGCCCAGGCATTTTAGATGGCTGGTAATCCAAGACCTGTGTGTCATTAACTGACTCTCTGATTGTGCTAGGACTAGCCAATCGTCGAGATAATTCAGTATTCGCACTCCCCGCTGTCTCAGGGGGGAGAGTGCTGCATCCATACATTTCGTGAATGTACGGGGTGCCAGTGATAGGCCGAATGGTAGTACTGTGTACTGGTATGACTGTCCCTCGAAAGCGAATCTCAGAAATGGCCTGTGATGAGGCGCTATCGGAATGTGAAAGTAAGCGTCTTTCAGATCCACTGATAGAAACCAATCCCCCAGGCGAACTTGCGCGAGGATGTTTTTGGTTGTTAACATTCTGAACGAGCGAATCATTAAAGCTTTGTTCAGATGTCTGAGATCTAGGATGGGGCGGAGACCACCATCCTTCTTCGGGACGAGAAAATAGCGGCTGTAAAAACCCGTACAGTGTACAGTGCCCTTCTCTATCAGTTTGAGCACCTCGGTGCGTAGAACATGTGAAACATCTTTTCTCACTTTCGTCTCGACCACCGCTGAGAAGCGGGGTGGTCTGCGAGCGAATTGAAGCGAGTAACCGTGTTTTATTATGTTCAACACCCACTTCGGCATGTCGGGGATATTTTCCCAAGCTTTCGCTCGCACAGATATGGGCTGAATGCTGGCTGGGGGCGTGTCGCAGTGACGTATGGCTCCCGCCGGCGAATCGCTCCGTGCTAATACTGAGCTTACAGCTCTCAGAGGCGCGGGCGCGCGCTGAGCAGCTTTGTTGAGTGCCGAGTGCAGGGGTGCGTGTGAGATTACAGGCACGCTCGCCACATCTGTAATGCTCACAGCGTGGGCTGGAGAAATGTTTAAGACTGTATGGACAGTGCTTATGGGTGGGGGTGCATAAACTGTAGTAGGCACGCGCGCCACTTTCATAAAACTTCCCGCTCGTGGCGGAAGGTTTTTGGCCATGTAAACAGTGTCAGAGAGTCCTCACCGGTGTGGGGAATCCGCGGTGCCATCGAGCATGGTGCGCGAGTCGCCGCCGCTCGCCGTGGGCCGGAGCCTGCTGCCATCCGCCGAGCGAGCGGAGGAGCAGGGAGCGGGGGACTCGCGGCCACGGACGCTCGAGGCGGGGCGCTGGAGTGAGTTGCCGGTGGGACGGTCGAGCTCGCTGCCGGCCGCCTGGGTATTGGAGGGGCGGCTGCCATCCGGGAGGGAGAGGAGGAGTCGCCGCCGCTCGCCGTGGGCCGGAGCCTGCTGCCGTCCACCAGTGAAGGGGAGGAGCAGGGAGCGGGGGACTCCTACCGTCTGCCCAAGGCACCCGAGGAGCCGTCGCCGTCCACCGGGCGGCGGAGGAGCGTCGAGCCGTCCACCGAGGGCTACCCAGCGTCGCCGCCAGGCACCGCGGAGGAGATCGCCTAGCTGGTGGGGGACCAGATGGCAGCGCGTTGTGGGAACCGGACCAATTTTTTTTTCCTCTCTCCCCTCTCTCGATCTGTCGCTCCTCATGCTTCCGTCTCCGTTTCCCTCGGTTTGTCTGTCCATACCCCCCAGGGATCGCCGCCGCCGGGGGGGGAGTAGGCACAGGCTCGTGAGTACCCCCCGGCCTGTGAGGGGCGATGGGGGTATGTGGCGAACAGGACGGCCGAGGGGCGTGAGAGAACGGCGCGAGGCCGGTGGTGCGATTGCTAATGAGCAGCACCTGTGAAGCACACCGGTCTCGCATCTCTCACGGAGGAGCGGAAGCATAAAGGAGGAGCGACGACGTTGATGATCGAGAGAGGAACAGGCCTGTATTTTAGTTGTGTTTTGTTTTTGTATTTTACTTTAGTTATATTTATTTTCGGTAGCCAGCAGTCGTCCGCGAGGGGCTGCTGGCGGTATTTTTGTTTGTTTGTTTTATTTAAAATAAATTATATTTTGATTCTTCGCCGGTTCCCGCCTCCTTCTTCCCTGAACATTGCTACAATGACATACAAGTTTTAGCAGAAATTACATTAAAGTATATTTTAGTTTATCATGAATAAATGTCATAAATTTCCTCCTTGATGCCCCTATTTTGCCGTCTGGCCTGTTCGGCGACAGGTTTCAGGAGGTGAAAAAAAAGTCTGCGGCCTTCAAACAATATCTCCCTCGCCGCTCAAGATCTAAGAAGTCTGCCCCCGGTGGGCAGCTGCAGCCCTACCAGCTCCTCAGCTTACAGACAGACAGAAAAGGAGAGGTTCTAGAGATGTATGAATCTACCAGATCAGCTCTAGCTCCTCTGAGGCTTCACGATATCAGGGTGCTAAATTATATTGACGACTGGCTTATTATGGCCCAGTCACAACAGCTGGCAGTTTGGCATCGAGATGTCATCCTTGCCCACATCCAAGCCATCACTGTAAAACATTTTCAGAGAGTGTTAGAAACCCATTCCGCATGATCAGGGTTACGCTCAGATGCCTTCGTTCCCTATCTATGTGAAAATAGAGACGTCACACTGTCCACTGTGGTTCTCCCTCACACATCCAGCCCCGCTGGGGTTGTCTGTACACATTTCCCCTGATCGCTCTGCTCCCGGGAGTTCTGGAGCGGGTTCGCCGTGACAGAATCTGTCTACTACAAGTAGCCCCGTTGTGGCTGGCCTGATTATGGTTCTCAGACATGATATCTCTCCTAGATGGCCCTCCATGGCAGATTCCCATCAGAAGGGAGATCTTCAGGCCCTCTCTATATCACCAGAGGGCCTGGATTTTGCTCCAGGAGATATTAAGGCTATCTTGCATCCCAGGCCGGGCTATTTGCCTAAAGTGCCATCTAATGAGGCATGGCCTACGGTTCTGCAGGCTTTTCTTCCTCTCACGTGACGGCGGATGAAGAAAGACTTAATCTGCTCTGCCCTGTCAGAGCTCTCAAAATTTATGTCCAGAGGTCTTCTTCATGGCGGAAGTCAGATAATTTCCTGATGAGCTTCGGGTCGCCCAAGAAGGGGTTTCCCGCATCCAAACAGACCCTCAGTAACTGTGTCGTTCTATAGTCTGGACATCCTGTCTACGCCATGCACTCGAGTGCTCTCGTCCATAGTGTGCCTGTGCGCAGCTTCACACTGGGACAGGCAGGGCTCGTTGTGGCATAGTGGGTGCTCGTCCCCCAAAAATCAATATCTGATTCACTTATTGATTGGTAAGTCGCATCTGACAAAACACAAGAACTGTTTCATGAAACTTAAATGTGTATTATGACTGACTGGCTATTCACAATGGCACAAAGTATAACAAACGCAGGGTTTTGTAAAAACAAAAGACAAAACAGTAAGTGCAGATCGCCCACCAGTGTCTGATTCAGTGGCGGCCCTAGACTTCTGGGGGCCCTAAGCAAACCCCTCCCCCTCAATGCGTTCATAAAAACCCCAAAACGACCCCTAACCCATTCATCTGTTCATTCAGAGCAGTTTCACTGTCAACAAACAGCAGTGAGTGGAAACAGTCAGTAGTACCATACTTTTTTTAAACAAACTATAGGACAAATACAATTAAGAAAAGATACAAAAGAAATTAACTGTTTAGCATACTATACAAAATTAAGGAAATTAAATGTAATAAAACTCTGTAAAGTCTTCGCCATATAAATTTAATTGTTTCTTTGTGTGTACAGTCTACAAATATGCAGAAAAATACATACAACAGTGAAGGGGTAAATCTCTAAAACATCAAGAGTGCAAAATAGACACAGAGAGAGAGAGAGAGAGAGAGAGAGAGAGAGAGAGAGAGAGAGAGAGAGAGAGAGAGAGAGAGAGAGAGAGAGAGAGAGAGAGAGATTAACTGGTGAGACTGTACAGAGAAAATTGAGAATATGGGAAATATTGTAGGAAAAGTAGCTTATCAAAAATGCAAATTTCACACACTGTGTCTCTCTCCTGAACAGACACACACACACACACACACGCACGCACGTGTACAATATTATAATCAGTACAAGATTATAAGTTTAACTGTGCCGTGTTATTAAATATTACACTTACTGTTAAAATATTATTTAATGTATTAAATTGCAAATACATTGAAAAACATGACAGATGTTTCAATATATGTGACATTACAGTATATTTTACTATACTAATCACTGTAAAGTTCAGCTAACTGCAAACAAATGTAAACTATAACAAACTTTCATTTAATCACAAGTGTCCAGAAACATTGCATTACATTAGTTCACACTTACAGTGGGTGCTTTTAACGTAAACTATTTACGTAAAAAGGGGGGAAAAGAAAGTTTGTTCATCATATATATATATATATATATATATATATATATATATATATATATATATATATATATATACTGTATATACACACAGGGATATAATTACAAAATTGTGAAATTTTTCTCTCTTTTTTTATATAAAACAGCAGGTTGTTTTTAAATTGCTGTGCGGCTTTATTAGCAGTACTGAACCGTATTTCTGCAGGTAAAGTGACCACCATCATTGGTAATGTGTGTTCTTCAGAATGGGATTGAGCTGTGTGCAGCTGCTCTTCTCTGTGAGCTAGCACACATTTATAAGAGCGTGTGAATGTGAAGCCATGTATAGTCTGGCTCATGTGGTTATGCCATTAAATGCCTCTTAGAGTTTCATGGATTTGATAATTGGCTAAAGTAATGATGATAGCAGCTGTTTGTTTTTTGGTCTTGGCTGTGAGACTGACATGGGATCCGCTGTGCTGCAGTCTATGTAGGGCTCATAGTACTGCACATGCTCCACATGCAGTGTGTGACACGTGTGTGTGTGTGTGTGAGAAACCCAACCTGACGCGCCTCGTTTCCTGATTCCACCACTCGTCCTCTCTCTGTCGCTTCATGGCACTTCTTCACTGCAGCTTCCAGTGTCTTTTTAACCCTCCGGGGCTCTTCATTAGGGACTCACACTTGTGTTCTCAACGGTCTAAAGAGACTGAACCCCTGAAAATATATATTTTTTTACCCCCAGTAAAATCAATTTTTGTTCAATAATATTTTTTCTTTAGCATTTTGAGAGAATTTTATGGTTCTAATTAATATTAATAATGTGTGTGCGTGCGAACAGTTTTTTACGTAAATAGTTTACGTTAAAAGCACCCACTGTAAGTGTGAACTAATGTAATGCAATGTTTCTGGACACTTGTGATTAAATGAAAGTTTGTTATAGTTTACATTTGTTTGCAGTTAGCTGAACTTTACAGTGATTAGTATAGTAAAATATACTGTAATGTCACATATATTGAAACATCTATGTCATGTTTTTCAATGTATTTGCAATTTAATACATTAAATAATATTTTAACAGTAAGTGTAATATTTAGTAACACGCCACAGTTAAAATTATAATCTTGTACTGTAGATTTGCTTTAGAATGTTAGTCAACACTTCAAAATAAGTGTGCTTCTTTAAAACAAGATAGAAGATTATTAAAACATAATGGTTTAAAATATACTTTACGATAAAGCGTTTAATTTGACAGTATTATAAAGTGGAGTTTTTAAACGTTCAACTTTAAGTGTGGTAAAAAACAGTCATGAAAGTGTTTTCTCTTGACGTACACTTAAGAGGCCTTTTATTCCATTTTATTATCAGCAAGTATAAGTTCAATAAGACGTGATTTCCTCACTGGAAGGCTATTCAGAAATAAGAATGCATGGAAATCAAACGTTCTTTCACACAGTAGCTGGTGTTACTACATATTGTAGTATTCTGCAGCTATAATGTGATTGGTTGAGCACGTGACCGTCCCCCGTGGTGTGTGTAGCCCGGAGGCCTCCAGACCCGTGTGTGTTCCAGCACACACAGAGCCACTGTTGTTCATATGTCAGCATGGCTGGACGGCTTCACCAGCCAATCAGCATCCAGGAGCACGCTTGCCCACAGCAAACCCCACGAGCGAGCAGCTGCAAGAGTGTCAGTGTCGGGGCTCACCGTCAGTGCTGTGTGACACGACAATGTGTGTTTTGTGCTGAAGAAAAACAGCTGAGCTCAGCCGAACGACTAAACAAACCTGTGCAGACAAAAGCCCTGTGAAGCAGGCCTGGACAAACACACGTACCTCCTCGTCTCGCTCCAGCTCCAGGCCCATCTCCAGCAGACTGCTCTCGAACTCGGCCCGGCGCAGGGCCTTGTCCTGGTCCTGCTGGTGCTCCTGGTGCTCTGCGCTGTGAGCCGGCGGGCCCCGCTCGGCGTCGGCTGGAGGGTGCCGGCCTCGTCTCAGGGTGCGCGTGAAGGCGTTGTCTCTGAGGCGGGAACCCCCGGCCCGGCCGCTCTTCTTGATGTGGTAGGTGAGGATATAGTCCACCCGTCTCCGGCCGTCCTGGAAGAACAGACCCTGCCGGCATTGAGTGTTCTCCTCAGGAGTGAGAGACTTCAGGAGCTGAGAGGAGAGAGGAGGCCAGAACATGAGTGTGTGTGTGTGTGTGTGTGTGTGTGTGTGTGTGTGTGTGTGTGTGTGTGTGTGTGTGTGTGTGTGTGTGTGTGTGTGTGTGTGTGTGTGTGTGTGTGTGTGTGACTGCAGTGGCCAGTCAAAGGTCAAGATCGCTGCATCTGAACACACACATCAGCTCTAAGTGTTCGTACAGCTCATTGTCCTGAACTCAGATCAGCATATGATGAGCTTTGGACACACTTTGGCATGATCTCGAGGCTTCTGGGAAACGCTTGGAAGAAGTTCTCGGACAAATATAAATTGCGGCTTATTATCATATTCTTGACCACACTAAAGGCACCGTGGCAGTGCATGTTGAATGAAAAGAAAGAGTGAATGTTGAGAGTCAGCAGAAAGTGTTCACGTGTTTTTGTTCATTACATCATTCTCATACGTGCATTATTTGACAAACACTGATTTTTCAGATGACTAGAGCGTTTTACAATAGAACATTTTCTCGTTTAATTCGGTGTGTTACTTGAAATTTCATTGGAATTATTTGTGAAATTTAGCAATTTCTCAGTGAAATTGTTTCAAATACTTTTTTTCCTGTGTATTTACTGTTACTGTAAAATGTGAAAAGCCGTAGGCTAATAATGACAGATGGAAATAGTTTTTACTGTCGTATGGGATCTTTATCATTAAAACAAACTGAAGGACATTGACAAATGTGTATTGAGCAAATGTCAAGTGACCAGTGTGATGTAACTGTGTTTAAAGCGCTGCAGAAGACATTTCAGAGAGACAGTGTGTTTAATCTCTCTCGTGTGTGAGAGGTTAGTGTGTATTTACAAGCAGAAGCATAGTTGGAAATAAACATGAATCTCAGATATGTGCACCTAAACCAGATGTTATTTTCTTAGGTTCACAAAGGCATTTTTGGTGTTGAAAATGTTCACAATAACAAAGAATACAAAAGCATTAAATGCCTTCATAAGACACTTAGCACCAGTGAAATTATTGGAATATTTTTTTTAATGTTTACTTTCATTTTAAATATGCACTCAATATTATTATTAATTTAAAATAACTGTTTTCTATATGAAAATATTTTAATTTATTCATTTATTTATTTATTTTTGTGGAAACTGTTGAACACTACCATTCAAAAGTTTGAAGTAAGATTTATATATATATATAAACATTTTATTCAAAAATAATAAGTGACAACAAAGTGACAGTAAAGACTGTTTATATTGTTACCAAAAGATTTCTATTTCAAATAAATGCTGTTCTTTTGAATCCTGAAAATATAAATCACGTTTTATACAAAAATATGAAGCACCAAATAACAACTGATAACTGACCAGCACATCAGCATATTATAATGAATTCTGAAAGATCATGTGAACATACTGTTATCTGAAGTTGTATCATTTCACACTATTACTGTTTTTACTGTATTTTAACCAAGTAAATCCAGCCTTGGTGAGCAGAAGAAACTTCTTACAGAAGCATTTTAAAAACGGAACGACTGGTACCGTAATAAATTCCTGGCAAAAAAAATAAGGTCCAGCTCTATTTAGGCCTTTTTTGATCTGCCAAATACATATATTCTCAATTATGAAAATAATTTCACTTGAAACTAGTGACTGATATATTTGACAGAAACAAACAACATAATAAATAGTTAATAAAACAGTGACTATGTGTTAAAAGACTGCCTTTCTCTCTCTATCCAGAAGAATATGGTAGTCATGAGTAATATTCAGTTCAGTTCAATTCATCTTTATTCATTTCCCGAAGGCAATTTGATTGAAGCAGAACAGGCATACACATAAAAACACTGTCATACACATTCACAAATAATTACATTTACATAGAGTTTAAAAACTTTACAACTGATGGAACAAATGAATTTTTAAAACGATTCGTTTTACTAAGCGGCATTCTATACCTACTACCAGACGGAAGAAGATGGAACTCATGATACAGGGGGTGAGAAACTTCTGACAGAATGTTCTGTGCTTTACCCAAAGCCTGTCTCTGATATAACTGAGTCATGGTCATCTGCTTCATCCCCGTTATTTTATTTCCTTGATTTACTATCCTCTCAATTTGATTTTTATTTTTCACACTCAGAGAATTGAACCAGCACAACAATGAATAGGATATACACGACTCAATATAGGATCTATAAAACATACACATCAATGTTTTATTCACATTAAATTACCTTAATTTTCGCAAACAATGCAACCTTTGCTGTCCCTTCTTACACAAGGCATCAGTATTTGCGGAAAAAGTCAATTTACTATCTAATACAGTACCCAAGTACTTGTACTGTTCAACACTCTGGATACTCTCTCCATTTATACTTATTTGCTTATCATCAATCAGTTTCCCTCTCAATCTAAAATCAATACTCATCTCTTTAGTCTTCGAGACATTGAGTTTTAAAAAAGCATTCTGACACCAAGCAGCAAAGTCATCAACCACGGGACCCTGCATAGAATCCTCCTCACTCAATAAGATAACAATTACAGAGTCATCAGCAAATTTTAAGATGTGCCTATTACTAAAACCACTCTTACAGTCATTAGTGTACAGAATAAATAATAAGGGAGAGAGGACGCATCCTTGAGGTGACCCAGGGGATGACACCAGCCATTCAGAATAACAGTCGTTTACTTTGACTCTCTGTCTTCTCTGTACAAGAAAATCTAAAATCCAGCCTACCAAGTAATAATCCAACTCAAATTCCTTAATGAGTTTATCAATTAAAATATGTGGCTGAATATTGTTAAAAGCCGATGAAAAATCAATAAAAAGTAATTTAACAAAAGTTTTCTGCTTCTCTTAATGTTGAAATACTAAATGTAAGAGAGTTGCAACAGCATCTTCTACACCTCGTTTATTTCTGTACGCAAATTGAAGAGGGTCAAGAAAACTCTCAGTCTTTTTCATTATTTCTCCCTTAACTCATTTTTCAAGGCATTTCATCAATAAGGATGTAAGCGGCACAGGTCTAAAATCATCTACTAACTGTGCATTCTGCTTTTTTTGCAATGGAATGACAGTAGACTGCTTCCACCGTGCAGGTACTTTTTGTATTTGTAGGGACCAGACAAAAATGTTATAAAATATAGGTCCTAGCTGTTCAGCATCATGCTGTTCACATTTCAAGTAAACATCCTCCTATATTATCAGGCCCCATGGCCTTCCTAATTTTACATTGTTTAAAAACTGTTATCACGTCCCCTACGTCAAAAGGGACACAACCAAACTCTCTATTTATCCAACACTTATTTCTTAGATCCTCAATTTCTGATTTAAAATCATACGTATCAAATCTCGTATAAAATGTATTAAATTCCTGTGATAAAGCTGCATCTGAACTGAATCCGTTTAAACTAATTGTATTATTTATTTTCCTCTTATCCTGACCTGTGATTAAATGCATCTCCTCCCAGACAGAACCTACATTCCCCTCTTTCAATTTTAACTCAAGATCTTCCTTATATACTGTTTTAGCCCTCTTTATTTCACACTTAATTTTTCTTTTTAGCATATAATGCTCAACGATATTTCCCTTTTTAAAAGCCCTATTTCTTTTTGATAGAAGAATCTTTTGTGTAATATTGCACAATGCAATGATGATATTTGACTACACCAGCTGGTGTAACTGGATAATCTTAACGTCAGATGGAGGAGCACAACTCTCTTATGTGCACATTCATTTATTTATTTAAATTTTATTTGACAGGGACAATGCAAACAAACATAGTGTCAAAACCAAGAATGTCACTAATGTGTTGCACATGAAGTTTATAGCTATTGCTAATTTTCAACTCCTGTCCCTGGAAGGGCTTTTATACACAATAAAATTTACATGATTAACTACTTCAATTTAAAAAAATATATATAATAATATAAACATACATACATATCACATACAACTTTTATAATAATTAAAAATGAGTTATTGAAATATGAATAATTAAAAATGAGTACACTTTTGGTTTATTTTTAACCAGTTTTTAAGCTTGGAAGTGAACATCTTAAAGTCAGGCACAGTCTTGATTTCAAAAGGTAATGAGTTCCAGAGTTTAGAGCTCTTCACAGAGAAGGTCGTCTGTTCAAAGCTGGTCCTGCAGTATGCTATTTTACAGTCATGATTAGTGGAGCTCCTAGTGACTCGGATGTTGTCCTGCCTCTCAATGAATGTACTTAGTGGCTCAGGTGCTAAATGATTAATGCACTTATAAATTAGTTTAAGAAAGGAAAAATTGCTAAAGCTATCACAATTCATTAAATTATATTTCTTAAAGATGCTGCAATGATGATATTGTAATGGTTTTTTATCCAAAAGTTTTATTGCTCGATTATATAAAGAACCTATTTGATTGCAGTGGGAGCGGCTTGTACCCATGTTGTCATGCAATATGATATATGAGAAAATATCATAGCATGCATATACAGCAGGGCTGCCTGACTTGGTATGTAGCTTCTAATTAGTTTAAAACAATTGAGATTACTTTGTAATGTTTTTAGGATTTTCTTTATATGTTTTTTAAATTTAAGTTGAGGATCTAAAACTAATCCTAAATATTTAAAGTCTATAAATGGATGAATTTCTTTATTTTGTAACTTAATAGTAAATCTTCCTTTTATACCTATTTTTTTGAATGGAAAAACACATGGAAACTGTTTTTGAGAAATTTAAAACTAACTGATTTTGAATGAGCCACTGTTGAATGTCAGACATACTAGTAGACAGTACTGCTGCAGCCTGCTCAGGTGACTTGGCGGGTACATAAAGAACTGCATCATCCGCATAGAGCTGACATCTGGCACCTGAGCAGTGCAGAGGTAAGTCATTTATAAAGAGACTAAACAGCAAAGGGCCAAGTATAGAGCCCTGTGGAATGCCCATTTTTATGTTTGAAAGTGCAGATACCTTTTGATCAACTTTAACACACTGCACTCTAAAGTGGAGATAAGATGTAAACCACAAGACTGCCTCATTTGAAAAATTAAAAAATAACATTTTGGACAAAAGCAAACTATGACTGACCGTATCAAATGCTTTTGTAAGGTCGATAAATACGGCTCCTACCACATTACCTTTGTCAAGGGACTTTTTTTACATTTTTCAATTAAACAGCAGTTTGCTATTTCTGTCGAGTAACCTGGTCTAAACCCAAACTGGTGACAATGGAGGAGCTGTCTGGCTTCTAAATGGTCCACCAGTTGCACTGCTACTACTTTTTCAATTATTTTTGATGAAACCGGTAAAATCGATATAGGGCGATAGTTGCTCATAGAGTTTTGGCTACCACCTTTAAACACAGGGATAATTATTCCTTTCTTCCATGCACTGGGAAATGTACTGGTTCTTATGGAGAGATTAATGAGATGAGTCAATGGTTTGACGAGAACATCTTTATATTTTTTAAGAAAACAACTATTCATCATAAAAATGTCATTTGACTTGGAATTTGAAAGTTTATTAATTCTTTCTGCAACTTTTGCTTCCGACACCTCTTTAATATAAAATGAATCTGTTGAGGTGTCTCTCAATGAAAGATTAAAAGGATTAACTGGCTGGAAATCTTTTGATAATAGTTCAACTGACTGCACAAAATAGGAGTTGAATTCATCAGCCATAATGGCACGATCAGTTATACTATTGCCATTGATATTAATTTCTGTGATCTTTTTATGTTTATTTGATTTGTTTGTCAATTTGTTTAAATGCTTCCATAGTGAGTTATTTATGCCTTTGGAACTATCAATTAAATTAGTGTAATATGTTACTTTTGCTTTCCGCAACTCAAATACAACTTTATTCCTTAAACCTTTATAAATCAAGAAATCTGTATTGAGTTTAGATCTTAAAGATGTTTTCAAGGCTAAATCTCGCTGTAGCAATGTTCAGGGAAGAAGGAGGCGGGAACCGGCGAACAATCAAAATATAATTTATTTAAAATAAAACAAACAAACGAAAATACCGCCAGCAGCCCCTCGCGGACGACTGCTGGCTACCGAAAATAAATATAACTAAAATAAAATACAAAAAACAAAACACAACTAAAATACAGGCCTGTTCCTCTCTCGATCATCAACGTCGTCGCTCCTCCTTTATGCTTCCGCTCCTCCGTGAGAGATGCGAGACCGGTGTGCCTCACATGTGTTGCTCATTAGCAATCGCACCACCGGCCTCGCGCCGTTCTCTCACGTCCCTCGGCCGTCCTGTTCGCCACATACCCCCATCGCCCCTCACAGGCCGGGGGGGTACTCACGAGCCTGTGCCTACTCCCCCCCCGGCGGCGGCGATCCCTGGGGAGTATGGACAGACAAACCGAGGGAAACGGAGACAGAAGCATGAGGAGCGACAGATCGAGAGAGGGGAGAGAGGAAAAAAAAATTGGTCCGGTTCCCACAACGCGCTGCCATCTGGTCCCCCACCAGCTAGGCGATCTCCTCCGCGGTGCCTGGCGGCGACGCTGGGTAGCCCTCGGTGGACGGCTCGACGCTCCTCCGCCGCCCGGTGGACGGCGACGGCTCCTCGGGTGCCTTGGGCAGACGGTAGGAGTCCCCCGCTCCCTGCTCCTCCCCTTCACTGGTGGACGGCAGCAGGCTCCGGCCCACGGCGAGCGGCGGCGACTCCTCCTCTCCCTCCCGGATGGCAGCCGCCCCTCCAATACCCAGGCGGCCGGCAGCGAGCTCGACCGTCCCACCGGCAACTCACTCCAGCGCACCGCCTCGAGTGTCCTTGGCCGCGAGTCCCCCGCTCCCTGCTCCTCCCCTCGCTCGGCGGATGGCAGCAGGCTCCGGCCCACGGCGAGCGGCGGCGACTCGCGCACCATGCTCGATGGCACCGCGGATTCCCCACACCGGCGAGGACTCTCTGACAGCGCGTTCCTCCCTCTTCCCGGGTTTCGGCACCAGTGTAGCAATGTTCAGGGAAGAAGGAGGCGGGAACCGGCGAACAATCAAAATATAATTTATTTAAAATAAAACAAACAAACGAAAATACCGCCAGCAGCCCCTCGCGGACGACTGCTGGCTACCGAAAATAAATATAACTAAAATAAAATACAAAAAACAAAACACAACTAAAATACAGGCCTGTTCCTCTCTCGATCATCAACGTCGTCGCTCCTCCTTTATGCTTCCGCTCCTCCGTGAGAGATGCGAGACCGGTGTGCCTCACATGTGTTGCTCATTAGCAATCGCACCACCGGCCTCGCGCCGTTCTCTCACGTCCCTCGGCCGTCCTGTTCGCCACACTCGCTTCTTCATGAGAATCCGTAATTCATTATTTATCCAAGGCACCGTATAATCCTTTTTTTTTCAATTTGATTTGCTTTGTAAATTTTTCCATCAGACATGTAATAGCTGTAGTCAAGGAATTACAACATTCCTCTACATCATCTAGTGTCAGAATTTGACCCCAGTTTATATTTTTAAGTTCTCTTTCAAATTGTGCAGTTTTACATTTAGGAAGAATGAAATGTGTTTTTTCATGATCAGATTTACCAAAGTACTGTAGGCGCTTCTTCGTAAGTTTCCTAACAGTCAAAGTCATGTTATGGTCGGAGAGTCCGGTAATCAAATTATAAGTCCTTGTGATTCGTTCTGGTCTATTAGTAAATGCCAAATCAATGAGGGTCTTAGTCTGTCTTGTTATTCTTGTAGGTCCTTCAATCATTTGTCTATAGTTAAATTTTGTCATAAGTGCTTTGAGTTTGTTTACATTTTTTATCAGACCAACAAATATTGTAGTCTCCATACCATATTGTCTCTCTATTAAGAGTCCAGTTGTTTAACTACAACATTTAGGTCATCATAAAACTTGACCTTATAAGAAGGGGGATTATAGAGGACAGCAATATTAAAATTCATAGTAGGTGATAGAGTTACATTTAATGCTAGACATTCCAGGGGGGTGTTCAATTAAATTAGGTGACATTTTAATTTAAAAATTTAAAAATTTCAAGCCATAAAAGAGCTTTTGTGAAAGCCATAATTATTTCCACGATAGATCCAGTAATGTTTCATAAGTTCTCAACATGTTTAGCCACACTATTCCAGTGTTGGAGATCAAACTGCTGGAGATGTTGGTGAATGTGTTGATCTTTGTTCAGGGATCTCAATCAATCTCCTGTAATGAATTGATCTGAGTCATGTTTGACATGCAGACGCTTGTACACTGTTAAATCATGTTCGACACGAGTTACCTTGAACTTGAGACTGTCAACTACCAGGTCTTATTACATCTATGGGAACCACAATTAATAACTAATAATAAGACAGTTATATATAATATTGACAATGAAGTACAGTGAGCCGGTTTCTGTTGCACTGTAACTAGTTCTGTTACGTTCCCTGTAAATGCGCTCCGCACAAACACACTATGCGACAGTAATCTTAGATAGAAAATATTTTGTGAAGTCCTAATTTATGAGGTCAGGTTTTTTTGTAGAGCGACTGCAACCGATCCAGCAACTGCTGACTGTGTTACGGGGTGTAAGATTTCCTCTGGCATCCCCCTTCATCTTATGGGGACATGCACTCATATTTTAGAAGCAAAAGCATTAGACCCTATAGATCTAGCACATGCTCATTTACTGTACTTGATTTACTAAATGTACTTCATGTACGTTTATCAAATTGTCAATTAAGCAACCAATAATAGTCATCATTAATCTCAGATATGGCATATGCATTATAAATATGGGGTATAAAAGTCATATAACTTCCTGAATACTCATTAACACATGCCACACACACCTGAAATTTGCCGTGAAAGAGCATGTCCCTTAAGAAGTGTGCTTGCTTGCAGGCAGTCTGAGGTTGAGAGACGCCACTTTCTTTTTCGGTTAAATCCATCTCGCAATCACTGTTAGAACCTGTCCTCACACTCCCGTAATCTTCAACCCTGTTCTCTGTCTGTCTGTTTCTTTCTGTATCTCAGATTGAAGCAAGCCGCAGGTCACCAACTGATCCCTGTTGTTACTTGAGAGGAGTGAGAGGAGCCAGGAGCTAATATTAGACTCAACTATAAAGCCATACATCAAAGCCTCCGAGATGCCCTCACTCACACACATGGCTGTTGGTGAGAAGTCAGTTTAGTCTATGTAAAGGGGACTTTCAGAATTATGTCAACATAGCTAGGTATGTTGTTTTTACCTCTGCAAATCTCTGTAATACGGAAACATTTGCAGCCAAGGAAGCACTTTTCGGGTCAAGAAAATTATGATTTGATTGGTTTTATTATGATATGATGAAATAATTCATCATTCATTCCCCCTCCTTAAACTGCCTCTGCCACCTTACCGTGGTGGAGGGGTTTGAGTACCCGAACGATCCTAGGTGGACGTGGAACGTCACCTCACTGGCGGGGAAGGAGCCTGAGATTGTGCACGAGGTTGAGAGGTACTGATTAGAGATAGTCGGGACTACCTCCACACATGGCTTGGGTTCTGGAACCGCACTCCTTGAGTGAGGATGGACTCTTTACCACTCTGGAATTGCCCGTGGTGAGAGCCACGGCTGGTGTGGGTTTACTTATAGCCCCCCAGCTCAGCCACCATGTGTTGGAGTTCACCATGGGGAATGAGAGGGTTGCTTCCCTGTGCCTTCGTGTCTCTCACTGTCATGTGTGCCTACGGGCCAAACGCTTCGGGTCAGGGATAGGTCTCTCACTGTCGTGTGCGCCTAAGGACCCAACGCTTCGCATCAGGGATAGGTCTCTCACTGTCGTGTGCGCCTACGGGCCGAACGCTTCGGGTCAGGAATAGGTCTCTCACTGTCGTGTGCGCCTACAGGCCTAACGCTTCGGGTCAGGGATAGGTCTCTCACTGTCGTGTGCGCCTACGGGCCGAACTCTTCGGGTCAGGGATAGGTCTCTCACTGTCGTGTGCCCCTACGGGCCAAACGCTTCGGGTCAGGGATAGGTCTCTCACTGTCGCGTGCGCCTACGGGCCGAACGCTTCGGGTCAGGGATAGGTCTCTCACTGTCGCGTGGGCCTACGGGCCGAACGCTTCGGGTCAGGGATAGGTCTCTCACTGTCGTGTGCGCCTACGGACCGAACACTTCGGGTCAGGGATAGGTCTCTCACTATTGTGTGCGCCTACGGGCCGAACGCTTCGGGTCAGGGATAGGTCTCTCACTGTCGTGTGCGCCTACGGGCCGAATGCTTCGGGTCAGGGATAGGTCTCTCACTGTCCTGTGCGCCTACGGGCCGAACGCTTTGGGTCAGGAATAGGTCTCTCACTGTCGTGTGCGCCTACGGGCCGAACGCTTCGGGTCAGGGATAGGTCTCTCACTGTCATGTGCGCCTACGGGCCGAACGCTTTGGGTCAGGGATAGGTCTCTCACTGTCATGTGCGCCTACGGGCCGAACGGCAGTGCAGAATACCCGGCCCTCTTGGGGTCTCTGGGAGGAGTGCTGGGAAGTGCTCTGACTGGGGACTCCGTTGTTCTACTGGGGGACTTCAATGCCCACGTGGGCAGCGACAGTGACACCTGGAGGGCCGTGATTGGGAGGAAAGGCCCCCCTGACCTGAACCTGAGCAGTGTTCTGTTATTGGACTTCTGTGCTAGTTACAGCTTGTCCATAATGAACACCATGTTCAGGCATAAGGGTGTCCATCAGTACACGTGGCACCAGGACACCCTAGGCCAGAGGTCTATGATCGACTTTGTGGTCGTTTATCCAACCTCCGGCCGTTTGTCTTGGACACTCGGGTGAAGAGAGGGGTGGAGCTGTCAACTAATCACCAACTGCTGGTGAGTTGGATCTGATGGCGGGGGAGGAAGCTGGACAGACTCAGAAGACCCAAACGTACTGTGAGGGTCTGTTGGGAACGATTGGCAGAGTCCCCTGTCAGAGAGATCTTCAACTTGGACTCATCCATCACCCTAGCTGAAGTCACCGAGGTAGTCAAGAAGCTGTCGTGCTGGCCCCATCAGACCAGGACATTCAGCATGCTCTGGGACGGTTTGCAGCCGAGTGTGAGGCGGCTGGGATGAGAATCAGCACCTCCAAATCCGAGGCCTTGGTTCTCAGTCGGAAAAGGGTTGCTTGCCCACTTCAGTTTATTGGAGAATTCCTGCCAAGTATCTTGGGGTCTTGTTCACATGTGAGGGAAGGATGGAACGGGAGATTGACAGACGGATCGGTGCAGCTTCTGCAGTAAAGCGGTCGATGTACCTGTCTGTCGTGGTGAAGAAAGAGTTGAGCTGCAAGGCGAAGTTCTTGATTTACTGGTCAATCTGCGTTCCTACTCTCACCTATGGTCATGAGCTGTGGGTCATGACCGAAATGACAAGATCCCGGATACAGGCGGCCGAAATGAGCTTTTTCCGCATGGTGGTTGGGCGCTCCCTTAGAGATAGGGTGAGAAGCTCGGTCACTCTGGAGGAGCTCAAAGTAGAGCCGCTGCTCCTCCACATCGAGAGGGGTAAGCTGAGGTGGCTCGGGCATCTGCTCCGGATGCCTCCTGGATGCCTTCCCGGGAAGGTGTTCCGGGTGCGTCCCACCGCGAGGAGACCCCGGGGAAGACCTAGGACACGCTGGAGGGATTATGTCTCCCGGCTGGCCTGGGAACGCCTCGGTGTCCCCCCGGAAGAGCTGGAGGAACTGTCTAGGGAGAGGGAAGTCTGGGCGTCTCTGCTTAGACTGCTGCCCCCGCGACCCGGCCCCGGATAAGCGGAAAAAGATGGATAGATGGATGGATAGTTTCATTATCATTTTCTGTCTTACCTTAGTTCTCAAAGTTTTGTTACTATGGTTTCTGATTAGTGCTCACCTGTTCCTTGTTTCGTTAATGATCATTCCCTGTGTAATTTATCCACCATGAATCTTTAGTTCAATGTTCTGCTTCATCAATTTAAAGATGTTTGTAGTGTTGTATAGTCTTAGTGTGTAATTAAACGTATCTTTATCATTCGTTCTGCATCTCGCTTTTAGAGGAATACTACGCACAACCCATGAACGAACGAACAAACAAACAATATCTCGCAAACAATATCTCGCAATTCTTGCAACGTTTTTCTTGCAATTCTGACTTTATATCTCACAATTATTTAAATTCAATTAACTTTATTCCTTGCAATTGCAAGTTCATACCTTACCATTTTGACTATTTCTCACAATTTTTTAGTTTATATCTTGCAATTCTGAGATTTCATATAAAATTGGAAGTGCAAAAGATAAAAATATTTTGCAAATATGTTTTTAATTTGTTATTCCATAGTGGAAACAAGCTTCCATTATGTCATCTTACCTTTAATGTTTATGATAAGTGCTGTGATAAGCAATATCTTGTCTTGCACACCCGCCATCATTTTGAGCATCAAAGTAAAAAGTTAAGACTTAAAAACAAACTTACTATACAATCTTGAAGATCATAAGCAATATCTTCTATGGCTTTGATCCTGAAGATGTTCATTTGCTTGCCTGTGATCGGTGCAGAAGGGAACTGCTCATTGTTCATGATGGCTGTTTGTGTTTGCAGCACTGAACTTAGCAGATTGTGGAGTTAACCTGTAGACGAAAAACAACATGACATACAGGTAAACATCACCACATCACAACTACAAAATTACGAATTCCACCTGAATATAATACACATGTTAAAAAGAAAATTAAATAAACAGAACTGCCAGTTGTCTTTGTTGTCTAATATATTCTTTAAAATAAAGCTTAAAAATGTGTTTTCTCAGAAAATGCCATAGAAGAACAATTTTTATTTGCCAAAGAATTATTAAAAAAAAAAAATCCTTAAAATGCAGAATATTTTACTTACTAAAATAACCTTTTTCCACTATCCACCTTATTCCTGACGAGTTTACTGCGTTTTGAATTATGGGTGGCACTTCCGGTTTGGGGAACTTCCATTCAAAAAGCCTGAAACGAATCATTTCAAATCATAAGGTTTCTTTACAAATAAAGCGGATCCGTCAGTGTGACTGGATGAGCTGTCAATTTCCCTTCATGATTTATTTTCTGACATCATGAGAATAAAATTATACTTCGTATTTTAACGTGACTTGTTATAACATGAATAGGCCTACGTAGCAAGAGCTCTTTTTAGTCGCTGCATTCTTTTCCTCATGATTATTTTCTTTTTTTCCCTTTGCAATCCGCTGTAAAAGTATGAAAAAGGACAAGATATAATGCACATTTGTGGTCTGTTCTCCAGAATTTAATTTACAATATATTTCATTAATAATTCACTGGAATGCACGAAGAATCTCGTTAATTCTCCTCAAATCCTCACGTCTCTTTCCAGGTTTGTTTTCACAGGTAAATTTATAATCTGTCAAAAGGACGGAAATCACTTTGAAATAGTATCACGTAATGCTGAAGTTATGAATATTTTTGATTAAGGCAACATCTCGGTTATGTATGTAACCCTCGTTCCCTGAGTAGGGAACGGAGACGTTACGTCGGATGACCACGAATGGGGTTTCGCTTAGAAAGCCTATCAACTTCGAGTATTACAAAATGAGCCAATGGCAAAGAAATGCCATGGGTCTGCGGAATTTGCAGGACGCCGGCAACATGCAGTTATGTTTCTTCGCTGAGGAGCCAAGACTGAGCTCAGGCGATCCCTGCGGTACAGCGGAAGTGGCAGGCTGACGTAACGTCTCCGTTCCCTACTCAGGGAACGAGGGTTACATACGTAACCAAGACGTTCCCTTTCGTTGTCACTCCGAGTTACGTCGGATGACGACGAATGGGGTTACCAGTCTAATCACGCCATCTTCACAGCTGTCTTCCAGTGCCCTGCGTAAATCTGAGATCCCTGTTGTGAGGCTAGCACGGACAAAGGACTCCTATTAACACAGGAATACCAAGGTACACTGGGAAGCATATCCCATAGTTTAGAGGAAATATGCAATTAACACCAACTCGGGGGGGGGGGGGGGGGGGGGGGGGGGGCATAGAAAATACACACATGACCCGAAGGATGCATATGGAGAACACTGGGGTGTCCTGCTCGAAGAGGCTTACATTGGGAATACACATGTGGGGGTAGCTCCGGAGAGGGACCATGCACACGGGAAGCACCTAGCCGACGCACAGGCAGTAGACACTGGCGCCAGCGTCAGAAGTGCTGGAGGAGCTCAGGGCCTTCGAAAAGGCTCACCTGAGGAGAATATTGCACGTATCCAGTCCGTGGAGTGGAATGGCGAGCAAGCGAAGACACCTGAGCGGGTCCAATACTAGCTGGTTGAAGCGAGTACATGAGAGGACACTGGCTCCACTCGGAGATTGTAGAATCTGGCGAATGTGTTAGGTGTCGCCCAGCCTGCAGCTCTGCAGATGTCTGTTAGCGAGGCGCCATGCGCTAGAGCCCAAGAGGATGCCACACTTCGGGTGGAGTGGGCAGTTACACCAAGGGGGCACGGTCGACCTTGCTGCTGGTGTGCCAAAGCAATGGTGTCCACTATCAAGTGGGACAACCTCTGCTTGGAGAGAGCCTTTCCCTTCAGCTTCCCACCATAACAGACAAAGAGCTGGTCTGAGGTCCTGAAACACTGAGTTCTGTCTACATAAGCGCGGAGAGCGCATACTGGACAGAGCAGTGCCAAGGCTGGGTCTGCCTCCTCCGAGGGCAGAGCTTGCAGGTTCACCACCTGGTCCCGGAAGGGAGTGGTGGGAACCTTGGGCACATATCCAGGCCGGGGTCTCAGGATCACGTGAGAGTAAGCCGGCCCGAATCCCAGGCACGCTTCGTCAACGGAAAATGCTTGCAGATCCCCTATCCTCTTGACAGAGGCCAGTGCAACCAGGAGCGCTGTCTTCATTGACAGGAGCTTAACCCTCTGGGGTCTGAGGTGTTTTTGGGGCCATTGGGATGTTCTGACATGCCCTTACATTTGTGTTTTTTTCAGTTATTTATAAACATGTTAATGGCAAAGGTGTATATTCACTCTATATAGCACAAACAGGGCTACCATAATATGTGAGCAACATAAATGTACATGTTTGAATTTATGAGAGAATATTGTTTATGCGTGGTTATTGAAAAACTAAAAAATAAAGCTTTAAAGTTTAAGGCCACAAAATACATACTAAATATCTGTCCACAAGACTTTTGACTAATGGATGTTGTCGCCTAGAGTTTTAGCGTCAAAATGATCTGAAAATCATCCTGCGTTATCATTCACATAAAACAATAGATTGTTTTAAATTGTGAAAAACATTTTTTTGTTTGGGAAGTCAATATGCAGATGGGCGTGAACGGCCCAACTCCATCATGAATAATTAGGCAGTTTTCACCTGAGCAGACTGCATACTAATGAGCAGACTGCATACTAATGAGCCTTTCACTCAGGGGTGTCACACAAGAAAGAATGCAAGGACAATACATATAAAAAATATACATACATACATTCTTACATACACACACACACACACACACACACACACACACACACACACACACACACACACACACACATATATATATATATATATATACACAATCAAAACATAAATGAAAGTCAAAAGCATATTTATAGTCACACCTGGAAACAAATCCTGGTCAAATAGGCTATATGGGCCATTCTACAGAATTGGTTCAAAACATCTTGAAAAGAAAATTGTCTTTTTCCATACATGTCTTATAAAGTATTATTTTTTAAAGTAGGCCAACACATTTTATTATCATAGGTATTTCAAAGTTAAGGATTCATTATTTTGATATAGCTTGCATTAGAACAAACACTATAACAGTTGATTAGTTTATTTGTGACAAAACACTACTATATATTTAACATATGAGCAGAAACTGTCTAACAAAAGCTTATTTGATGTCTATTTTATAAAACTTTATAAACCATCCAAAACTAGTCAACGAAATGTTGTCATTACAGACACTATATCGCGATTAGAAGAAGTCTCAGTAGGCTATATAGTGGCTATATAGTTTGGATGTGTTCATGTAAAAATAACGTTTACTAATGTAGGAGCGAGAGTGAATGAAGGGCACAGATGCGATGGACAGCTGTAGTAACATCGCGCGCGCGTCTGTGCCATTCATTCCCTCACACACAGCCACGCAATTCATATTTAAACAGTCTTTGTGCAGTTTGCATACACTATTCAATAACGCGATTAGAACAAAGCACTTAAGAATAAATAACTTACTTCATCAGCTGAATCCGCGGTCCTTCTTCTGAACACTTCTGAGGTAACTTTTCCAGGATTATTAAGATAACAGCGCAGCAAGACGAGGTAAGTAGCCTACAAGATTCTTATTAAACTGGATGTTTTATCCAGCTGATGTGGGCGTTAACCGTTTGCATGGCTTGCCTCAGATCATTTGCGTTTTGAATAGCGCGCGTCCTCTGTGGGCGTCTCGGATTAATGCGTAATTAAGTGTAATGAGCTGGGGGAAAAAATACTGACATCACTCTCTTTTCATACAGATTACATAAACTGAGAGTATGTGTTTTCTTATATAAATTACTTCATTGGAAAGAAGAGAATTCAAGCTTCATAAAGAAAAATCTCTCGTGCCAGTATGACAAGTATTTGCGGAGTTATAGTTAATTTTCGGACGCGATTCAGAATGGACTGCACTGACAGAGAGAAGGCAAAACTCGCATCATGTTTGTTTTTCTTTATTTGACAAAAAGCACAACAATTTGTTTTTATTGTGAGTATACAGAAAAATAATAGACACTTAACAGGATCAAATGATGTATAACACTTATATGTAAGATCAAAATCGAGAGAGTATTTTGAGTCTTTTTAGCACTGATAAGAAAAAAAGCGAGCAGATCACGCCGGCGTGATTGCCGACCCCAGAGGTTTAAGCTCCACTGATTGCAAATGCTCAAAGGGAGCACTCTGCAGGGCAGTTAGAACCACCGCGAGGTCCCAAGAGGGAACGAGAGGAGAGCGAGGAGGATTCAGTCTCCTCGCTCCTCTCAGGAACCTGACCACCAGGTCGTGCTTCCCTAAGGACTTACCTTCTACCAAGTCATGGTGTGCGGCGATAGCGGCAACATAAACTTTGAGGGTGGAGGGAGACAGCCTTCGCTCCAACCCATCTTGAAGGAAGGAAAGCACGACACCGACCGAACACCTCCGGGGGTCTTCTCGGCGAGAAGAGCACCAGCTGACGAAGAGGCCGTGCCGAGCTTACCCTCAGTCAGGGAAAAATACAGGTCGCAGTGGGTCGAGTCGTGAGAGGCAAACAGATCTATCTGTGCGTCCCCGAACTGGTCCCAAATCAGCTGAACCGACTGGGGATGGAGTCGCCATTCTCCAGGGAGGGGCTGAAGCCGTGAGAGCTGGTTGGCTGCACAGTTCAGGACTCTGGGAATATAAATGGCTCGAAGCGACCTCAGATGCTTCTGACTCCATAAGAGGAGGTGGCGGGCAAGTTGCGACATACGGCGGGAGCGTAGACCACCTTGATGGTTGATGTATGCTACAGTGGCGGTATTGTCTGACCGGACTAGTACGTGTTGACCCCTGAGCAACGCCCGAAAGCGGTGCAGGGCAAGGTGTACTGCCAGCAACTCGAGGCAATTGACATGCCATAGGCGCTGGGGTCCTGTCCAGGAGCCCGCGGCAGCATGTCCATTGCACATGGCGCCCCAGCCCGTGGTGGAGGCATCTGTTGAGACAACAACATGCCGGGAAACTCGTTCCAGGGGGACACCTGCCCTGAGAAAACTGAGGTTCGACCACGGGGTGAAGGTTTGAAGACAGTTGGAGTAACTGGTACTCGGAGCGTGCCTTGTTGCCATGCCCACCTCGGGACTCGGTCGCGACGGCAAAGCTGAAGCGGTCTCATACGAAGCAATCCGAGCGGCGTTACCACGGCTGCAGATGCCATATGCCCCAGGAGCCTCTGAAAATGTTTCAGTGGAACCGCACTCTTGCCCTGGAATTGTCTCAGACAAGTCAGCAATGACTGCGCGCGCTCGCTCGTAAGCTGCGCGGACATGGCGACCTAGTCGATGTCCATGCCGAGAAAAGAGATCCTCTGCACGGGGCAAAGTTTGCTCTTCTCCCAGTTGACCCGAAGGCCCTAGCGAGCTAGGTGCCGGAGCACAAGGTCCCTGTGTTCGCAAACCTGGTCTCGAGAGTGAGTTAGGATAAGCCAGTCGTCGAGATAGTTCAGGACGCGAACCCCGTGAACCCGAAAGGGAACAAGGGCTGCCTCGACGAACTTCGTGAAGACGCGAGGAGACAGGGCTAGCCCGAAAGGGAGAACCGCGTACTGGTATGCCTGCCCCTCGAAAGCAAACCGGAGGAACGGTCTGTGTCGAGGAAGAATGGAGACATGAAAGTAGGCGTCCTTCAGGTCGATCGCTGCAAACCAATCCTGGGGCAGTACACATTCGAAAATGCGTTTGGCGGTGAGCATCTTGAACGGCATCCTGTGAAGGGAGCGGTTCAGCACGCGCAAGTCCAGGATCGGTCGTAACCCACCGGTTTTCTTTGGGACAATGAAGTAGGGGCTGTAGAAGCCGGAGTAACAGGGCCAGACGTGGACGGTATAGCGGCCCGGTGTGGGGGCACAGTTAACAACCGCGCCCTGGCAGAGGGGGCCAGGGAAGGACCGCGGGGGCCTGTTCTGCCAGGGGTCTGGCGACAGAGAGGGACAAGGGCGAGGCGGTCCGTGGACGGCACGCTGTGTCAACCGACTCTGGGACAGAGGGGGACGAGGAGAGCACGGCTTGGGGGCGGCGCTCTGTGTCGCCCGAGAACTCTGTGCCTTGCCTTGCCTTGCCTTGCCTATCATTTCCTGAAAAACGACCATCATCCCTGAGCAGCCCGTCTCAGGAGCGACGCTTGGCCCGGCGCTTGGCGGGAGCGGGGCTAGAGAGGGCTGTGGTGCCTTCTTACGGCTTCCTCCACGACTGGGCCTGGGTGGAGGCTGCTGCTTCAGCCGAGCGGTAGGGACGGGAGCCGTAGGAGGGCGCCCTCGGCGGTTAACAGGCTGAGGCGTCTGCCCGACCGACGTGGAGGCAGCAGCGGGTCGACGGAGCAGAATGTGTTTCATGGCCTCCGTCTGTTTCTGCGCAGTCGAGAACTGAGAACTCTTTGAGCATCTGGGCCTGGTAGACCTGCAGAGTGACCATAGCATGCAGAGAAGCAGCTGCCTGTCCCGCCGGTCTGTAAGACTTTGCCACCAGGGTCAACGAAAATCTACAGGCATTGGATGGGTGCTTAGGCTCACCACGAGAAGAAGCACTCTGAGGACACAGTTGCATCGCGTTCAACCGGGGGAAGCCCAGTGTACCCACGGACAGCTGCCCCATCGAGGGGAGGAAAGGCGGATGAGACCAGCGAGCGGTCCCGAGAAGACAGGGGGGTCTTCCAGGACTTCGAGATCTCATCATGCACATCCGGGAAGAAAGGAATTGGGTTTTGCCGTGGACGATGGTCGGCGGCCTTACCCAAAAACCAATCAATCAGCCGCGAGCGCTCAGGACAGGGTGGAGGCCTCCACTCTAGTCCGATGCTCGCGGCTGCCCGGGAAAGCATGGCCGTCATCTCCGGATCAGACTCAGGCACAGCCGTATGCACACCGGAAGGTGGCAGCTGTGCTGAGCCCTCACTTCCAGAAGACTCAAACCCACCTTGTGATGCTGCTACAGACATAGTATCATCCTCTGTAGCTTCAACCGAAACACGCGGGCCACCCGAAGGTAGACCCGCGGGAATCGGCAGTTCACTAGCGGGCACCGTCACAGAAGAGGGGGGCTGGGGTCGTGGACACACAGTCGGCGCCTTGTTCCAGACCGTCACCCTCAGGTCACCCTGGCCACCAGCCGAAGTAGCACCCCGTGAGGGAGCACTAGATCGGGGTGTGGATGAGGGGACCCTCACTCTTGCGAGTTCATTGAGTCTCGACCTTAATGACGCGATGGTCATGTTCCCACAAAGAGAACATGAGTCATCCACGAGCGCTGCTCTAGCATGATCCATGCCCAAACATACTAGACAGCGCTCGTGCCCATCAGAGTCCGATACCAATCTGCCGCAACCAGAAGTGCACGGGCGAGGCATCTTTAAAAAGACGTGCCGTGTGCAAGCTCTTTTATGAGAGAAACACTCTGAGTGTTGAAGCGCCCGGGGAGACACGCACTCTCTGGCAAACCACTGCACAGATAAGCAGGAAGCGCGCACTCGCTGGAGATCGCCGTCACACCAACACCAGAGGAACTCGTTCGTGAAGCTGACAATTCAGGGATGGCTTGTGGAGAGAAGAATAAACTTGGCTCCGAAGCGGAAACATAACTGCATGTTGCCGGCGTCCTCCTTTTATACCCACGAGGTGGGGCGGAGTTACGTCATGCAAATTCCGCAGACCTATGGCATTTCTTTGACATTGGCTCGTTTTGTAATATTCGAAGTTGATAGGCTTTCTAAGCAAAACCCCATTCGTCGTCATCTGACGTAACAACGAAAGGGAACACAAGTTACATAATAGCCTACAGATATTAGCCTACAGTGGGGCTTTTGTGGTTATTTGGTCTGTTGAAAGTACCTTGTTGATGCTTTTACACTTTTAGATGTCCTTTTAATGTTCGATTGTTGAAGGGTGAGTAGATCATCTCATTGTGACACTTTTTTAACGTATTGCGTTCATAGAGCTAGTCTTTCACTGATTGTTTACAGCTTAACGGAAGTTACATCCATAATTCGCGCAAAGCGGCATGGGGCGCAGGAATAAGGTGGATAGAAGTTTCCACTAAACTCCTAACCCTGACCCTAACCTTTTATGCAATGCAAGATTCCATGGATGTTAAAGGAACCATCGATGAACCCTAAATGAAACCTTAATGTGACATTAATATGGACATAATCAATAACATGCTAAAACAACAAGCAGAGAAATGCATTTGCCCTTTTTGATCGAGCTACTTGAGAGTTTATTTAACAATCGTGTTTGAACGAGAAACTTTATTCAGTGGCGTTACTTGTTTAAAAACAGGGAACAGCACCAGAAGTAATTGTGCTCTGCTAGCGATGATGTGAGAGTCAACCCCTTTATCTGGCTTTATAAAATCCAATGTAAAAAATTGGGTTTTGTCTTAGATAGGAATTTAAAAATGGATAGCCAGATAAACTCAGTGGTGAGAACTCATTTTTTTAATTTACACCTTTTAGCTAAGACCAAACTTTTGTTATCAGTCACAGATGTTGACGAAGCAATTACAGCTTTGGTCTTTACTTTACAATTACAGTCTTTACTCGAATGCATTACTGTAACTCCCCGTTTTATGGAGTCGAGTCAAGATGAATGAATGATGTCCCCTCTATAAAACATTACCCTCCATTTTTGCAGCATGGATTTTGTGTTTCTGACAGTTACGCACTTTAAATCAGTTATTAAGACAGTATTAGCAAGAGCACTTATTATGGAAATAATGTACTTTAAAAGAATATACTTCATTGTGAATGTATTTTTCACACACTATATAAATGAATTGAAAATGTATTATAGTTTAAATTTATATTAAATGCAATTAGTTAACTTAAGTTGGATGTAAAATACATAATTATATGTAATGTTATAAATACTTCTATTGTCTTTGAAATATGGTTAAAGTCTACTGAATGTACTGACAAACATTTATTATCATCTAAGATATACTTTAAAATCATATTGCAACATGTAAGTATAATGTAATTACAGATTACAGCTGCAGTTTAGTCATTTAAACAATTATAACTTTAAATGTAGCCTAATAGCAAATTTTAAATATTAAATTAATATCACAAAGTGAACTTTTATGAAAGTTTAATCTCTTTAAGTGCACTTAACTTTCATTTCATCAATATAGATCTACAATTACAGTTTTTATACTTGTAAGGTATTTTTAAGCACATTTAAGGCAATCAGGGCATGTTTCACAAGGGTCAGTCATCTCACTGGAAAATGACGTTTGTAGCAGAAATGTCTCCTTTTCTTTCACATCAGTGTGTTTAGCCTGTCAGATCACATATTCATGTTTCTCCGATGCAAAAAAGATCATTTAATAAGAGCTATAACCACAACTAAACCTCAGTCGGTTTGACAAATATCATTTTCAATTAATAAGTCTCTATATAAGTAGTGACAGCTTTGTGATACTGATTTTGCACTTCAGCATTAAACATCATATTAATGTAGCTCCAAAAATGTGAAATATTACATTCAATCAAGTCGTTTCAATCCTGTCCTAGAGAGTTTGCAAGTATTTTTAAACAAAGTGACACAGCTCCGGAGAATATAATCCTCGTTCTGTGTCGTAAAGCGACATTAAGTTTCGAGAAACACTTCATTGTACGGGTTTGCAAATGTCAAGCCTTCATATTCTCAGACGAGGAAAACATATATTACAACCAATATTACCAGCAAAATAAAATGAACAACCGTGAAAAAACCTGATGCTGATTTCAGAAAACTCGTCCTGTTATAAATCAAACTAAAGTGAGATGCAAACAGCTGACTTTTAAATTGTGTAGCCTATTATTTAAATTCTTGCCAAGCATTTCGGTGTGCTACTTTATTTGTGTATTAAAGTAAAAAAAGAAAATTGAGAAAAGTTACAAAACCCACTTAGAATGGGCAGTTTAAACGTTTAGCATATTTGCATAATATTATATTTCAAAAGTACCTCAGACAAAATGGGGAAGCAGGTCCGCGCGAGGAAACATCACTGTAGCGCGCGCTCTTCACGCGCTTCTTAAGAACGCGCGACAGCCTCCCTCCAGAGCGCGAGCGCGGCTCTCTCTCTCTCTCTCTCTCTCTCTCTCTCTCTCTCTCTCTCTCTCTCTCTCTCTCTGTGTGTGTGTGTGTGTGTGTGTGTGTGTGATCTGCCAGTGCAGTTATGGATGTGTGTGTGTGTGTGTGTGATCTGCCAGTGCAGTTATGGATGTGTGTGTGTGTGTGTGTGTGTGTGTGTGTGTGTGTGTGTGTGATCGTGCTGTTATGGATGTGTGTGTGTGTGTGTGTGTGTGTGATCTGCCAGTGCAGTTATGGATGTGTGTGTGTGTGTGTGTGTGTGTGTGTGTGTGTGTGTGTGTGTTTGTGTTTGTGTGTGTGTGTGTGTGTGTGGGGTGTGGTGTGTGTGTGTGTGTGTGTGTGTGTGTCAAGTCAAGTCAAGTGTATTTATATAGCGCTTTTCACAATATAAATTGCATCAAAGCAGCTTCACAGTATCAATCAAATAACATAACAATGTTTGTTTCTTAGTGAAAAAACATCCACGTTTGGTAGGGCTGATCAATGGTATTAATGCTTGGTTAATTAATTTGAATATCCCCAACTGAGCAAGCCAAAGGCAACAGTGGCAAGGAACCAAAAAACTCCATCAAGTGACCTACTGGTGTCCTAAAACTCCATCAGGTGACTTAATGGAGAGAAAAAAACCTTGGGAGAACCCAGGCACAGCCGGGGGCCAGTTCTCCTCTGGCGTTTATGAACTAGAGGCAGAGTTTACAGTAACTGTAATTTGATACAGAATTTTGTTTTATTTTATCACTTCGGGGTGGGTACGCGAACCGGAATCACAACGTTTTATCTGTAGAGTGGGAAAGGGATCCTCCATAGGGAGAGGCTAGTTGGCACTTCAGCACTGCGTTGTCATCGGGTCCAGGCAAAGCTCCTAGTCAGATCTGGATACGGCCTGGATCCGGCAGGCTGCGGGAAAACCTCGGGATAAACAAAGACACTAACATTAGTGTAGATGCCATTCTTCTTATGATGATGTAACGAGTACATCAGGATTTAAGGGAAGTGTTCCCAGTTCCGGCTGACCTAATCTATGCAGCCTAACATTGAATTATAGAAATCTATAATATATTATGTGTATGCTAGGTCAAAGGGATGTGTTTTTAATCTAGCTTTGAATGACAGAGTGTGTCTGCTTCCCGGACAATGGTAGGAAGACTGTTCCAAAGTTTTGGTGCTAAATAGGAAAAGGATCTTCCGCCAGCAGTCGATTTTGATATTCTAGGTATTATCAACTGGGCCCGAATTTTGAGATCGCAATAGACGTGAAGGACTATAATGCGTTAAGAGCTCGCTCAAGTACTGCGGAGCTAAACCATTTAGTGCTTTTTAAGTAATCAACAATATATTAAAATTTATATGATGTTTAATAGGCAGCCAATGCAGTGTTGACAGAACTGGGCTAATATGGTCATATTTCCTGGTTCTAGTAAGAACTTGAGCTGCAGCGTTTTGGACCAGCTGTAGTTTATTTATTAAGCGTGCAGGGCAACCACCCAGTAGAGCATTACAATAATCTAGTCTTGGTGTCATGAAAGCATGAACTAATTGTTCCGCATTTGTTAATGAGAGCATATGTCGTAATTTAGATATATTTTTAAGATGGAAAAATGCGGTTTTACAGATACTAGACACGTGACTTTCAAATGAAAGATTGCTATCAAAGAGCACACCCAGGTTAACTAACCGACGAAGACTTAATAGAGCAGCCATCAAGTGTTAGACAGTATTCTAGGTTATTACGTGTGGAAGTTTTTTGTCCAATAATTAGAATCTCTGTTTTTTCAGAGTTTAGTAGTAGGAAATTACTAGTCATCCATTTTTTTATATCAGCTATGCATTCCGTTAATTTTGTGAATAGGTAAGTTTCGTTAGGTTTTGAAGAAATATAGAGCTGAGTATCATCGGCATAACAGTGAAAGCTAATTCCATGTTTCCTAATGATATCTCCTAATGGTAGCATGTACAGAGTGAACAGCAGCGGTCCTAGTACTGAGCCTTGTGGTACGCCATACTGAACTTGTGATCGATAAGACATCTCTTCATTTACTGCTACAAACTGATAACGGTCAGATAAGTATGATTTAAACCATGCTAGTGCAATTCCACTAATGCCAACATAGTTTTCTAGTCTATTTAAAAGAATGTTGTGGTCAATTGTGTCAAATGCAGCACTAAGATCAGGTAACACTAATAGAGAGCTACAACCACGATCGGATGATAAAAGTAAATCATTTGTAACTCTAATGAGAGCTGTCTCAGTACTATGGTGCGGTCTAAATCCTGACTGAAAATCCTCGCAGATATCATTTCTTTTTAAGAAAGGAACACAGTTGTGAGGATACTGCTTTTTCTAATATCTTTGACAGAACAGGCAGATTTGAGATCGGCCTGTAATTGACTAATTCTGAAGGATCAAGTTGCGTTTTTTTAACAAGTGGTTTTATCATAGCCAGCTTAAAGGTTTTTGGTACGTATCCTAGAGACAAAGATGAATTAATGATATTAAGAAGAGGATCTATGATCTCTGGAAGCATCTCTTTCAGTAGCTTAGTCGGTATAGGGTCTAACATACAAGTTGTCGATTTAGATGAATTAACGAGTTTGCAGAATCCTTCCTCTCCTATAGCAACAAATGAATAAAATCCTCCCTGATGCGATACTGTAGTAGACGGTTGCATAGTTAAAATTTTGTCCCTGATATTATCAATCTTATAAGTGAAGAAGTTCATAAAGTCATTACTGCTGTGTTGCCCGGAAACTTCTGTGCTTGAAGCTTTCTTTTTCGTTAGTTTAGCCAGTGTTTCAAACAAATACCTAGGATTATGTTTATTTTCTTCTAATAGGGTTGAAAAATAAGCAGATCTAGCAGCTTTTAAAGCCTCTCTGTAAGCAATCGAGCTCTCTTTCCATGAAATCCGAAATACCTCTAGTTTTGTTTTCTTCCAGTTGCGCTCCATTTTTCTGGCTGCTCTCTTAAGGGCCTGAGTGTGTGTGTGTGAGTGTGCTCGTTGTACCACGGCGTTGGACTATTTTCTTTAATCTTCTTTAAGCGCAACGGAGCAACTGCGGCTAAAGTGCTGGAAAAGAGAGAGTTAAAAGTTTCTGTTGCAATATCGAGTTCTTCTAAGCTATCCGGGATGCTGAGATGATGAAACTGATTAGGAAGATTATTGATAAAGCAATCTTTAGTGGCAGAAGTTATAGGTCTAACATATTTATAACACGGAGTCGGCTTTGCAGCCTTGGCTAAATGTAATTTACATGAGACTAGATAATGGTCTGAGATGTCATTGCTCTGCTGCAGAATTTCAACGGCATGAACATCTATTCCATGTGATAATATTAGATCTAGAGTATATAGTGTGTGTGTGTGTGTGTGTGTGTGTGTGTGGTGTGTGTCTGTGTGTCTGTGTGTGTGTGTGTGGTGTGGTGTGTGTGTGTGGTGTGTGTGGTGTGGTGTGTGTGTGTGATCTGCCAGTGCTGTTATGGATGTGTGTGTGTGTGTGTGTTTGTGTGCATGTGTGTTTGTGTGTGTGTGTGATCTGCCAGTGCAGTTATGGATGTGTGTGTGTGTGTGTGTGTGATCTGCCAGTGCTGTTATGGATGTATGTGTGTGTGTGTGTGTGTGTGTGTGTGTGTGTGTGTGGTGTGGTGTGTGTGATCTGCAGCTCCTTATGAACTCCTCAGAGATCTGGCCCTGATGAATGAGAGCGTGGGAAGGACAGCACTGTATCTCATGTTAGAGACACAAACAATCAACATCTTCTGTTTACAGACTCTCAGTTAAAGCTGTCAGGATGATGTACAGTCCATGCAGAGCAACATCTGCACATAAAACACCCTCAGTCTCTCTTATTATATTACAACTGCTAACAAACTCCAAACTCACATCCGGCTGTATCTTTCAGGATTATGACTTTATGGATATTTATGAGCACTTGAACACTTCACCTGAGCTAACATGTTTTAGGGCACAGATCGATATAGCAGCAAAGCCAACATTGTTTTACTCTGCAGTCTCTCTCTCCGAGAATTAGAATTAGCTTTCTAATTAGAATATGGTGAAGGCTCGGATCATGAATATTAATAAGCATGCATTACTGGACACAATAGGACTCCAGAGAAACATGAATGACTTGATTATATATAATATCGAACCCCTCTGATTGAGAACGGCTGGTTTGACCCTCACTAGTGATGCAGTGAGCAGGGCAGATGAAGAGTGTATACTGTCGTGCAGAAGCTGTGTGTAAAAGTGTTGAACTCAATAGGTTTGTTCTTATTCACTGTGTTACTGTATTCTCCAGCTGACGACACTAGAGGGCAGTGTTTACACACTCTTACACACTTTTGATGATCAATTTGATGATTTCAGCATGTTTAGTGTGTGCCGGTAAGATCTGACTCTCACGTATTTTATATGCATGGGATGTTCATGTTTTTTTCTGATATGTTCACTTCTGTTAACAAGTTTGGAATCTATAAAAAAATGTTTTAGCGTTTTTGAAAGAGTCTCTTCTGCTCACCAAGCCTGCATTTATTTAATCATAAATACAGTAAAATATAGTGAAATATTATTAAAAATTAAAATAGTAACGTGTAATTTATGCCTGTGAAAAAAGCTGAATTTTCAGCATCATTACTCCAATCTTCAGTGTCACATGATCCTCCAGAAATCACAGATAATAATCATAAATGTTTCTTGAGCATCAAATCATCATTAGTGTTTAAAACAGTTGTGCTGCTTCAGATTTTTGTGGAAACTGTGATACATTTTATATTTCAGGATTCTCTGATAAATAAAAAGTTCAAACGAAATAGAAATGTTTTGTAACATTATAAATGTCTACTCTCAATATTAATGTCTTTCAAAAACATTTAAAGACTGACCTCAAACATATGGGCAGTTAAAGCCTCTATATTTAAAATGATCACACTGCAGTTATGCACAGACAATATAAGATAATTCCCTATTTCTTTATGACAAACATAAATAAGCATGTTGTCAAAGCCATGGTAGATCTCCAGTGGGAGCACCAGAGAGCACCAGTGGGAAGAGGAGAGAGCACCAGTGTGAAGAGGAGAGAGCACCAGTGGGAAGAGAGGAGAGAGCACCAGTGGGAGGAGGAGAGAGCACCAGTGGGAAGAGGAGAGAGCACCAGTGGGAAGAGAGGAGAGCACCAGTGGGGAGAGAGGAGAGAACCAGTGGGAAGAGAGGAGAGTACCAGTGGGAAGAGAGGAGAGTACCAGTGGGAAGAGGAGAGAGCACCAGTGGGACTGGTGAAGAGAGGAGAGAGCACCAGTGGGAAGAGAGGAGAGAGCACCAGTGGGAAGAGAGGAGAGAGCACCAGTGGGAAAAGAGGAGAGAGCACAAGTGGGAAGAGAGGAGAGAGCACCAGTGGGACTGGTGAAGAGAGGAGAGAGCACCAGTGGGAAGAGAGGAGAGAGCACCAGTGGGAAGAGGAGAGAGCACCAGTGGGAAGAGAGGAGAGAGCACCAGTGGGAAGAGAGGAGAGAACACCAGTGGGACTGGTGAAGAGAGGAGAGAGCACCAGTGGGAAGAGAGGAGAGAGCACCAGTGGGAAGAGGAGAGAGCACCAGTGGGAAGAGAGGAGAGAGCACCAGTGGGACTGGTGAAGAGAGGAGAGAGCACCAGTGGGAAGAGAGGAGAGAGCACCAGTGGGAAGAGGAGAGAGCACCAGTGGGAAGAGAGGAGAGAGCACCAGTGGGAAGAGAGGAGAGAGCACCAGTGGGAAGAGGAGAGAGAGCACAGACAACAGAGACGGCATGATCTGCAACAGAATATGTCTCTTAAAGTCCCCTTGTAGTAAATCATTTGATCCCTTAAAGGGTGGTATAATTTTTACAATACGTAAAATAGGTCTGTGTTGTGCCCAAAGTGTGAATGTGAAGTTATCAAAATACCCCACAGATATTTTTTTACAGCATATTAAAGTTGTCCCTTTTGAGTGTCAATAAAAACGTGTTGTTTCTTGTGTCGCTTTAAATGCAAATGAGCTGCTGCTACCGGCACAGAGGGCGGAGCTTCAAGAGCTTGTGTGTGAGTGTGTGTGTCTGTGTGTAGGTGATCAGTTCTCTTGTGAAGGTGATCAGTACTCAGTGGTGAAGGTGATCTGTACTGGTGAAGGTGATCAGTACTCAGTGGTGAAGGTGATCAGTACTCAGTGGTGAAGGTAATCAGTACTCAGTGGTGAAGGTGATCAGTACTCTTGTGAAGGTGATCAGTACTCAGTGGTGAAGGTAATCAGTACTCAGTGGTGAAGGTGATCAGTACTCAGTGGTGAAGGTGATCAGTACTCAGTGGTTCAGTGGTGAAGGTGATCAGTACTCAGTGGTGAAGATGATCAGTACTGGTGAAGGTGATCAGTACTGGTGAAGGTAATCAGTACTCAGTGGTGAAGGTGATCAGTTCTCTTGTGAAGGTGATCAGTACTCAGTGGTGAAGGTGATCAGTACTCAGTGGTGAAGGTAATCAGTACTCAGTGGTGAAGGTGATCAGTACTGGTGAAGGTGATCAGTACTCAGTGATGAAGGTGATCAGTACTCAGTGGTGAAGTTGATCAGTACTCAGTGGTGAAGGTGATCAGTACTCAGTGGTGAAGAGTACTCAGTGGTGAAGGTGATCAGTACTGGTGAAGGTGATCAGTACTCAGTGGTGAAGGTGATCAGTACTGGTGAAGGTGATCAGTACTCAGTACTCAGTGGTGAAGGTGATCAGTACTCAGTGGTGAAGGTGATCAGTACTCAATACTCAGTGGTGAAGGTGATCAGTACTCAGTGCTGAAGGTGATCAGTACTGGTGAAGGTGATCAGTACTGGTGAAGGTGATCAGTACTGGTGAAGGTGATCAGTACTCAATACTCAGTGGTGAAGGTGATCAGTACTCAATGCTGAAGGTGATCAGTACTGGTGAAGGTGATCAGTACTGGTGAAGGTGATCAGTACTGGTAAAGGTGATCAGTACTCAGTGGTGAAGGTGATCAGTACTCAGTGGTGAAGGTGATCAGTACTGGTGAAAGTGGTCAGTATTCAGTACTCAGTGGTGAAGGTGATCAGTACTCAGTGGTGAAGGTGATCAGTACTCAATACTCAGTGGTGAAGGTGATCAGTACTCAGTGCTGAAGGTGATCAGTACTGGTGAAGGTGATCAGTACTGGTAAAGGTGATCAGTACTCAGTGGTGAAGGTGATCAGTACTCAGTGGTGAAGGTGATCATTTCTCTTGTGAAGGTGATCAGTTCTCTTGTGAAGGTGATCAGTACTCAGTGGTGAAGGTGATCAGTACTCAGTGGTGAAGGTGATCAGTTCTCTTGTGAAGGTGATCAGTACTCAGTGGTGAAGGTGATCAGTTCTCTTGTGAAGGTGATCAGTACTCAGTGGTGAAGGTGATCAGTACTCAGTGGTGAAGAGTACTCAGTGGTGAAGGTGATCAGTACTGGTGAAGGTGATCAGTACTCAGTGGTGAAGGTGATCAGTACTGGTGAAGGTGATCAGTACTCAGTGGTGAAGGTGATCAGTGCTCAGTGGTGAAGGTGATCAGTTCTCTTGTGAAGGTGATCAGTACTGGTGAAGGTGATCAGTACTCAGTGGTGAAGGTGATCAGTACTCAGTGGTGAAGGTGATCAGTGCTCAGTGGTGAAGGTGATCAGTACTCAGTGGTGAAGGTGATCAGTACTCAGTGGTGAAGGTGATCAGTACTCAGTGGTGAAGGTGATTAGTACTGGTGAAGGTGATCAGTACTGGTGAAGGTGATCAGTGCTCAGTGGTGAAGGTGATCAGTACTCAGTGGTGAAGGTGATCAGTGCTCAGTGGTGAAGGTGATCAGTACTCAGTGGTGAAAGTGATCAGTACTCAGTGGTGAAGGTGATCAGTACTCACTGGTGAAGGTGATCAATACTGGTGAAGGTGATCAGTACTCAGTACTCAGTGGTGAAGGTGATCAGTACTGGTGAAGGTCATCAGTACTGGTGAAGGTGATCAGTACTCAGTACTCAGTGGTGAAGGTAATCAGTACTGGTGAAGGTGATCAGTACAGTACTGGTGAAGGTGATCAGTACTCAGTGGTGAAGGTGATCATTTCTCTTGTGAAGGTGATCAGTTCTCTTGTGAAGGTGATCAGTACTCAGTGGTGAAGGTGATCAGTACTCAGTGGTGAAGGTGATCAGTTCTCTTGTGAAGGTGATCAGTACTCAGTGGTGAAGGTGATCAGTTCTCTTGTGAAGGTGATCAGTACTCAGTGGTGAAGGTGATCAGTACTCAGTGGTGAAGAGTACTCAGTGGTGAAGGTGATCAGTACTGGTGAAGGTGATCAGTACTCAGTGGTGAAGGTGATCAGTACTGGTGAAGGTGATCAGTACTCAGTGGTGAAGGTGATCAGTGCTCAGTGGTGAAGGTGATCAGTTCTCTTGTGAAGGTGATCAGTACTGGTGAAGGTGATCAGTACTCAGTGGTGAAGGTGATCAGTACTCAGTGGTGAAGGTGATCAGTGCTCAGTGGTGAAGGTGATCAGTACTCAGTGGTGAAGGTGATCAGTACTCAGTGGTGAAGGTGATCAGTACTCAGTGGTGAAGGTGATTAGTACTGGTGAAGGTGATCAGTACTGGTGAAGGTGATCAGTGCTCAGTGGTGAAGGTGATCAGTACTCAGTGGTGAAGGTGATCAGTGCTCAGTGGTGAAGGTGATCAGTACTCAGTGGTGAAAGTGATCAGTACTCAGTGGTGAAGGTGATCAGTACTCACTGGTGAAGGTGATCAATACTGGTGAAGGTGATCAGTACTCAGTACTCAGTGGTGAAGGTGATCAGTACTGGTGAAGGTCATCAGTACTGGTGAAGGTGATCAGTACTCAGTACTCAGTGGTGAAGGTAATCAGTACTGGTGAAGGTGATCAGTACAGTACTGGTGAAGGTGATCAGTACTCAGTGGTGAAGGTGATCAGTACTGGTGAAGGTAAACAGTACTGGTGAAGGTGATCAGTACTGGTGAAGGTAATCAGTACTCAGTGGTGAAGGTGATCAGTTCTCTTGTGAAGGTGATCAGTACTCAGTGGTGAAGGTGATCAGTACTCAGTGGTGAAGTTGATCAGTACTGGTGAAGGTGATCAGTACTGGTGAAGGTGAGCGCTAGGTAGTTTCTATGAGAGCTGTAGGATCTGTCTCCTTCCGCCCTGTCTAGCTTTTAAAGTTGAGACACTGGTGGCTACAAACAATCTTTATTTGGCTTCTTCAAAGTTCTGGATGGATGTGGAGTCAGGAGGGAGTGATAGAAGTACTCAATTCATTTGAATATCATGCCTTTTAATTTACTTCTCCGGATGAAATTCATCTTCTCTTCCACCAGGTTGACTGGGCAACTTCCTGAAAAGATAGATGTGCATCACTGCAGTCTTCAACGTCCAGACAAACCTCAAGACACTGGCTTACTGGCTTTTCTGGCCTCATCCGTCCTCACAGGACAGCACACAGTTCACAGATAATGTTCACAAACTTCTTTTGTTCCTCTTTTGTCAGTCACTTTGGTTAATAATGTTTGCTAAATGCATACATGTAAATGTATTGATCCTTAATGTTGGAATAGAGATATGTCAAATCAAAGACATTCAAACGTACCGGTGACAATTCTGTTTAAAGCTTTTATCATCGTGGGACAGGAAAACACTTCATACTGTTGTTTCATAGTATGTTTATTCATATACTAAAATAAGCTTTTAGTTAGTGATGCATATTATATTACGCAAGTTTAGCATAAACTCTAAATTAATATTGAATAATATATGTACATGATATAATTCTGTTACATCTAGGTATAAACATAGCATATTACCTTAATATAAAATTCATTTCAGATAAATTTTTACATGCATGTTTGACATTAAAGTGTTTGGCCTCCACGCCTGCAGATCAGCGTTTGGAGTAGAAGTCTGTGTGAAGAAATACACACTATCAGATGAGGCTGAACAGACCTGCTCATCACACACACACACACACACACACACACACACACACACACACACACACACACACTAACCTCTATGCTGAACTGGATGCACAGACACACAGAGAGACAGACAGACACAAACACACACACACACACACTAACCTCTATGCTGAACCAGATGCACAGACACACACACAGAGACAGACAGACAGACACACACACACACACTAACCTTTATGCTGATCCGGATGCACATTCTCATAGATGGGATACAGGAGGTTTTCCTGTTCACTGCGCAGTTTTCTGGCACGCAGTACGTCTCGCACACACTGATAGAGGTACGAGTACTGGCACTAGAGCAACACACACGACAAATATCTTTGATTTCATCTCTCTCTCTCTCTCTCTCTCTCTCTCTCTCTCTCTCTCTATCTATATACACTAATAACAGTCTACCAATAATGAGAGTTAGTTGAGATGCCTTTGACAGTTTGCTCATAGTTATAATGTCTGAAGTGGACCCTGGAAATGAAGTGTTGCCCGTATATGTAGTGTGTGTGTGCAGAAGCAGCCGTGTGTTTGTGTGCAGAAGCAGCCGTGTGTGTGTGTGTGTGTGTGTGTTTGTGTGCAGAAGCAGCCGTGTGTGTGTGTGTGTGTGTGCAGAAGCAGCCGTGTGTTTGTGTGCAGAAGCAGCCGTGTGTATGCAGAAGCAGCCGTGTGTGTGTGTGTGTGTGTGTGCAGAAGCAGCCGTGTGTGTGTGCAGAAGCAGCTGTGTGTGTGTGTGTGCAGAAACAGCCGTGTGTGTGTGTGCAGAAGTAGCCGTGTGTGTGTGCAGAAGCAGCCGTGTGTGTGTGTGCAGAAGCAGCCGTGTGTGTGTGTGCAGAAGTAGCTGTGTGTATGTGCAGAAGCAGCCGTGTGTGTGTGTGCAGAAGCAGCGTGAGTGTGTGAGTGTGTGAGTGTGTGTGTGTGTGTGTGTGCAGAAGCAGCGTGTGTGTGTGGCAGGCGAGCCTCACCTCTGTCTGCACCATGTGTGTGCGATGAAGCCTCAGGTCGAAAACAGAGCTGTAGATGTCCACCGTGTCCCTGGTGTCGAGTTGCTGAAGGACTCGGTCCAGGGCGATGAAGGTCCCGGTGCGGCCCACTCCAGCACTGCCACACACACACACACACACTCACGCTTACACCACTGCTTTTTCAGATATGATCTTTCATATAGTGTGTAATAAAGCTCTTTGTGAAAGTAAAAGATCAGAGATTCTGAACTGAAATGAGTTGTCAGTAATTCAGTCTCACTTCCTGCTGAACCTGCGTGGGTTTGTAACTCATTTTCATAATGCCAGTCTCTGGTCTTGATTGGCTGTACATCGTCTCTTAGCTCCGCCCTCAAATACAAGTGTATCTGAGACTGGAAGAGTCTGATCGTGTTGTTTGTGTCGAGAAGACGCTGTTTTCTGCTGACAAAGCAAATCCCCTTTGATGAGATTGATACGGTAAAACCAACGCCATTGTTACTGTTCAATCACTGTGATCAAGAGCTGAGATACAGGTATGATAATGAGCGTTTAGTTTCTGACCAATCAGAGCAGAGCAGCTCTCAGAGAGGCGGGGCTTAGAGAGACTGAATTAGACACTGAGAAAAAAAGAGCTGATGCTGCAGTGGAGATTATGAGGACATTAAAGTGTTTTTGAGCTTGGATGCATGTGAACCTGTTGTAGGGACTCTTTAAAATAGCAAAATAAGGGCACTTTAAACTGTTAGTTGCGTTTGTTGGGGGCCTGTAGCTCCTATTGTATCTGTTAGTTTTCTTATTATTCCTCTCGAATCGGAGTCTATGGCAGCCCTATCAACAATACATGAAATTTGGCACAATTGTAGAAATAGTAATGAATAATAATTTGATCAATTTCGCAGTCTCTAGGACCAATGAATTTTTTTATAAATTGCATTATATCTTTTTGGACGTTTTGACATATCGGCACAGAATTCGTTAGGTATCATCATCGCCATGTCCTGAAGGTACCTGAGAAGTTTGAACACAGCCGCACCTAGTGTTGTAACATAACATAGTTCAAAATTTGTTATCTTGGTGTCATTACATTCCTTCGCCAATTCCGACAATGTCTAATTTCTAATTTTTCAAAAATATGCTGCTACTCCTACATTTTTTTCCAAATTTTGTCCAAAATCGGCTCAGATGATCTTTGGACCGAGCCGCACAGAAATTACTGATTTTTGATATTCACTACTGTAATGATATCATCTGAACTTATTTAATATAACATTCGGTGCATTTTTAATCACAATCTGAGTGAGTTCTCACTTGAACTATGAAACTTCGGCATCTGTGTGAACACAAGTCTTCCCAGTGCCTCAACGAGATGAGCGACAGGC